>WEIU01001324.1:34941-51006 GCA_013389925.1 Aegithalos caudatus
TTTTTTTTTTTTTTTTTTCTCTCTCTGGATTTTGTGTTTAAGAAAATTATTTGAAAACTGGGGAAAACAGGATGGCCTGTAAACAACAAATGTTAATTCTGCTACAGTTTTTTTATGAAAAATACAGACTTTTTCATTTGAACAATTCAGGACAAATATTATTCGACTTGTATAATTATTAACTATTTTAGATTTTCTTTTTCCTTGGAAAATAGTAAGATCATCTACATTGTAACCTTTTTGGTAAAATATTACCAGCCTTTTTTCCCCAATGGTTTGTGTTTCTGAAGAAACAGGTATTCCATCAGTATGACATTGATGATTGATTTTTTCCTATTTGTTATGGTAAATGAACTTGGTTGTATAACGGTTTTTTCAACAGAGAGAATTGATGAAAAATACTAGTGGATTTCGGGTACACTAAAAGTAGTTCTTTCATATCAACATTAATAGGAAATTTGAATTATCCCAGGTGTCACTTCAAAGATGTGGTTTTTAAAGTATATTTTTTAATTGCCCTGGCTTATCTGGCTTTGATTGGCATGACTGAAATACTCCTCATCACTATGACTCTTCAGGTGTTGATCCTAAAAATCTAGTGAGCTTTGTCTAAATGGTTACTGTGACAGTAAAAACTGGAAGGGCTCAGCTATACAGCTATCACCTACTGTACACAGCCTATAAAACTTCATGGGCTACAGACTGAGCTGTAGATACGTGATCCCATATTCACTGCTGTCACTATTACAGAGCAGAGACAAACTGCCTTATCATTAACACTGTAAATGAAGAAGCCATATATGAGACCACTGAAGCAAGTTAAGAATAACATAAACATGTTTTACTGCTTTTAAGTTTTCTCTTTGTGTTTTAAGGTAGCAGTGGAATTTCAGTCTATTCCTCCAGGATGTGCTGCTGGTTGCACTGAGAACTAATGTTTCTGCCTATCATGGGTCTATAAACTTTGTTTAAAAA
Organism: Aegithalos caudatus; assembly: GCA_013389925.1. Classification (NCBI taxonomy): domain Eukaryota; kingdom Metazoa; phylum Chordata; class Aves; order Passeriformes; family Aegithalidae; genus Aegithalos; species Aegithalos caudatus. The sequence continues at coordinate 35,917 of WEIU01001324.1, forward strand.
AAACCCAAAAAAAACAAAACAAACCAACCCAAATCCTAGAACCTGCATTTTTCAAGCTGCTAGACAGAGATAGGCACTGTTTTGGCTGCTTGTCCATATACGAATGGCAAGATTTATGACTCTTCTCTCTGCTTATCTGAAGGCTTGCAGTGCATTCCTCAATTTGATTATTAATAAGGCTATCCTGAATACAAAGTAAAGCAGCAGTAAAGAAAAGCCTGCTTGGGAGGGAACAACATGACACAATATGCTATGACAGCTTCTGGATACCACCATCCCTTCATAATTGAGTATATCTGAACTGGAAAGCCAACTCTTTTATTTTCCTTTCCACTTTATAAAAAAATTGCAATTTAATTAATGGCTTGTCTCCCAGTATTAAGCCAGCAGATTTGCATGACGCAGTCTTTAAAAATACTCAAAGTATTTTTTTTTTTTGTTATTATTTACATACTCAGTAACAAATATAGGAACATAATAGTAAATTTGAAGGTACTGAATAAGTTTCTATTTCTTATGCAGCAATGGAAAAGCACAATTTAAAACTTCTCATTCTTGTCAGTGCTTGAACTCATTTATGTGTCTTTGCAGAGCATTCTGGAAACATCTAATACATAGACTTCCAAGCAAACATACAAGGTTTCTCCATCTGGACAATGAGGATCTGGTTTTTAAAATATATTCTGATACTCAGAATTCAGACACAAGTCTGTGTGTGCTCCTGGTCTTCCTATTGGTTGAGTTCAATTAACCCCACTTAGATGTTCAGCTAAACAATGGTATTGCCCCCTGTGCTGTATCAGCTTGGTCAAAGTTCTATTCACTACAAGGAACCTGACATTTTCAGTCATTTTGTATATTAGTAGGACATGGAGCACTTTTGAGAACCAGTTGATTTGAGTTTCTCAGTGTGAAGGTTATGAGGAACTTACACTTGCCAGCATCCTATATTTTTCTATATATTTTACTAAACTGAAATGAAAGAAACCTAGTGGATTTTTGACAACCTACAGCTTAAAAAATAGCTAAGAATCTTCAAATATATGGTTCACTTTATATTCCTCTAGGGTTCTTATTCTTAATTTCTGTGTCTACTTAGTGCAAAATGTGAAAATATTCAGGAGAAGGAAATAAGTTTTCCTTCCTCCTAGCAAAATGTCCTAATCATAGAACAACAGAAACAGGTTATTCTACTTCTCTTTTTCTTAAGAGTAGAAATATACCCTGAAACATATGATGCCAGGTTTAGGGATTTTTTATCACAAGGATAGAGAATAAGTCAGTGACTGAAGGAAGAAATCACTGAATGTTGTATGTGGGCTGTTACACATCATGGCCATTCACAGGAGATGTCATCTTCATAAAATTGTCTTATTCTAAGATAGATTGTCACTAATGTTAGAGGTTATCTAGATAGACAAGGTTGAATTTTTTTTTTTTTTTGGCTGAGAGAAGGGACTGAATTTTTGACAGAGAATTCTCTGTCTCAAGGATTTAGAAATCAGCATAATGAAAAATGCAATGATAAAGAAGGAAGGTTGTACTGAGCTTTTGACACATGGAAATTAGAGAAGAAATTTTCCAATGTAAAAACTTCAGGAGAACAAAGAAACTGTAATGTTTATTTCTTTTAATTAATCCATTTAGCTTAGGCTGTCATTAGGATTTCATAATTGTTTGTGTGATACCAGTTTATTCAAATATATTTGAATAACTGCCTTCCAGATGCCCTAGGAAAACCTACAAAATCTGTCTTAGTTTTAATTTTGTTTATGGAAATGTCTTTTTTATTGTCTCTGAATATCTATACTTATAATTTAACTAATTTTTAGATTTTTGCAGTGATTTGAAAATATTTTCCCCAAATCAAAATAATATCCTCCTATATGTCACCATCTGAATTGCAATGTTTAGAATCTGTAAGTCTTAGCAGCACAAAACCTTGTCTATTAGAATCTGTTTCCCTGAACAGAGCACTCCATTAACTAACTTCAAAAGCAGAAAGTTTCATGCTCATATTCTATTGTTGTACAAATAAACAGGGTCATTTTATTGAGTTGTAAAATGTACTAGGCTTATATATTTACTGAATACTATCTAATTTTCTTTAGCTTTAGCTCCTACAGTTTTATTAATATTGGTTACTGATTGTATACACATACACATATACATATATATATTCTATGCTCAATCAGTTGGGATTTCCCTAGATATTTAATTTTTTCTTAAGAGTCTTCCTTTCCCATCACTGCCTCTTTTCCAGTTTGAAATGACTAATGCTTAAATAATTATTAGTCATATCTTATCTCAGTGGCTAAGGCTTGTGCTTTTAAAGTAATATTATATGAGCATCTGCTCCTACGGCTCTTGCCAGAAATTAAAAGGCTGATATGCAGGAAAAAAAGGTTAACACATCAATTTTGTAGTGAGAAATGGGTTGCAAGAGGAAGAAGATTTGCAAAACCAAAAAGCCTTTGATATTTAATGTTACCAGTAAATAGTAAATACACATCTTTTTGCTTTAACGACAGTTTATCTGCGTGGTTACTCACAAGACTGTTTACAAACTCACTGCAGTTTTCGAAGCTTAGTTTGATCCAGTCACTGGATATTCAGATTCTGAGAGCTTCTTGCTGAGAAAGTAAGAGTGTTGAATGAATTTTTTAGGCAGTAGAAGTCCCGGTAGCAAAATAACTTTGGAAATGAATAAATATAACCGAGGAGAGAGTGAATGAGTAACATTTTTTCAGAGGCAAAATACCTTGTAATTAGTGATCCTGTGATGAGGGCCATTGTCTGTTCATTAGTATTGGCAGGTCTCTGTTAAAATGAGGGCTGAAGGGACCATAAGGATGCTGGTCATTTTTCTGAGGCATTCCATGTCACCACACTAAGCACATCTTCAAATTACTTTTACTGTCACAGTATCGTTGGTCTTTCCAGATCCAAGAATAAATTATATTACCCCAAAGTATGTATAAATTTAAATTGTATGGACAGTGATATCTCAATAATGAGAAATGCTGAAGCATGGCACTGTCTCACAAATATGTTTGCTTCATTTAAGATGAAGGTTGACTCGAAAGTGTTCTAGAAAATGTTTATTATTTGGTTCATGTCCTACTCCGGTAGCATGCCTTATATGGGGATGCTTGCATTGCAGGATAGAGGTTATATGCATGATGTAGTTTCTTGGATTCCTACATTTACTGAGAATGAAGTTAGCATGTACATGCAGTTCAGGGCAAAAGAGCAAAATCTGAACTTTTTGCTCAACATATTTATAAGGTCAGGCAAACAGTCATGTTAAAATATCTCTACATTTTAATTTCTGGAGGCAATTTGAGGCATTGCAGTTCTATGTTCCTTTGTATGCTGTATTTTCAGCGAACTGTAGAGTTCATCATTAGTGTTACTATTTTGTGTAGTTAAACTTGAAATGAATATATTTGTCCCTTCCAGATTTTCCACAACCAATGTGTGTCTGGAAGCAAGAATCCATGTCTTCCTTCCAACTTCCAGACACACATTGGTTGTGGAAAATCTGGAAGAGACAAATATATTCATTTCAAGTTTAACTACACAAAATAGTAACACTAATGATAGTAGCTATGTAATAATTAAATATATTTCATCCCTCTCCTATTTTACTTCTAAATTGTGTGGTTAATATATAATGTTACACTTTTTTTTTAAAGTCACAATACTAAAATAAGTGTTGAAAAGAAAAAAGCAACAGGTTTTTCTTAAGGTAAGTTCTAACTCTTGCTGCTTTATTTATTGCCTGACTCAAAGCTCATCCAAATCATGAATTGCACTGGATCAGGTTTATGGAATTAAATATTTCAGACTGATGAAACTTTTCCAAAAGGATGATTAAAGATATTATTTTATGCCCTTTTTGCTTACTAGTTGTTTTTTTTTTTTGTTGTTCTTTTGTCTTTGTCCCTGTACCAGGAGGCATTTTTGAGTGTGTGGAATCTGGTCCAATGGGAGCAGAAGAATTAGCCTTCAGATTTGCTGTGAACACAATCAACAGAAACAGAACTCTTCTGCCAAACACCACATTAACATACGACACACAAAAGATAAATCTCTATGACAGTTTTGAAGCATCCAAAAAAGGTAACCTTTTGAATATTTAGTTTTTTAATGAAGAACTAAGGCCCACTTAGTTTACTTAGCTGAGGAAAATGTCTATCCAATGAAGCCATATACAATGAGACCAACATTGTTGTCATTGACATTAAAGAGCTGCTTTATAAACAGTTTAATGGTGACTGCTTGACAATTACATTGGCACCTTTGCTCCCACTAACCCTGTCTAAACACTACTCCCTTAAATATTTAAGATCTGAAATTAATTTTGCTGAACATTGTGACTAGGTTGTTTCTGAGACCAGCTCGTTTGGAGTGAGAAATCTCACTATCTCCAAAGTTTATCCAGCAAAATGCTGAGTTCCCCCAAATTCTACTGATTCAGTTTTAAGCATTCAATCACTTCAAGTACATTTTCACAAATGCCTTTATATTCTTAATTATGAACTTCACAAGAAAGTAGTAATTTTGTGCATCTTATACCAGTGTGACATAAAAATAAGTCTGTGCTTAAGACTATCACTATCAAATACGTCTCAGTCTGAGTTAAGCTCTTTTCTCCTAAGTAGAATTATATGCTTGCAAAAGACTTAAGATTAAAAATTAATTTTGAACATTTTCCTCAAATTTTAAAATCTTTGATTAAGGAAAAAACCCACATTTTCAGATTGCTTTACATTTAAGTTAGTGACAAGTTTCTGCATCATTCCTGCATCCTAGAAAGTGCAAGCACCAAAATATTTAATAAGTATTTATAGAAGAAAGACTCATATCGAAACTCAGTAAGACCGAATTTTGCACTGTATTACATGTTCTTTAAAAACATTTTTTTTTATAAATTGAAGAGCTAATTTCATGTGAATGCTATATGTAACAAGGCAGTAAGAAGGGTGAAAGAATTGGAGGTCAAATTGTGTCTCTTATGGCAGGTTTCTAGCCTAAATCTGCCAAGTGATCTGGTCCCAACATGTCTCTCCTAAGCATTAAAGACAAAAAGCTTTTACAATAAGGGATTTTTGGTGTTATAGTGGAGTGAAAACACTTGATATATTAGAAAATATACATAAAGGAAATCTGTGTCACGATTATGTATGTCACGATATGTTAATGTACATAAAATGTACATAAAAGACATCTTAAGAGTGGAATTTAATAATAATTAAATGTTCAGTTTAGAACTGAGGAGAAACTTTTACCACTTTTTCTATAACAGATTATCAGAGTTAATCTTGCTAACCTGTTTGTTTGACAAATAAATAATTCATACATAGAATCTTGTTAGGCAGGAAAAGAGAGTATCCTTATTTGCACAGAAATACACACAGTTTTATCATTGAAGGATGATTATGAAAAAAATTGTCATGAAAATTGGTAATTTTTCATTTATGAAAAATTATAAACTAAATATTTATGCCTAGCAAGATAGTTTCATTGCAGACTAGCAATGGTATGGTAGAAGAAAGAAGCAAAAATACATTTTTTAATAGAGTACCTGTGAGTTGTTATTCTAGTGTTTTGGATGATGAATTAAAACAAGTTTTGAGAAAGACTACTCTTTCCATCTCAGCCAACAGTAATTTAAAAAAGCTGCATCTTAATTCTGTTTCTTTCATTCTCCTTTCCTTGTCACCTTCCAAGCTTGACTGCTTCCTGACTCCTGCACATGGTGACCTGTGTAATCTAATGGGACAGTTTCTCCCCATTCCTGTGGGATGATGTAGACAGCAGAGAAATTTCTCCTAAGATCCTTAATGATTTAATTCTTTCCTGAGAAAATGCAACTACTTTTAGCCCTTACCTGGGGTTTGCTAGCCTGAATGTTGTGTTGCTAATTCTTGATAGACTATAATAACTGAAGTTAGAATGGCAACATGCTGTTGATTAGACATATTGAATAGATTGCATATATTAGTTTTTTCCAATTGCATCTTGGATGAGAATGCAATACTTTATTTGTAACTGCTCAGGCTATATCAAAATCTGTGTAATCTTTTAGTGCTAATAGCTTTTTGCATCATCAATTCACAATACAGACAACTGCATTTGAGCTCACAGGTGCTTCAGTTCAGAATCAAGGGCTAAAGGTTAACACAAAATGGTTCGTTTTATTGTGATGGATCCTAAGCAGAAATTTAACAATGAAGTTTAAGCATTTGACTCATTTTTGTGGTTCATTATTATGTCCATTAGTGAGCAGGCAAGCACTGCATCAAAAATAGCCTGTTTAGAACTCTTATTAATACATCCTTTTGAAGTTGAATATAGATGAAATACTAATGGCTTTTTGAAGGTACTATATGAATAAGCAACCTGAAGGCAAGATGATATTTCCAAGCTACTGTTTTAGTGAAGAATAATGTAAATGCAACAAAATATCCCTCAACGTTCTAGGAAATTTGTATGCGTCTGATAGAGCCAGTGCCATATTAAATCACGTGTGAAAGCATTGCATTATTCAAATCTCAGAAAGATAAAAAAAAAAAGTCCATTGAAAAGCCATCTGGTAGCTATTGCTGTTGTTAGTGATCCCATTTACTGACATTTGCATAAAGCTTGTTGATTACTCCTAGGAAGGGCAATATTAGCATAAATGTTTTTTTATTGAGCTAGTCATTTAGGCAACACACCGAATAGCAATGAAGATCTTGTGTGTCTGACAAGTTTATTTAAACCACCGGTGTTCTGCAGAGTAAAAAGGTGCACCAGCGTAGTTTCTGGAATGCACTTGAAAGATTTTGCAGTATTTTCATCAAGTTGAAAAGAATGTGCACAACAATTATTTTTGAGTTGATGAGAAAAGCAATGCAGCAAGATGTGTTTCTGCTGCTTGTTTCTTCAGCTGTCAGGAACATTGATGGTGGAGTAAGAGAATTAATCAAACCCCATATAAATACTCATGTCTAGTTTGGATTTCATTACTTCTCTCTATCAAATGAGTTGTTTTCCTAGAAGACAGAGTCTGTTTTTCAGAGCTGCATACTTGTAAAAATTATGCTTGTGGTAGTGAATGACACAGAAGCAGGGCATTGGCTGAAACTCTGTTCTTCATATTGAAGAACAATTTCATGCCTTTCATGCATGTCCTAACAAATATTCAACAAGATGATACTGGAGTATGCTATGGTAGATGATACAGACCAGAGACTGCTAATGAACAGTACAGACAGGGCCACCCTGCATCAGAAAAGAGGAAGCTGAGCCACTTGAATACACCAGTATCATGTCAGTGACTCTCAGGGAGAGTTTTATATACTCATACAGGTATAGCAAAACTGAGCATTTCCAGTTCTTAAGGAAATGGGCACACTTAATTTTTTTTTTCACTAACAGTCAGGCATTCAGTTTTAGGAAATATGTTGGTCCCTAAATTGCACTAGCCAACAAACCCATTTCAGATACAGAAATTGAAATGCCCATTTTAATGAAATTAACTCTATGCATGATAATTAACTGTGAACTCTTTCACATGTAACATTTCTGAGTAGAAATAACGCTGAGTAGTCAGTAGAAATAACGCTGATTGATTGAGGAAGAAGTTATCACTTAAACAACCTAGATTAGGATACTGTCCTATCCCACCCTTTTCCAAATGTAAGATGTGGCTAAGCACAAACCTGTTTTATTTGTCAGTACTTTTAAAAAGACACACAATTTCTGGCCCTTGTCACTTCCACTGGCATAGAAATGTTTAATAAACATAGCTGAACACTACTTTGATATTAAGAGTCAATATTCATCAGTTTATAATGAAAGCTTGGAAGCAATATTCTGAAGTTGTTATGTGTAAGTGCAAGTGTTAACAAGAAAGTAGCTCTGTCGGCTGCCCATATTTCATGGAGTGCCTTTTGTTTAATATGAATTGTGAAATACCTTCTGGCACACTGCCTTTTTTCCTCTCATCATTGACAGACTTCTGTCTCCTCTTCAGCCTGCGATCAGCTGTCCCTTGGGGTGGCAGCCATCTTTGGACCATCCCACAGCTCCTCAGCCAATGCTGTGCAATCCATTTGCAACGCTTTGGGAGTTCCACATATCCAGACCCGCTGGAAACATCAGGTGTCAGACAACAAAGACTCCTTCTATGTCAGCCTCTATCCGGATTTCTCTTCACTCAGCCGTGCCATCCTTGACCTTGTGCAGTTCTTCAAGTGGAAAACAGTTACTGTTGTTTATGATGACAGCACTGGTAAGAACAAAGCATCAGACTATGTGCAGATCTATTCACTTAACACAGAGAGAGGGAGGAAGGGTGTCACTACTCATATTTCACAATTTAAGAAATATTTAATAATTTGCAAGAATTTTACTGGTGAGGCAGTGTATAACAAATAATGTGGACTTATTAGCATAAGTATTCTCATAACTATGCTTCAGTTGCTGAAGTCTCTGTGTTTGAGCTCACAGCTGTCAATAAATTGGTCACACTCTGTCTGTGTTTTCTGCAGTGTCTTAACAGTTGCTAACAGCTATGTCTTTTGGTTTTACTTAAAACTTAAACTTGGAAGAAAAATATGGTAAATTGAAAGATGCACTATTGTGCCTAATGAAGTAGAAAGCCTAAATTCTGGTACTGCTTCTTGTGTTGGTTGAGCTTGAAAGCAGATGCCATATTTGTTTGGAATTTTAGTATCTGTTTTTTCAGATAGAAGTGAAGAAGGAGCACTGGTTTCAGCTCCTAGCAATTGGAACAAAAGGAAGTTTGAAGGCAGATTTTTAACAAGAGTTAAAAATGAATTCCTGACTTTCCAGCAGAAATATACTAGGTTATTTCCTTTCCTTTAGTCACCCTAAGATTTCTTTTGTCTTTCAGTTTCACCTTGACAGTGGCAACTTTGAAAAATGCTGTAAAACTTACATTTCATTTGAGGTGTAGTGATGGTCAGAATAAAATGTTGGTTAAGAGGAAAATATCACTGTAATGGAAGATACAAGGAAACTACCTGGCCAAAGAAGAGATATTAAATCTTATTGGAAATGCTGGTAACTTCTTCCATGCTGGTTGATCCGTCATTGCCAGGGAAAGAGCATAGTGAGCCTCAACTTCTTCTCATGGTTCATTGAACCAGAAGGCTGTTGATGTGCTCATTACATGGTGTTACTCTCTATCCAAATCTGAAATAAAATAAGATCAAAAACAATGTGAGGCTACCTGTAGGGAAAACTAACTCTGCTAGATACACAGCAGTTACTACAGCAGGACAGAACACCTGCTTGCTGTTCAAGTTCACATAAGATGCATGTATAACTACCAAAAGCTGAGGAGGGAGCAGAGAAGATGGTCCATGAAAGTCTTTATTACTGATATTTTTGTTTATGCCTTTTAAAAAAATACAAGGCAGTGATGTTTAGAGGCTGCCTCACTACAAGTTTGTTGGCTTATGTTATCAAAAGTAACAGGTAATCAAACTTTTGATTTAATCTTTAAAATCAAACTAGCTTTATAGACTTAAGGAGAGCAATATGCAGCTTGTTTCTTTTTTTCTGTGTTTTTTTTTTTTTTTTTTTTTTTTATTTTTAATTTTTTTTTTTTTTTTTTTTAAATTCTAATTTTTTTGTATTTTTGTTCTGAAATTGGAAAGGAAGCTAAAGCCTCAAATTTTAACCATATGATGATCGAAAGAAATGAGTTTTGGTGGCAGAATTATTGATTTAAGTTTATATAAATTGGAAATATTTCATCTTGATTAAAATCATTTGGGGCCTAGCTATTTTTTCAAGAACAGGCTACCTCTTAAAACAGTCAATTCAGTTAGAAAATTCATATGTTTTAATACTTTGAAAGTGCTTTGTGCATTAATTTAAATAATTCTCTTCTGTTCAAAAAAAAGTTAACCAAATAATATTTCATGTTTAATGATCTTTCCATATCCAGAGATATGTTGTTGACAGCCTTGATAGACCTGATCTCACTAAAGTATGTTTTGAAGCCAGGACATAAATAGAAATGGGAATGAAAATGAAAAAAAATATTTTTTCTTGTATATATTGGGATCTACTTGTTCTACTTGTTATTACTGTTAATATTTAAGACAGAAAAAACCCCAAACATAAACTATTTTAGAATAATTTTAAAATAAATTTCACAATGAATTAGTAGATTGAGTTATTTAGTCTATTTGAAAAGCATAAAGAATTATTCCAGGATATAATATCTTTAAAATGATATTTCTTCCTGGAGTGGCCAGGCCCTTAGTGTCATAATACTGGTTGTTGCCATGGATAAACAGTAATCTCATCTATATCTTTTTTGTTTTTCCCTTGAAATCAATATCCTTCTGAAGAGGCAGAAAAATTAGTGAGTTTTAAGACAGTTATCCTCTCTTTTTTTTGGTGTGTGTTTTCTGTAAGTGAATTTAAATTCTAATTTTTGAGGCCTGTCAACTTCCTTTTGTTAGTAGGATCTCCTATGGATAATTTCAAAAGCAACCGACACTGCTGGGAAGTCCACGGCATCACTTGCCTTTGAAGTACATATAGAAACAACTCAGTTTTTGTGAGAAACTGTCAGTCTTAAAGAAGCAGATTTTATATCTGCTGGAGATCAAGTGCAAATTGGTGGGTTTTGAGGCAGGGGGAGAAGAACCCTTCGAAAGGAAGTAGTTGCTTGACCTTAGGAAGGAGTTGTCTCCTGTCACAGGATAAGACAAATATTCAGTTGTGAGTCTAGGACTGGAGTTGAATATGATGTTTCAACTAAGACTTAGAAATTGTGTTGTATGACTCCATTTAAGACTTAATTTCAAATCATTAAAATGAAGGCAATGAAGACAAAATATTTATCACTATTTATGTCTGTTTCTTTCATTTGATCAGTGATTCCTTAATGTAAGATGGATATAATTTTTAATTCCTTTCTCCATTGTTTCTCGTTCAGTCACCCACATTTTACATTCCTTTATTGAATAGTTGTTTAGGATGATATGGATTTCCTTTATCTGAATGGACAATTCCCCAAAGGGCATCCTGCTCGAGACAAAAGTATATTGGTATAGCAGCTAAAGTGATAATTTAATTGCTAAAAATAATATTTTTGGGAGATTCATATTTCCTTTATGTATTTTATTATTGTTGTAAACATGGATACAAAGGGAGCTGACACTTTTATTATAAAGAGGATGAAAAGGTATAAGACATTCATAGACTAGGTCTGGATATACTCCATTAAATTATGAGAGCTTTCCCATATGTCAGAGTCCTGCAAGATTGTAGGTTGACTCTGAGGGAAAGCATGATTTGGTGTATCTATTAAACTATTTATATTTCTAAAAATGTGTTTATGTCCTTAAATGTTAGGGCTCAGTTTTATGAATTTTCTGAGGAATTGTTAAAGTTTGGGAATAATAAAGGAGAGATGTCATGTGCTTCAGAACTAAAAAAATAAATTTTGTCCATGTTCTTCATCTCCTCAGTGTGGGATCTACCTTCTAGAGTAAAAACATATGGTAGAAACTGTGTGGTTATTTTTACACTCTGCAGCCAGTAAAGGCCCATGCCAACTCTAGTGTTACTCCTAGAGGTCTGCTAACTCCAAGTGCATGGTTCAGCTGGCTCTGGACAACACCATGGTGTCCAATGCTATGCAATCCCCCATGTTTCTACCTTGTGTGAAGGAAAGCCACTTATATGACTGATCCATGTAAGTGTAGATGAAGCATTCCATACTGTTTTTTGTGCCTATCAATCCACAGAGTAGCCGCCTTCAAAAAATTAAAATGAAGTATTCCTGCCTCTGAGGATGGGATTGCAACTAGATGATGCTTAAGGTTCCTTCTGACCCAAACTATTTAATGATTCTATGAGATGTATAAAGTAGATATTTGTATTTGGTCTGGATCTAATTTGCTTTGAGATTGGGTGGTATTAAGGTGGTACAGGGGAAGTCAGTGCTTGTTTTGAGCCCAGTTTGAAATAAGAGAGAAAATTTGGAATCCCAGTCTCTTTGTAATAAACTAAGAGATTGCTACTAAAAAGAGCCATTAGTTTCTTGTCTCCCTCATTGAAGCATTCTCCCTATATTCTCAGAGAAGGAATAGCTGTACATCTTACTCCTAAATTGAGAAAAGTCATAAATTATTTTTAATATGGGTAATAACTAGACCCTTCCCCATGGTTAATGATGCAGAAGTGGCTAAGTCAGAGAAGATAAGTCTGCAGTCCAACTACTGCTCCTCATGTCAGACTGAGCCCCAGAATACTGGTTGGATCTGTGCTGATCAGACCTGTCTCGTGCTCAGGAATCTGTAATGAGGAATGCAAGATAGCTTGCCACAGGAGAAAACAGAGGTTGTACCATGCTGAAATAGGTAGACAGAAGCTTCTAGAAGGATATTATCAGTAACACTGGAGTCAGCAAAGATCAGGTTGGGTACAGTGTAATAAGGAAGACTCAAGACTGTACAAATAAGATGAAGTAGATAAATAAACTAGAAAGGTTAATTCTACCTTGACTCAGTAAGAAGGGATGCACTATTTTACAGTGAGGTTATGGTAATAGAAATAAAAATGAACATAGAATGGACAAAGGTATTAATATTATAATAAGGCTTCTACCCTGGTAGTATTTTATGGAGTAGGTATTGTGGCACTAAATAGATGAGTTTTTTTTCTTTCAGGGAAATAGAAATACGTGAGCCCTTTTTTTGTGGATCTCTGTTTTAATAGTCCTGCTCTCACTTTGATGATTTTAAATTTTTTTTCCCATTAAATAATAGCTGCTTTCTGCTTCCTTCTATGATTTAATTTCCTTATTTTTCTATCTCCCAAGACTTTTTTTTTTTAATATATCTGTTTTTTAATATATCTGTTTCCTTAATATAGCCCATCTGTTGTACAGGCAAAAGATATTGTAATGAGGCTCTAAAACATTTTTCTTGCTGAAAAAGATAAATATTGCTTCCTTTGATAATTTTAAAAAAGAATATTCCTTTTAACTAGGATTTAATGTTAAAAAACAAATACAGAAACAGACAAAACCCCAGCAATTCCCACCTGCCCCTCTTTTCCTCCCGCCCCCCAAAAAATCCAACCCATATGCAAAAACCTCCTAGCAGAATGTAATGAGAGGCTGGTTACTTTTTTTTCCTTTTAAAGTAATTTATGGTCTCTTTGTTAATTAAATTCCACTAAACTGTCCCTGGACACTAATTAAGTCCTTTCAGATTTACAGATTTGCTACAGTCAATTGTATTTAAGAAAGAAAATTGGAAAAATGACAGTATGTTCATCAGCTGCATGTCCTAATGGATTTAATTGGTTTCAAAACAGTAACTTAATTTCAAGTACATATTCTAATCTCTGTGCTAAAGAAAACAGACTAAAGAAATGGCAAATAAGTTTATGTCTCAGACAAATTTAAAAAGAGGAAAAAATACATGATAGTAGTTAGTTGACGGGCTTTTAAATTATAGTGGCACTAGTATAGATATCAGTTTATTGATACTTTTATATATCAACAGAACAAGTTGACATAAACAGGGTTCTGGATATTTTTTCTTAATTAACTTTTGTTTTGGTCTTGAGTGAATGAGTATAAACACCAAAAATCTGTTACATCTATGAACAGAAGCCAAAGTAAATGCTGAAAAAATATTTCAGAAATAAAAATGTTTTGTGTTACTGAATCCTGTGCTTTAACTCAAATGAAGGAAGTTGAAAGGTGTAGTTTTGTTGATATATTCACTCTAGTATGGAGGTTGCATTGATTTATAATAAAATGACAATTCCTTTCTTTGGACTGGTATTAAAATTCCCATTATCTAATTCCCACTGTATTTGGTGTTATGTTGGCCTCAGCTTGATTGTGTGGGCAGTTCTGGCCCCCACAGTTTGAAAATATTATTGAGGTACTTGCATGTGTCCTGAGTTGGCCAGCAAATGTGGTGAAAGGGCTGGAAGGCACGATGTCCTAACAGGATTTTGGGTCTGTGTAGTTTGGAGAAAAAGAAATTGAATGGGAACTTCATTTCTCTCTGCACCCTCCTGAGGAGAAGAAGCAGAGAGACAGGTGCTAATCTGTTCTTCCTGATATCCAGTGACAGAACATGTGGGAATGGCTTAAAGTTTCATCAGGGGAGATTCAGAACTGAAATTAGGAAATATTTATTTATTTATTTATTAAGAAGTTGGTCAAAAACTATAGCAGACTTCCTAGAGAGGTGGTTGATGTGTGTTGATGCCCAGTTGATGAGCTTGAGAGGCATTTGGACAATGACTTCAACTTGCTTTAACTAGTTCAGCCTTGAAATGGTCAGGTATTTGGACAAGGTGATTGTTGTATGTCCCTTGCAACTGAATTATTCAATTCTATTTTTCTATATTAGAGGTATTATTTTATTTCCAGATATCTTACACCTTGTGGTTTGTTATGTTTGGATGTTTTTTCTTTTACCCTGCATTATGATTGCTGAAGAGCAGACACTTTTGCAGTTAATATAATTTTAAACTAAGGAGAATTAAATATCTTATGGGTGACATGGATGTGAGCTGATCGCAGGTGGGAAATATTACTAAAGGATTAAGGAGAAAATGCTTCTAAGTGATTTTGGCTAGGGTAAAAATTTCTCTTTAAGATGAATATGCAGTTTAAAGATGAGAAAAAGTGTTTAAGATACTTAAGAGAACTGTCAACTGAGAAGACAAAGAAAATGAGTTGGTCTGAAAAGGCCTGGTTGCCTCTGCTTCTAGATAAATGAATTAAACAACATCTCAATTTACATAAAAAAGTTGTTCTCCTTTATAAACACATCTATATAAGCAGTAGTCTATTCTAAGAGAGAAGGGATGAGAGTTGAGAATGCAGTATTTAAAGGTTTGAAAATGGTGTAATAGTGCATTTCAACCCAATTTAGAAGACAAGACAAATTTTGATGATTTATAACAGAAACTTATAAACTGTTGTGGCTGGCATGAAGTAGAATATATTTCAGTTTTGAAATTTTGATGGTTTTGAAAGGCAAAGTTTTTTCAGGGATAGATGACAGCTAGAAATAAGAT
>WEIU01001324.1:53973-67221 GCA_013389925.1 Aegithalos caudatus
CAATTACTTTAGCTAGTTGTCTGAAGAAAAAGAGTTAAATTCTCTTGTTATTTTCTGGTAAATGGATCTGTAAATGTTCTTTGAGAATAATTCTATATAGATATTTTTGAAAGGCAAAGTAAATGTTGACAACTTAACAAAATGCATGATTCTAGCTCATCTTTCAGGAAAACATGTTACTACAGCTCTCACTCATATTTTGGCCAATAATTGAATTTGGACTTACTGCAACAAGACTCAGTATTAAAAAAAATCTATGAATTTGAAAAAAAAAAATTTAAATCCACAAGGTACTTTATAATATCTTTCTATAAGCCTAAGGAATGGAGGTGGAGGTAATATTTCCATAAGTAATAACAATGAACATATTCCAAATAGTGCTTTAAATTGTTTTGTTTTTGTGTGTTTGAATACACTTAAGAATTGAAATCTTACAGAAAATTACTAGGGAACTTCTCATCAAAAGAACTTTTTCTTTAATAAAGACTGGAAAATTTTTTATTATGTCCAAATACAGAAATATGTGATAGGAAAACTAAGTAAAAAATTAAAAGGAGAAAACTGAGATGATCAGTTTCACATTCTTGTACGGGCCATACATTTAAGATTTATCCAAACTGAAGTACAGATTTAGTCTTTATTTCAGTATTATGTGTTTTGTCCTCTAGTTGGGAGAACACTGTGAAATGCACCTGTGATGTCACTCCCTTTGCAAATTGCTCTGCATCACTCTCAGTTCAAATATACTGCCTTAATTAATTTCAGCTTCAATTACAGAGTTTTCTCTCACACTCTTAGCAATGATTTTTTTTTTAACCAAAAATGAAACTGCTTTTGTTTCCAAGAATAAGCGTGTTAAGCTGGTGTAAATTCCATCTGAGGATGTCCATTTATGTGTCTTTTCAAACTAAGTCCATTTTTATTTATAGTAGACAGTGTTTTTTATTCAGCTTTGTATAGTTTGATACAGTTGCAATAATTCTGTTGTATGTCTAGGAGTTGTTAACTTGTTCTACTGCTTCTTTTATCATTGATTCTGGCATCTTTGACAAAATCTTTTATCCTTTAACTGTAGTACAGTTCTTTTTTTTCCACTTTTCACCCTCATTAGCTGCATTGATCATAGATCAGCCACTTGAGAGATCATATTATATACAATTATGATAATTATTTTGAAATGCCCAGAACTGTTAATTCTTATTGCTGCCACCATCATAATACTGAATTAATGATAAAACTTTATGGAAATGTTCAACAAACATGTTTAGAAAACAGAATAACAACAACATTTCAAATCAGGAAAATCATAATTGAGCATTTGACACATATAAATGTCAAATGTAGCTGGAAACTAGAAAAAGATGACAAATCCAATATATTAATAAGACATAATGTTGTCTTAATTTTCAGCATTTGCTTCAATTATGTTGTTTTTTCTTACATTTTCACACATTAGATGCAAAGGTGAAGAAAGGATGGACAGGATTATGAGTATTTTTATTTTTATTTTTTTCTAGCTGCTGTATGCTGAATCTGATAAGTACTCATGTGGCATGAAAAAAAGTTTTCCTCATCTTGGTATGGTGATCTTCAAGCTCAAAACTTTTCCATGAACTGAAGATCTTTTCTGAACTTTAGTAGCACATTGATTCTATCTTGTGGAACTGTGTGTGATGGGGTAGAGGGTTTTTTCCACTGCAGTATTGCAAAGCTTTTATTAGAAAATAATTGTTACTGGAAATAAGCTGAATTGGGACTGGCTATTTGTTGCAACAATAAAACACGTTCGCACCCATGCTCTGATGTGCTTGCTTAGCATATTTAAGGGAAACAATAAAGCTGATTATTGCCTTGCTCTTCAGTTACAGCTGGTTGTGCTGAAACAGCAGTACAATGGATTTAACATTCTGATGCTAAGATCTGAGACACAGAAAAATTAAGTGATATGCACTTAATATTAGTGATATGTATCAGATTAGAAATCTTGACTCTTTGTGGAGTTAAACCTGGATCTATGGTTTTCTTGTTCAGTGATCTTTTTTTAACCCCATATCTAGGCTGTTCTATATATGCTATTTTAGTAAATGAAACTTCAATATTAGTCATGTATATAATTTTAAACACTTCTGCTTTTCTGTACTAGATAATTGTTTAAATTTTTTTTTTTTTTTTTGGCCTAGTAGAAAGGGGGACTGAGATTTTAGATTTGTTTTTATTTTTCTGGCCTAGTCTAGACACTTAGGAATTTTTCACAATAATGAGGTTTGTATTTCAAATGCATATACATACATGCACACACTTGTGTATTTAAAAATATAGTTCTGCCTTTTTTGTTGTTTTAGAAGAGAGAGTTTTTCTCAGATATTGAGAATCGGAGTAGGCTGCCCAGGGAGGTGGTGGAGTCAGTATTCCTGGAAGTTTTCAAGGAAATGGCTTGGCACTTAATGCTATGCTTGAATTGGCATGGTGGTCTTTGGTCAAAGGTTGGGCTCTATGATTCTGGATAATGTTTCTATGATTTTATTCTATTACACAGTCTAGGGAAAAAAAGTCAGAAGAAAACTACTTAGACTGAAACATTTTCTCTGATTACTGGCACCCTATCATCCAAGAGATAGTTTTTGAAAATATTTTCAGTAGGAAATAATGTAACTTTTATCTGCCCTCTCATACTCAGTGGTCCAGAACTGGCTTCTCAGGGTGACTAAAACTTTTAGATAGTGACATGCTCAAAAGAACTATATTACCTAAACCTACCCACCCTTTCCTTCCCTTCTCCTCAAGAATTCCAACTAATGATCAAATTATTTTTTTCCTAAACTGCATCAGTTTAAATTCTTTAAATGTGTTTGTATAGCTGAAAGGCCACATATGGCCAATGTGGAACTTGGAATGAATTCCTTAATATACAATAGAACATGTCAATATAGTCTAAGGTTGTCCTGATTTATTATCAGTGGTTCTTAAGTATCTCTGAAAAAGAGTGTGGTGGGTAGTCACAGTGTATGGTTTGATAAGGAGATAGGGACATAATGTATAGGTGGTTGGACATTGTGCTTAGTTTATACACCTGCACTTTTAGCCCTAGAAGGAAATTATGTCATACAAATACACCTCCAGAATTCATTTGAGCAAATACTACTATTACAATGGATGACTCTTGTTTATTGGCTTGCCTGCATGAATCTAATTTTTAAATTTCAGCTAAAGACATTTGAAACAGAATAGCTAAATTTTTGACAAAGGACTTGTTGAATAGAATTTTCTTTGGCAAAAATTCTTTTTAAGTCAGTTATTAGACATATTTTCTTCTTTTTACTAATACAGTACTATTGTTTCCCTTTTAAAAGTCATGCTTATCAGCAAAATAAACCAATACAATAATAGATTTCCTTGAACTATTCTTCATGTCACTGCCCCTAATCATAGTACATTTTAAATATTGCAAGTTGCAAGTGACATTAGATTCTAATGCATTAATATTTGTAAAATATATACAAGCATAATATGTACTATTCTAATTGCTCTCCAATTCTTAAACTACAAGATTGAAAAATCCTGCTAAAATGTTGGTCTCTAAAGCTACTAAAAAGAAGCTGTATTAATTATTTTTACAGTGAAAAGACAGTTTTTTCCAGACTACGTATCTTAGAAACTTTTCCATTAAAGGCACCATTGCTACCCTATCTAAATGGGATTAAATATAACTGGTGATAATTTTAAGGATGTTTTACACTGCTGGAATTGAGTGAAATGGTCTTAATGCAGTAAAAAAGCCTAATATGAATAAATATGAAAAGTCCATCATGCTGTCTTATTTCCTTTGTTTCCTCTGTGCTTTTCTTAATGGTGTTGCTGTATTAGATATAACAGCACAAAGAGCACAGAACAGCCCACTGTTTGGGAGCCAGTACTAGCTAGTGCGATTTCTTTTTAATCCTTTCACTAGAAGTGGTTTTATTTTAGTTGAAGATGATTAAACTTTAGAGTTCATGGGTAATCTCTGAGAGTGTTTTGCAGCAGTTAAGTGTTGCAGTTGATGGGAAACATTCTATCAGTGCCAATAAACCAGCATTCTCTTCCCTTCTACTCATACCTCTTTCAAAGCCCAATACACCATGAGATTTTTTCTGAGACATAACCAAAAAAAAAAACAAACCAGAACTGGGCAGGGGAAGGAGAAGAGTACAGAGAGGTGTGAGAAGAAACAACTTGTTAAAAACAGGACTGTTTTCTGGTGGCTCTGCAAAGCAGTGTATTACTAGTTTTGAAATTTTTGATATAGTGAAGATAAGGAGTAGTAGCCTTTAAAATAGCATTAGTGTTTTCTTACAGAAAAAGGTTGATGTGTTCAGCCTATTGCAAAGTACATTTGCTTGCATTCTTCCTGTGCAGCACAAAGGCAGCATTAATGGAAATGATAAATAGTTTGATGAGCAGGCCAGGTGGCGTAGCAATGGCCCGCAAGGCTGCTGAGCTGGAGACAGGTTTTAAAACAAACTTGGGGCTCTTGCTTCCTGGACTGGTTGAAGTTGAACATGTCGAGGAGGTAATGTGATTGATCTCTTTGGAGGAAGATGCCAGCTGGAGAGCTCACAAACTGCTCCTTCAGGATTCTCCTTAACGATGAATTGATGGCAGCTTCTGAAAAGAGTTACTCACACCGCACTCTTCCCAGCCATTCAGAGGTAGGGCTCTATCACAGTGGCTGCTAAAAGAAGGAATTGAGAGTTTAAAGGGACAGGAAAAAGGTGTCCGTGGTGAAAGAAAATGCAGGAAGTACATCCCCAAAATGCAGCTATTATTTCTATACTGTTGTAAAATAGATTTTTTTAGAGGCTTAGACACACAAATGGTTGTATTCTCTTTGCTTTGAGGTTTTTTTTTTTGTTGTTGTTGGTTTGTTTTATTTTATTTTTTTAAATTACATTGGGATCTTGTAGATTCTAATAAAATAAGAGGTCACCTTTTCATCTGAGGCCTGCAATTAATATAATTCATATAATATTTCAAATCAATTATTTAAAAATTGTACTAGACAAATGTTCAATTAAAAATATTCTAGATCTCCTCAAAATCATGGTGAAGAAAGGACTTGTTTTGTTCTTAGCTTCATAGTCCTTGTAGTTCTTGAATTATATTCCTCCCTTCATTTGAGGTTCTGATTCGAGGATCTGATAAACTACACACATGTCCTTTTGAAACTGACCCTTGCTGATTCAGAAACTTCTATTTGTCAGTACATGACAGCTTGTTCCTTTTATCCTACAGTGTCAACTTGTTATGACATTTCCTGGAATGTCAGACAACAGCAATGAAACTTACTATGGTATTTACAGTAGCTCAAGAATGTTAGTCACTATGTAAATGTATTTTATTGACCTAAAACAACCAACATGCACAAAGGATAGAAGGTAGAGATAGAGTCCAGAAAAACTAGACACAGTAGGAAAAAGCAATCTTCTTTGAGTCTTAGAAAACTTAATCATGCAAATGGAGAAAGTAAAATAATAGAGCAAATTTTGCTAAGATCTAAAAATGAACGCAAACAATTAATTTGTCTGTTTTCACCTGATGCATTCAGGACTAAGTGTTAACGAGACAAAGTAAGCTAGAGATCATTTTTTGTTACTCCAAGATGTTAGTTTTACTGTAAAAAGCCTTTAACATATGATAGTTAACAGATGATATCTGACAGCTGCGAAATATTGAACTCCAAACAGATTGTCACTATAAGGTAGGGGAACAATTTATTTATGCCCTATGTATATTGCCTGATTAGTCCTCAACTGTGTAATGTTCTGATCCCCCGGAACTTTTTTGGCCATTGCTACTGCAGAAACTACTGCAGAAGTCAGGATGTTAGGCTGTTCAGGGGAAGAGAAAATCAGTGGCAGCCAGGAGTTGGGAAGCAGTTATTGTCCACAGATGAACCCAACTGCTGCAAGGTTACATGCAGGACCTTGTTCTTTTGCTTTATATCTTTCCAGCACTTAATTTTTAATTTGGTTACAAATAATGACCCACTGTTCAATATTTAATCTAGAAAAGGTTTTGTTTTTGGATGGTGCTGATCACAAGTGTTACATCCCAAAAGATAGATACAGTGTAGAAGGAAAACTCTAGCCTTTAATTCGTATTTAAAAGAGCCAGCTTTTGAAGTGTGATCCAGGACCAGAAAGCCTTTACTTGGTCTCAGTTCTCACTAATACCTGAATGGGGAAATCCTGCTTCTCAATATTTCACCAGAGAACTAAAAAGTACCAGAGTAAGGTATCCTTAGCACTGCCTGATTTTTTTTTTTTGTTTTGTTTTTGTTATTTGTTTTTTGTTCTGTGAGGTGTTTCTCTGCAGCAAGGAGCTGCAGGGGGTATCTGTGGCAATACTTGCCACCCGTGACACACCTTCACCCACACTGTGCACTCTCCACAGAGTCGCATGTCTTCACTCCCTTGCAAGTGAGGGGGTTTTGTCTTCCAAAATCATCCTGTTTAGAGCCCAGCAAGCTGGAAGCTTTGAACATCTGCCAGTAAAGAATTTATTCCTTATAGTGGGTGGCCAAGTGGACCACTAAAGTGAGTCATTTAGTAGACTGGAACATGTTTTTTTTCCCTGCCATCATCCATCTCAACTTTACAAATGCTGGTGGCTGGAAACATGGTGAAATACATGTTAAAATCTTAAAAATGGAAGTATGTACTCACTGTAACTTCTACTAAAATTAAATATTCTGCTGCATGTAGAAACTGTGAACAATATTACACGTTAAAAGTTAAGGGCTGCTTTTTATTTCACACTCATGAGGACAGGAGAAAAAAACAGCTTTGAAAACCCTGGAATTTGCTTATGTCTCAGATTTAATATATCTTAAAATATATTTTGAGAAATCTCGCTTATTACTATTTGTAATTGACAGTTTTTGAAGGCATAAATACTTCATGCAAGCAATGGGTATTGATCAAGGGACCTGTCAATTTGTAGTTTCTTACATTTGCTTATCAAAATTTTGTAATTTAAACTTCCTGCAGAAAAAAAGCAACATCCCTTTTCCCCTTCTTTCTATTCAATTTCAAAGTTCTTTGATGACTTAACTGTCCATCCCATCTCCAAATGTGCAACAAAGGTAATTGGTATAAGACCTGAAAATATGCATAAAACATGCATATTAGGGACTCTGCCCTTTTGTGTAAAGAATGCTTTGAAAGAAAAGTTTGTAGTCAAGAAAGAACAGTCAGGTTTTCCTTTAACATTTGACATATTAAAAATACTCAGTACTTGTACAGAAAACTTGAAAATCATGAATCACTGTAAAGTTTCATACAATCAAATTAATTTCAAAGTTACTTCAACAAACATAATAAATTTTCTTCTAGAGTGGTTTTGATTCCAAAACTGGCACAGCAGTGTAAAGCTATTTTTGTCTGTTGCTGTTCTTGAAAAGTGGTTCAGTATAGAAATATGACAACAGATTCATGTGAGAGTGTTCTACAGTGCTGAAATGATTCACAACTTTGTATGTAAACTTGATTTATTATTTGGGAGACTGTCTAGTCTGATTAAAAACTATTAGTCTGGGATATGGCTTTAATTGAATTACAGTAATATGTACTTCGAAAAGGAATGTCATAGTTTCATGATAATCCTAAAGGAAGATTTGTCTGTCTTAAGGTAATCCTAAATGAGTCTGCTTACTCTCCATTAATATTAAGGGAAAAGTGACTTGTTCTAAAGCGTTGGAAGTACAGATACTAATTTTTTTCTTTTTAATAACATTTTTGTATATCAGTTCCAACCAACTGAGAATGGAAAAAAAAATCCAGAAACTTTGAATGCTTATAGTATGTACTCCTGCTAGCAGTTCAAGTTCTTGATTTGATAATTTTCTTTCCTCCCAACTCCTGTTTTCTTTAAGGTCTCATTCGATTACAAGAGCTCATCAAGGCTCCATCACGATACAACCTAAGACTAAAAATCCGTCAGTTACCAGCTGACACAAAAGATGCAAAGCCACTGCTAAAGGAGATGAAAAGAGGCAAAGAATTCCATGTAATCTTTGACTGCAGCCATGAAATGGCAGCAGGCATCTTGAAACAGGTAATTTTCATTTTGCTTTAGATGTCTTAATCTCTTTCATCCCTAATAATAAAAGTATTATCCAGACCTGGCGTTATTTAACAAGCAGGGAAATTGTCTGTCAGTTTTACTGAGGCCCAACTGGAAATCAGCCAAGGATTTCAGAGGTAATTTTATTGATGACACAAATGGAAGGTGCTTTAATTATGCTTTTATAAGAAAGATTTTAATTAATTTATGTTCAGGAGGAACATGAAGGTATATTAGTCTTTCAGCTATGAAGAACTGGTACTTTGGAGAACTGATGCTTTAATATAAAATCTTTATGTACGTATTTATTTATTTATATATCTGTTTTTATTTGAGGCCTCCAAGATGTGTATTCCTAATCAGATAGTGATATCTGTATGTTACCAACAGACCATATTAATGTCTTCCATTGAGAGGACAGAATTGATATCTTAGAGCCATATTCTCTTTGCACTAATAATGGAACTGCAAAACACCCAAGTACATTTGGGTTGATGCTTTGAAAATACTGTGTGTGAGATGAGTAGGTGAGAGACAGCAGAATTCCAAAGACTTAACTGGCTCAGAGACCACCTTCCCCATGTTTTTTTAATTAAGCTATGACTTCCAACAAAGAGACTAGGAAGAATACCTAAAAGTGAAATGGTATTCTATACTTCTAATGCATAACAATTTTTTTTTAATGACTTGAATTCATGTTTATATTATGTTTGCTAGAAAACTGTAGGGTCCAAATTGAAAACAAAATGTATTTAGGAGCTGGAAATATGTGTCTCATTAGCAGTACTTACAGGTATTATTGCAGATATAATTAAAATTTTTAGAAAGCCTACATGTATACTATAATTTCTTTATTGTTCATTGATTGAAAAACTTCTATTAGTTCCTAGTAATTTTAAACCTCTGCTGGTGGCTTTTTCTAAATATAAGCCGGCCTAGTTATTCTAGTTGTTTAGGCCAAATCATTGAATGTACATTTAATTATTTTAAATATTTAAAATCTAAAAAATGCAGATAGAAAATGTGTTGATAGAAATATTAAGCTGCAATACTAACAACAACTCCATCAAGATACATTACTTACAGAGTACCTAGAAGTTTTTAGGTGAAAACAACCCTTTTATTTCATAGTATACAACATTATGAAAAATGTATGAATAGATGGAAATGGGAACAAAATTAAAGCATTGTAACTTTAATCATGTCCCAGGACCCAAGAGTGTGCATTCAGCCTCTCTAAATCAAATTGTGAAATGTTTCATCAAAGTACATTGCTCATCCTAAAGATTACAGAGGGAAGATACAGAAAAAAATTCTTTCATGAGTGTTTAGATCTTTAGATTCTGTAGATTTTTACTTTTCCATTCAGGTGCTATACTGCATTTTGGACTTTAAATATGCCCAAAATTTGTAGTTTTGAAGCTGAAGGTAAGCGTTTGCTGTCGAAACTGACACAAGGGGTGCTGAGTATATTATTTAATGTTAATATTCCATATATAGTGTTTATAAGTGATTATTGAAAACAATCTTTATATATCCATGTTTGAATTATTGACTGATCAATTTTCTTTTCCTGGTAATGGAGGGATGAATTTTGGGATACATGACAAGGAGTTTCAGTTTGAGAGGATGATTGGAAAGATTAACAGTGAAGCTGGTGGAAGACAACACAAGTTGAAAACAGTACCTTAAGAACCTAGTGAAATGGCAACTACTCTTTCTTGGCCAAAAATACATAATGAAAAGAAAAAAAAAATCCCATCAATCAGACAAGCATACTTAAATTAAGGTGAATCTCACTGTTATCTACATTACCAGGCAACCAAGGAAACCATACATAATTTAAAAGGTTAGGGAAGCACTCTAATAATGAGAACAGAGAAATTACAATGTTTGAAGAGGGAAAAGAAGTGAGATCTTTAGAGAAGAGAGAATGTGAAAGCAGGAATATCTGGAAAAGAGACAGCATCATCGCATAGCAGACTAAGGATGTTGCATATAGGATGTTGCATAGGGATCCTTTGGAGTATGAAAGGCTTGATTAGAGGCAGTTTTGATACAGGTAACTGCAAATGTGTTACATATATAGAGGAAGATACTTTGGTTTTATCAAAAAAAGCCAAGTTCTTATAAAATCTGAGAATGTTCGTAGTTGTAGAATTCCTAATAAAGTTGTAATATTTCTTATGGGAATGTGGTTTACTTGTGTTTAAGAGAATTTAATTGCTACTGGAACACTAGTTCTAAGTACTCTTGTGGAATTCTAAGTACACAAGTATGGGAATTCTTTGGAAAAGTGGTGTGTTTTTTTTTTTTCAAAGTCTTTAAAATATTATAAAATCTGATTTGCGATTAATACTTGAATTAGTTCTAGGGGTTTTTTTTTCTCTTTGGAAAAGATCATATATATTAATTTCATCATTTTTCAGACAATGTCACAAGTAAAAAGGCACCCACAGCCTTCAGAATGCTGACAATTCATTTTAATACAAATTCTGGTATTGTTGCTGTAGTATAATTGTGGCCTTCAGTGTCTTTAAGAAGTCCATCTGGTAGCAACTGGTAAAGAATTTCTTTGATAGTTCATGGAAAGGAAGAAAATACGAAGGCAACTTTTGTGCAGAGTATGAAGATACATGCTTCTCAGGAGAAAATGCCCTTAATGAATAAACATGATGAAACATAGTTTTTATCTATAAATATTTTTATGCAGTTGAGAGGAAAATAAGAACTTTTAAAATCAGAGTTTATCAAAAACAACTTGACATTATGTAGTTAGCAAGAGCGATGAAGATACTTGAGAGATATCTGAATTTATAAAGTAATTCTATGATATATTTAGTCTTCATTTTTATTTAAGTAGTATCTCTCTTGCTGTTCAAAATTTGACTCAAGAGAATTTTCTTCCATGGTTGGGTGCACATGTATAATATAAACTTGAGTCCTTCTTTTAAAAGCATGGTATTGTTCATCAAAATAGAAAAAACCCCATTCCTATTAGGCAATTCATTTTAAAGAAAAGGTTCAATAATGAATGAAGATATTGTCAACTCAAATTATGTATTGTAACTTAATGTATCCATTAGTATGTAAAAATACAAGGCTCTTTCACATTTACTGCACTAAACATCTAATAATATTCTTTCTATCAGAAGATCTGGTACATAAATTCCTTTAATAGTCAGTAATCTTCTCTAACTGCTAAGAAATAACTTGCTTGACCTAATTTTAGCATAATTCCAGCCTTATAGTCTGATTTTAGTAGTGTTCCTTTTCAGTATTTCATTTGCCATGTGGATGTGATAAAAATGTATTATGTGGCCACAGAAACATTAATTTTTTGTTTATCTTTTTCAAGGCTTTAGCTATGGGGATGATGACAGAATACTATCACTATATCTTTACCACACTGGTAAGTGGCTTATGAAAACATAGTGTTGATATCCAACAAAGATGTTACTTTCCTAATTATATAACTCAACAAAGTGGAAAAAGTCTCTCTGGAATGGGGTATGATTGGAAGATGTTTACTTTGCTGAGTTTTCTTACTTTCAGTGAAAACTCATCAGAATGGTTTAATTAGTGTTCAACGGTGTGCCCTGGGAATAAACCTGAAAGAAACATCTGGCTGTAGCACTGCAGCTTTTAACTGTCAAAGAAGGTTATATGTATAATTCAAAATTCATAATTCATTGTTTATTTTATGCATATTGGCCTTTTTGTCTTTTAGCCATTTGTATGTGAAGATTAAGATATTTTAAAATTTACTCATATATTCCATATTTTTAATCCAACATTTTACAACGTAGTTCTTCTCTGTCATATGATTCATGAATAATTTGGTGTGAATCTTAGCAGCATTTCATTTAACAATTCGTATGAGCTTTTTAGGCAGATGAATTATGCAATATTCTTTGGTGTCCACTGTGAATGTAACTTAGAAGGAATTTGATAATTCTTAGATCTATCATTGTGCAGTAAATCAACATTTAAAGTGTGAATGCTCTTACAAAACAAACACGCATGTGAAATCCTTTTTCCTACTCATCACAGCCTAACTAAGAAACAGTTTAAAAGTTGGTAAAATATTATTCTGGAGAATACAGGGTCTCCAGAGTTGTGCACATTTCTCTGTCTTGAATTTGCATTCAACTTTGTCTAATTAGATTGCAATTCATTATGTTTTTAAAATGAAAAGTATGAGACAGATGTGCCTTGTTAAAACCATGGTTGAAATGACCCATGTTTAAAGCCACATACATGTTTAAGTTCTTATGAAAATGAATATTTTGTGGTAGGGTAGGAGTCCACCTCAGAATCACAAAACAGAAGTTGATGGAAAGTATTAACATTAAATAGCTAGTTGGATGGAAAGCAAAAAAAATTGTGCAGTTCAAATGCACACCCTACACAAATACCTGTCTTATTTTAGAAGGGTAAATTGTTCTGTCACTTATAGATTTAGGATTGCATGCAATAGAATTTCCTTCTCTAGATATATTTGCCTCCATAAATGGATTATAGATGTTTTGAAGGTTTTTTCCTTATTTTTAAAGATTTGTTTTGATATTGATGAAAATTGTTTCTTTGTGTACTATATTGGTGTTTGGCATTAAATTTTCACTCTTAAAGCTCCATTTTAAAATCAGAATTTTCTGTCATTCTTATTTATTTATTAAAACATTAGATTTTCTATGGAGATGAGTATTATATTGACTTGGAACTATCAAGAGGTAATTTACTGTGCAAAAATGTGTCATAGGTTTTGATTTTGCAATGTAGCTCTGGAACCAACATCAGAATTTAGTTGTTTTTATATATTAATTGCTTCTTACCTGAGATGGTGAAAGTCCTGTCAAATAAATTTTCCAGTCACAGTGTTTGCAACAGTCTTCTGTGTAATCTTCTCTTGATTGATGCAGGATGTAATTCACTGTCTCATTATACACTGACCTGTATGCATTTGTAAGATATGCATAACAATATTGTGTATATTTATTACATTCCAGTGTGAACATGAATGTGTTTGGATTAAAAAATTGCATTCAAGGTTCTGACTTCTTGCACAGTAAAAACTAAGAGACTTTCTAAAGAGAAAGATGTAACATAATTCTAGTTATGTCCAATATTTCCTTTGCAGTAAAA
>WEIU01001396.1:538-15018 GCA_013389925.1 Aegithalos caudatus
TACATACAAAAATTAGGCATCTGGGTTTGTAACATTAACCACATTAGAAATGTGCTTAGAACTTTATGCAGCAGTACATACTTTTATACTGTATTCTCCATAGATGTGTCAGAAACACTTTATGTTAGCAGATGAAACAGGAAAGTATTTATGAACAAAAGGAGTTTCATACAGAGCAACTGGTAAACAATGAATATGAAAGAACACGAAGTATATATCACTTTATTATAAAGCACCGTTATTCATTTTAACAGACAGAACTCCTGAAGCAGAAAGAATCACAGTGCCTCATTTTCTAATTAAGTGATTATGCATCAGGTCTCTGCTAACACAGAAAGTGAAACTGCTTCTGCCCTAGTAAGTTCACTGCCTGACTACCTGCTTCACATTTTCTTTTTCCTACCAGTTAGTACAAAATGGAGAATGTGAAGCTGAACATATTCAAGCACCAGCCTATGACAAAAGACAGATTTATGATGCACTACGAATCAATTTTATCTCAGCATAATGGTGAATTGTTATTTTATTACAAACATCTATAGATGCTCTCAGCACTATCCAAGTGAAATTCACAGCGTGGGATATTTGCAGGTGATTTTGCAAGCATGAATGAATGTAAATGCTAGAAATCCAGGCGTATGTTTTTCACAATGTACAGAAAATCTCTGTATAGAAAAGTGTAGTACCTATGAGGACTGTGTCTTCAAGAGAAGCAGCAAACTTTTAGATGACCGAAACAATCAAGTTTAAAAAATATAAAAGAAAAATTATAAACACACATTTGCATTTCTTATATAATATTCCTTTGAAAACAAAAATGCTTTTTCCTTCCAATTATTCAAGAAATGCGATTTACATTTAACTATCCATAATACATTGAAAAATCTACTATAACAGAGAGAAAGGTATGGTTTGTTTCATCACTGGCAAAAAAAGCAACCCTAGACTACAGAAGAGAAATCATATAAGCATGGTACAAATGGACACTGTAGCTTAGGACAGATGTGAACATGAATACCAAAACCAACTGGAACTTCAGGGAGAAGTGATAGAGATAGAAGCAGAATGCAATTAGCCACACTGGAATCCGTCCAGGACATCAGAGCTAATGATCCAGAAAAAAATCCAGTGGGAACCTTAAAGGAAAATGATCAAGACGTGGGTTTCCATACACATAAGGAAAAAAGGCCAAAAGCAAAATGAAGTTTGTGAATGTTTTCAACTTTTGTTTTTAAGAAACATTTTTCAATTGTTTAAGAAACCTGGTGTGGGAGACAAAAAGGCCTATAAAAATTCTAAATAAGGCATGGTTACCTAATTATGTAACTCTGATACTTAAATACAAGTAAAGTAGCAAAATATCTGCCCCATAATACAGCACACAAACTATTTTCTTAAC
Organism: Aegithalos caudatus; assembly: GCA_013389925.1. Lineage (NCBI taxonomy): Eukaryota > Metazoa > Chordata > Aves > Passeriformes > Aegithalidae > Aegithalos > Aegithalos caudatus. Next base: position 1,938 of record WEIU01001396.1, read on the forward strand.
ACTGAGACTTAAGTAAAAAACAAAGATGATTTCTGAATTACTATAATATACAGAGAGCCCACAGAACTAAGGAAGGAAGGAATTGTCAAAGATAAATGAGAATTAGTGAAAGTAACAATGCTCAGAGAGATCCCTCCTATTTAATCTGAATTTCAGAGCATATAAAGGAATTTCAAGGAAATTGGAAAAGAATATAAAGCCTCCACATGGTTTGTGGTTTTTTATGTATTGTATGTTTTGGCAGATAATTATTCAATAACTCTTCTATTCAGTTTATATGTCTCCCACACTAAAAATCAACCAACTGCATAAAGTAATGTTGAAAAGTAATAGTGTAAAGCAAAATGAGACAGCATAATGTCAATTAAAAATTTTCAAAACCAAAATATTTTGGAATTACAAGCGGAGAAAAAAAAGCCAAAAAATAGTATCAGTAAGAATTCTGTCACATTTCTGATTAGTGTTGAAACCATCTTCTATTACAACGATGCTACCTGAGAATGTTTTTGTTTCAGATTACAGCCTGTATTCATAGTTCATGTGATTCTGTTCAAAGAAATCTTTTCTCCTATATACTTAGGCATCTAATGAAATTGCATTTCTGATTTTCCTATAGATTCCACTAAGTACACAAAGAAACAAAAGCTTTATCCACACCATTCATAAATTGTACAGCAAATGGGGAAATTGTTATGAAGTAACAAGAGCTTTGGAACATACAGAAGCAGCAAAAAACATCACAGCTACTACAAGTTCTCACACCAACCCAAAACACTTATAGATTATTTTAACTACAAAACCATAGACACCATCTATTCACTCTAACAAGGAAGCCAGGAAAACAACACAAGTATTTTTATGTTTATATGGGTTTTATTTCTAACTAGCTATACCAATTGATCAAGCTGGTCTGTAGCCAAAACTCTGAGTAATAGTAAAAGCCATTGAGGTAATCAAAATATTCACATTACTCTCCAGAAAATCCCTCTAAACAAGATGCAAAAATTAACCAAGGATTTGTTTGTGTTTCTTCCTTTGTAAGTCTTCAAGATTCCACAAAATATGGAAAATGTTTCCTATTTCAACATTTGCTCTGCTGAGAGATTGTAATGAGCATCTTTTTCTACACAAGCAGTTGAAACTTGTGAAGCCACAAAAGTAATAACTGCACAATTTCATCTTTTTTCTCTATTGAAAAGTCATGCAGAAGAAAAATATACACATAACCCTTTTAAATTTAACTTTCTTTCCTGTTTCTGGAAGTTATTTTGAAGCTTTATGCAGTAGCATATAAGTATTAAAAAAGTAAAACCTCAATGTAAAAATATATGTACTAGTATATACATATGTAGAAATATTGACAACAGTATGTACTAAACCAGATATTGGGTAAATGTGTAGGCAAAATGTAAAAAATGTGTAGGCAAAATGTCCATTGTAAAATGTGAAAATTAAAATCCTAAAGCAAAAAATCAGGTGAAGGTTTTGCTTCAAGAGAACAGACACGTTTTTCCCTTTATCTTTGAAATAACTGTTCTTTCCCACAGAGGTTTTTGTCTTTGATTCTGTTATTCTACAGAGCAAACCTTCAGAAAGTAAGCTGCAAGAAAATCAGATGGCCCTTTTGTAAAGCAGACCTTGGAAGTATTTCCTGAAATCTGGCTGGCAATTACTTACTTGACTGAAGATCAGAAAAAGAGTAAAGTCTCTCAGAAGGGCATACTGATTGTCTGAGCTGTAGAGGAAAAACAGATAAGTAACACTTACATAGCATGTTTTATCTTGAAAACACTCAATAAGACTGATTATTCCATGTGATAAACATATAAGATAATTAGGTAAGGCCAACAGCATCAACATAAATCCAGGACTTTGCATAAACTATCCTAAAAAACTAAATTTCTTTGTTGCTACAAGACTTATTACTAATTTTAATTTTTTTAACACTTTGGCAGCTTACCTTTAGCAACTTACTTTAGCCCTTTAGAGTATAATTGAAATCAGTTTATGAGATTTGTAGCTTCAGAGTTTATATGACTGTAATTAGTGCACAGTATTGCTAGGTACATATTTTCCCCTCTAAATTTATCATGCACAAACTCTTTGTAACAATGTATAAAATAAATGTGAAACTGTATTTTATCACCTCAGACCACAAAGGCCTGCACTTTTATCCAACACAGACAGCATCATAGCAGGTTCAGCAAGAAAATGAGCAAATCCCCTTTGATTTACAATCCCACACATTTGTAAGCTGCTTAAACTAACAGAAAATTTAGTCCATATAAGGTAATTAAACTGTGGGAATGTCAAACACCAAGGACTTCCAATGGAGTTTAGAAAAATATTAAAAAAGGCAATGGAAATTAAGAGGAGTCAACATGGAAAGCTTGGCATTATGCCCTCTAAAGAAAGGGTTAGGTACCAGTGCTTCTGTCCTCACCACACATTCAAACAACAACAAATGAGGCTTCCATTAGCTTAATAGAAAAGCACCAATAACTTCAGTAGTATTGAAGGGAAAATAGTGTCTCCCTATGTTTTCCTTCCAGGCAGGAATAAGCTTCAAATGCTACCACATAGCCATAGGAAAAGCAAGTCAATAAACATATCCCTTGAGCTTAGTTATGTCCATTTTGTCCATTTTGTCCTTGATCCTTTCAGCATTTCTGCAAATTAATCAGTAAACTTGTAATGCAATTTGCAGTCTAATTTTTTTCAGCATTCCAAGTCACTTCAGCCTTGTAGCTCATAATTACATTAAAAATGTGGAGTGAGAAAGCATTTATCAGAATTTGCTGCACTGAATCAATCTAAAAGAACATCACTTACTAGTTTAAAAACAATCCTGCCAGCAAGTCTGACAGAGTCGGGAGGAAAATTGGGATCGATGCTCTTAAGACATTTGCATTCCTGTTTGTGGTCTAGCCAAGCTTCTTTCTATCAGGATATTTTAAAAATGAAGAAAAAGAAAACAAAGTGCATTTTATTTTACATAGCCTGTATCCTACTTTTTTATATGTACACAAATATTTTATATATGTAGTTATCTATAGTTATATATACACACAAACATGCTCAAAACAATATGCACAGATTCTCCTTTGCTGTGGCATGAAGCAGAGACAGTATCTAGCTGCTTACTCCCCAAGACTGGAGAGAACTAGAAAGGATGCTAACATACGCAAAACTGTAGGCACAGGTTCACTCAGCAATCAAGACTGCAGAGGACTTCAGAGTCCATTCACTGCAATAAATGCAGCTGCTCTAATGCAATGGCCAAGTTTTCAGTGCTGCAAAAACTGTCCCCAAATATCCCTGACTCATGAGGTAACAATGCCCACAGCTGAGAGGGCTGATAGTGATACTTTTCCCAGTTCAGACCAGGAGTGGTCACTGATAGACAGAACCAAAAATATTTTAGTTGCATATATTACTCAAACCTGAAAATTTTGTTTCATGGACCACTTTGATTAGAATGGCAGAGATGGACTAATACTTCAATAGCAAGGAAGAGTCAAGATGACAAGATAAAGGAAACACTGAAATATGTCTCTTTCTTCCTCTATCATTCATTGTTGCCCCAAGATTAGTGCAGAAGACCAGCAAGAATGAGTCTTCAGCTAAAGAAACATGTTGGAAGGAAACTTCTGATCACTTTTTTCCTGTCTTCTGTCTCTACAAGCAGAAAATTCTGTTTATAACATACAAAAACTCCAAGTCCATTGATTAACATATTACATATTTACACATTTTATTTGCATATTCACAGTTTATGTTTGAAGCCACACAGCTGTTTCAAATAGTTTTAAAAGCAAATTAAAAGAACAGGGCACAACAAAAATTTGCTGCCATGACAAGTACTCAGAATCAAGGGCTTCTGAAGGTCACATTTTCTAGCAAATATGCAGTAAGGGGAACAAAAATGAACTCAGAAAAACAGTTTCTGTTTGGTGAGTGCCACAGAAAAAAAATAATTGTCTAATGTTAAGTACTTAATATTAAAAAATTTAAAAAAAAAATAAAATAAAATAAAATGGCAGAGCTATGTGTAAGGGCACATCAGACCTGGAGATGCTGACAAGTGAGTTATAAGGATTCCAAAGGCAATCACACAATTTTTTCTTAAGCTGCATTTAAGTGAGGGAAATTCAGGAAGTTTCAGCACCAGCATTTATTATATTTAATTCAGGATTTTTTCCCCTGTGGCTTCCACATAATAAATAAATGGAATTTTTTATTTCTTTCAGATACATGAGAGATTTGTGATTTCATTTCTTTTACCCATAACTCTACAAGGGGAAAAAAATGAAACAAGAAGGCATTAATCCAAACACAGTTAGTGTCACATGCTGTCTGACAAATAAAAGTTAAGTATTTAGTGCTGAATGGAATTATCTTTGTCTAGGAAAAATAAGTTCATGCTTGTAAATGTCCAGACATCACTCTGTGTAATATAATTATATTGGCATTTTTACCTAACTTAAACTAAAAACGTTCCTAGGAGTAAGCCTTTAGCTGTCAAATTTTTTCTTTTACATAAATGTTGTACAGAATTTTAAACATGCTAGAGGTGACATCAAAATGATTAATAACTTACCCAACCAATATAGCTCTAATGAGATGAAATATGCTGTACCACACAGCATCATATGCCATGGTTCTTTGAGAGTATTCCCACGTGATAAGAATAGTTCAAACACATGCCTTTCGTGAAACAGCACTTTGGCCAAAACTGATGTAAAAAGGAATCACTCTTGATTCCTCTGCAGAAGGAGCTGGAATGGAGATTGCCAGTCACTTATTCCCAAATGGTCAGGGAGAGAGGAAAGCTCCAAATGCATTAAATACAATGAAATTCAACAATATTTCTTCTTATTTTCTGTACAACATAGATACAAATTATAGGACAATGTGAAAACAAAGATTTGTGACCCTGGAGAGACTTACTTTTAAAGTCTCTAACAACACTTATTGATTGGAATTCTGTTAGTCCCACATTTCTTGGTGGGAAGGTTTTCTTAATTCTGTGTATCCTGGCTTTCAGTCAAGGTTTTCATATCCTGTATCCAGCCTAAGTATAAACACTGTAGTGCAGAGACATGGCTACCTGGCATGAGCCTTCCCCTCCATGCCAGGGAAGGTCTTCCAATTTTGCAAAGATTTCTTTTTCCCCTGTTAGAAATGAAACTAATAGAAGGAGGCAAAGAAAGGCAAGTGAACAGTACAGGGCAATACAAAACCCTGCTCCTCAAGGCTTCACTATACTTAGGAACTTGGAAAGAACATCTCCTGCCAAAGCATTGTCTCTCCTTCAATCTGAACGTATCCCAAGTACAAGTCCTCAGGCTCCACCCAAGTGAAAAGGTCCAGCACCCACAAGGCTGCAGAGAAGGTGCAGCACAGAGCTCTTGACTGGCAGCAGGTTGAGAGGCTTCCCACTGAACCAGCACCAGCTCCAGCATTTCCCTGCACAACCCAGGCCCAGGATCACCTCCTGCTGGCTCAGGTCATGGGCAGACCCCTCAGAAATGCCTTCAATGTCTTGCGTATTTTCAGCTGAGCAGTTCTGCCAATGCACACCCATTCTTTCACAGACATATTGCTGTCTCCCATTGGAGACTGAATCTACAAAAGATCCTAAAGCAATGTTGATGAAACAAAGGTTTCTCTTGTCTTCTATGAAAGATCGAAAAAATGAACACTTTCTGAAGATTAATGTGCTAATAAAAAGCCATAAATAATGAAGACCACAGCTGATTAACAAAGAAAAATCAAAGCAGAATATATATCCATTGGAAGGTTTTGATCTGTTAAAAGCAAATAATCTATAATTTCCAAAAGATTGTTTGAATTTTCACAGAAGGTTTTTTTTTATTATGACATTTTACTTTTACTACATTATTTCAATAATGTTTGATAGTATCACATTCTGCATTTTGCCTGAAATTACTCTTCCATTTTTCAGCAGTTATCATCTATACCACTGGTCCCCAATCCATGGGATACACCATATTAATAAACATTGCCGTGGTGATCACAACAGTGATTATGAGGAGCAGTAGATGTGATATCCCTACCTCTGGAGAGACACCCAGACAACAGAACATTGCTAGAAGGCATGCAGCCCATGAAATTAGGCATCAACAAGTGGAAAAGGGGCTACAACAGGGAAATGCCAAATAGGGGCAAAAGCCAAAAGGTCACCCTAAAGGATCTCTTGTGATGCCAACTGTATTCAAGTTCCACATTTCTAATATTTTTTAAATTAATTTAAAGTGGTAACAGTGAAAAAAGCTTGCTTCAACTGGCCTGAAAAAGAAAAATAACGGAAATTTTTGAAAATTTGGAATAACTCACTCATAATCTTTAAAATAGACATTATGGAGATATGTAAAAACTAGATATTCTGATTTGTATATAGGTTTTCTACAGGACTACTGGCTCTGCATACATATTCCCTTAAAGAATACCTATTCTCACTGCAAGTTCCAAAAAGAGAGACATTTCCAAACACTATTTCTTCTCCTTAAGGTTAGCCTGAAGATAGCTTTTTGTACCACTTGACATTTTAAAACAAATGCAGATGTTTATAAGATATGTGCAGCTTTAAAAATGGCTCTTTGGTACACTCTGAAATATAAATCCCCTGTTGCATTTACTTTGAAGTTTCTTTCACAAAATCCACCTTTATTCTAGACCCAGTACACCTACTGAGATTATTTTTTAAGTCAGATTTTTATATTAATTTTGATTTCATTTAATGTATTCATTACATATCTCGAAAAATAACAGGTTTCAAGCCTAAGTGTTTTGAGTTGCAGTATCACACATTCAAAAATAATCAAATCATTCTGCAACTAAGTGTGAACTTCAAATTCAACTGCACAATTTGCATTTCAAAGCTATCTGTATTTATAAAAGTAAAATACTCCAGCTTTGCCAATATTCACTTTCGCAAATGTGCAAAATGCAGTTTCATCAATGTCCTGCTGTTTATTTGTTGACCAATTAGTTCAATTAGAAGTGCACATATTAATGAATTGCACTTAAGCTACAGAGGCCAACTAGGGCACAAAACATTTGGTTTAGTCTTCCTAACAGCTGCTATAAAACCAGAGCAGCACAATAGTTTAGCTGACTTATTAAAACAAATATGAATCAGAGGATAGTTCTCAAGAGCAAAGAGATCTGGTTGGTCTCAATTTTATCTGTATCACCTGTTTCAAGTCATCAACCCTAATAAATTCACTGTTTTGATGGCAAAATAACACTTTTTTTCCTGTTATTCTGTATTGCTACCTAATCTCTCAGGATATTACATATATTAATTCAATATTAATTTATTTATATGTAACTGTAAATACACAGCATGTTAAGTGCAGATTACTTTAGCAGCAGTGGCCTGTCTCACTGGAATCCACTCCTACAACTACAGATGGCTTCAAGCATGCAAACCCCAGAGCTGGAAGCATAAAGCCAAGATACTCAAGGTGGCTTCAGGCTATCCCTTATGAATCCTTGGAGAATGTTCACATAGCTGTGCTTCTCAGAGAGGAAGCTCCAGTTCCTACCTCCATTGCCTCTACACCAAACTTGGTAAAAGTTATTGCATTACACCTTGTGGATTTGCTTTTGCAGGTCAGTGCCAGCAGTCTCATTTCACATTAGAGACCACCAACAGAAGTTTTACCAATGTCTCTCCTAGAAGATACTTGTTTTAAACATACCTTGCAAGTAACTCTGGTCTTTTAGAGCCTTCATAGCCATGTTTTCCCTTATGATCTCCCATAATAAATCTACCTGTGGCATTATTATTGATGCTACAGTAAGCACCTAATGTACATTGCACATATTTGCCATACCATGAATCAAAATGACAGCTCTTCCTCTTTTCCCTCCTGATATGTTTTAATCCCCAAAAGGAGGAATTTGTGGCATTCTGAGAACACTACAGATTATATTAAGGCAGAATTGTTCATAGAAGCACGTGATACGTGACAAGATCAGACCTGAGGAGAAAGACTTGGGGAGAAAGACTTGGGGATGTTGGTTGACAAGAAGTTCAACATGACCCAGCCAGTGTCTGCCCATGGAACAAGATGATCTCTAAGGTCCCTTCCAACACAAACATGATGCTTTCATTGGAATGTCAGAGACTTAACTTAAAAAGTTATAGAGTATTACTTTTAGACTACTTTGACTAGTTGCTTTTCTTCATTTTTCTCTATTTCAGAAAAGAAAGTAACACACACCTCCCCCAAAAAAACCCAACTACTACCAACCCTCACCCTCCAACAAAAAAAAAAAAAAAAAAAAAAAAATCACAGTGCAAAACTATTTAAAAGTTGAAGTGTTCTATAAGGCAATCCTATAGATCTAGTCAAATATAAAAGTTAAGATTTTAGGCATTTTTCATCTTTGAGAAATATTTCATAGGATAGAATCACAGGATAAATCAGGTTGAATGGATCTATGGAGATCTCTATTTGCAAAGCAGGGTCAGTTCTGGGGTCAGACCTGGCTCAGAGCTTTATCCAGTAGCATCTCCAAACCCTCAAACACAGAGATCACACAAACACCCTGGCCAGCCTGTCCCACCTCTTGGCTGGCAAGAGCTTTTCCTTGTATCCCATGTGAACCTCTGGTCTTTCAAGTTAAGCCTGTTGTCCCCTGCCCTCCTGCCATTCACCACTTTTCTTTTTGAAAACCTCCTCAGAAATGCAGTTTTCCTTAAGGCCTTCTCTTCTCAACACATTCTTGACCCTTATTTACTCTTTAAAATTGGAATATAGAATTTACCATTATAAAAAGTACTCCTGAAATACAAATTGTTTCACTGAAAAATTGACTTAGAGCTACAGACAATGAAGCTTAAGAATTATTCCTCTCCCTCTCACCAAGTATAGTCAAAAACCATACATTTCAACTCAGTTTTGTCTTTGTACTAATCAGAATCTTATATTTGTAGCTATAGAAATACTCAAATAAAACAAGGCAGCATGTTTACCCACCCTGTCCAAAACTTCAAATAAATTGCAGAGTGGAGTTATGACAACATGCAAAAATGTACAGAGACCCTGTAAAAAAAGTATTCAAATGCCTATTTCTTAAATGCTTTATAGCTGCTATTTTTCATCTTACCTGACAAGATCTACCACAGTATTTAGCAACCTTGCATTGAGAGCACCTGTGCAGGTTTTCATTCCTGTTTAGGAAAAAAAGAAAAGAAAAAGGGTTATAAATAGAGATGGAGTTTTGTATTTATCCTTCTTACCTAATTAGCAATTTACAAATATTCCAAGTCACAAAAAATAACTTAAACCCAAGAATCATCTAAAATAAACTGTAATGCAAGAAGAAATTGTACATAGTTATGTTCAAAGCTATAGTCACAGCCCTTTACTTGTGTCACTCAGCACCTCTGGGGCCACTTTGGATTAACAGGAAAATTATCAAATGTGTTTTTCTCATGTAGCTGTAACTCTGAGGAGTTTGATTTTGTAGATAACATCATAATCAGAGCTCTGCCATACAGCTAGCTAATCTATTTACTATCTGAGTCTTAAGCAAGCAAGCATCACTATCTGTCTTAAACAAGACCTTGCTGTGAACCTGCTGCTGTGACATCAAATTTTATCTTTATAACATAGTCCAAAGTTGGCATGTCAGCAGAAATTTCTATTCTAAGGAAACACTTCTGATCCCTGGACAATGAAAACAAAATAAAAATTCATGGAGGAGGTATAGAAATCCACTGAAAACTAGAAGGAGAACTACCACACCTATACATTACAACCTGAAGGTTAAAAGCACCTTCTGACTGTAGTACTGTTTTCTGATACTGTCTTAATTTAGTTATATGACTTAGGAAAACATCACTGAAGTTCTGTACATTTTTAGACACTAAGTAAGGATTAAATGTGAAAGCACACACAGAGCAAATCTAGCACCTCAAGTATATAATTAAAGAAATTTACTTCAGGTGCGTAGAAATGAGACAGATTTTGAGGCTTCCCTTCCCTTTCATTTTCCTGTAGAACATACTGAGCATGATGCATTATGCTGGTAGCACTGCAAAGTGTTCCCTTTCATTTCTAAACATGCAAGGCTGCTTATGTGAGTTATGGTCATTCATTAGGCTGGGATAAAATGTATATGGTTTTTTATTGCTGTTGTTAAAACCAAAGGCAGGCAATTTACAGACACAAAAATTATCTGGGCTCTGTGGACAGCACAACCCTTACTACTTCCCCTCAGACTTCCTCCTGGCCACCCCTCTGACCTTAGTGAAGCAGCACAGGTAACTCACCGGGTGCCATCATTCCCTTGTGAGCTGCCCAGGGCTGAACATGGTTCCCTTACACCCAACAAACCATAACCAGAAGTTATTCCTCAGTACCCCCTTCTCCATCCTTCTACAAGGCAAAGAAAGGTGCCTGTCATGCCACTGTCCCTTTCTAAAGGCAATTTTAGTGGTGGTACCTTTATGTTGCTACAGTGTTTTAAATTTAGCTGCCACAAATGTTATTATATAGACTAATTCAGCTTTCCAATTTAATTGGGAAATAACTGCCTAAAATAGCCCATTTCAAATTGGAGGGGCAAGTTTAAATGATCAGATGAAGGACTTTACTTTGCATGATCGTTGGTGTCTGCACATCAGTACCTTTTCACTTCTCACTTGCACTCCCAACTGATCCAATTAAAATATGTAATTTTCTGTCTCTTCTGTTACCAAAAGAAAACTCCTCTGCTCTTGTCAGTCACCTAGAGACTGTATACCATATAGTCAGATTCCCAGACCAACTGTTTTACAACATGACTTTCTTACACAACTCAATCATTCCCAAATATTAATTTCTCTGGGTGACTTCAAAAAGGTAGAACACTATCCAAAGGTCACATGCAAACTGGACAGAACCAACATGCCCACAAACTTCAATCTAGTACTCCTGGATAAACAATTGTAGCCCTTGTTTTAGCTATGATGCCAAAACTGGAGAGTAGAGGCACAGCAGAAATACCACGGAGCATCCTCTAGCAAAAACCAAACTCTCCCTCAAGTCCCACAAGTGGAAAAGGTATTTTGCTGATATATCAAAGTACTACTATGTTTAAATTATTAAAAATAAGAGCTGATGCATTATCTTAGGACTCTTATAGGCATTTTGGGAGTTTATACAGCTGCATTGATCAAAGATTGAGAAGAGTATTACGAACAGATCATTACGATCAAGTAAAAATATTTTCATTTGTACTGCATAAAAATCCCTATTTTTTCACACAGTATTTTGTAGGTATTCATACCAACTACCAGGAGAAAAGTAATTTATAAACATTTCAGATATAAGTAGATGTTTCCATACAGCATTCTTTACTTTCCTACCTGAAAAGCCAGCCCTGGAAACAGAAAAAAACTAGCAAATGCTTAATTTCTATAAACAGAATCTAAAATCTTGTACATGCACAACAGGTTTTCGATTTTAAGATGCAATTCCTGAGGATTAGAAACAAGTGTGAAATCTTCATTTTTCCAGCTGGGGAAAGCTGCTTCATCTTCAAGGTTGAGCAATGACACAACCTTAACCACGTTCTGATAGAGGAGGATGTATTTCTCAATTTAGGTTAGCAGCTCATGTCAGAGTAACCAGAACAAAGAGACAGCCAAGCAGGTAGAACTTTGGTTTGCTCCCCAGCTCCTCATACACACAGCCAGAGCCCAAGAGACAGTCACTCTGCAGAGCGCCCCTGTTACCTTTAACAACTCTGTTTTACCTGGCTGTAGAGCCTCACATATCACTAAGGACCTTCTGGCCTCTCTGTCTTTAAATACCTCCTTTGCATTCAATATTCTACACTCTTTCCAGCAGCCTCAATGAAACTTCTCCTTATTGTTACACAGTATTAGCTGAATGTCTAAGTACTCACCCTTGTACAGAATGACTGAGCAAAAACACTTTGAAGTCAGGCTTTCTTTGTTTTATGTTATTCATCAAAACACAGTTCAGAGTCTGACAAGAGAGTATGTGCAATTTTAGTCCCAAACACACTGAAGTACCACACAGTCCCAGCAGCAACAGGTAAGATGCAGATTTCCAAAGCAGAGTAATTAAAACTTTCTGGAAGCTGATTTTGAATGAATCGATACCCAGCACAATGAGAGAAGTCTTTCCTACAGTTTTCACATTCTTCCATGAGAAGGCAAGATGCAACAACCTTAATACACTGCAAGTATACCTGGCCTTGGTATATCTCTTGGCAATTTCCAAGAGATGCCGGGACCTACTGGAATCATTAGTGTCAAGTCACCAACATATATTCCATCTTTTGTAACACAACTAGCAGATGTGTAACCACAAAGCACTGAATTCCCTCAGCAACCTTGGAAGCTTCAATAATTTACAGGGCTCTTTCTTTTGTATCCTTTGTCCCCAAGGGTTAACAATGTTGCAGTAACAAACACGCACACAAAAATCTAAGGATCACCACTCAAAACTGGATTTTTTGTCAAACTGACACTTCAGTCAGATTATTTGGATAAGGTGACTCCCTCTTGGTGCCATTTAATGAATGAATTATCCATTCATCTTTGAGGTTTCTTTGAATGACAAGTAGATGTAGAATGCCTGTCAGAGAGCTTAATAGTAAAGCTGCTAATGAAATAATTTCTTTCTCTTCCAACCCTTCTTCCCCCTCCTGGACTAAAAAAAAAAAATCCTTTGTATTTATAACATATCTGGATTACACTACAAAGCATCCAAAGTGTAAAAGAGCATGATCTAAAGCCCTACCTCTTAAATCCTTTACAGTCAGATTCATGTACTGATACATAGAGGATTTGTGTATTTTAGAACATTTTAAGAAATAAGGCAATTTCCCTGGTTTGTATGTCTGTTCTCAATACTTTACTGATACCATAGGCTTTATTAAAGGAATTTTCAAAAGTCACTGTCAGATACTCCCAAGTATTTCTTATTACCCATAAACTTCACCTGAAGATAGTTTCAGGTCCCTTACGAGGTACCTACTGCATCTCACTTAATGTGACTAACTTCATGGATGAGAAAATGCACAAAAT
>WEIU01001396.1:15123-47372 GCA_013389925.1 Aegithalos caudatus
AAAAAAGAGGAAAGATGTGGTAATTAAAAATAAATTATTGCTTGTCCAACACAGTATAAACAAGATTTTGCAAATGACCACAACCCCTTATGAAACAACAAGCACAGCTGAGCATCTTAGCCTTCACTAAAACAAACAGCCAAAACCAAAAACAACAACAAAACCCACATACATAAAGTAAGCAGCAGTTACCAGTTGACTTCTAGCATAATATTATGGTCAGGTTAAGAATCTTTCCTCTAAGAAATTTGGTTATTGTTAAATCTTGTCATCATTATGGTCTACAAATACCATTCATAGAATTAGCTCTTCCAATGTGTACTGAGAAGGCAAAAACCCACCCCAAACGTAGAGGTGGGTAGAAGAATTTCCAAGAGATTAATATGGACAGGAAACAAAAGTAAAATTAAGAGACAGGGAAAAAACAAGTGAGATAGCTCAACTGGAATTACCCCAGTGGGCACACCCTCCCCAGAAAATTATTTTTTCCTTTTTGGCTTTTAACACATATTTAAAATCTGAAGAAGAAGGTGAAGAGGTTAAAAAGGGTTTGACTGGACTATTAGGTCCTATCAGAGCCACATGTGCAGTCTCATAACTTTAAAAATATGTGTGTTTTTAAAAACATCACATAATACTTCTGCTTGCCAGGAAATCGCCTAATAAAATATCAAATACCACAACAAAAGTCAACCAAATACAATTAGACTACTTAATTTATAATGGAAATGCATCTACACTTCTCTACTGATTGCAAGCACTTGACTTTCAGCACTACTCACAAAATAAGTGTCAGATAGAAGAGAACTGATTACCAGACTGCGTTCAACATGCCTTTCTATGTAGTTTATTTACACTTCTGCTTCTGCCATATCTTGCAGGAAATCAGGAGTACCTCACACAAATCCCCTCCCGCATTTTTCTTGTTAATATTGTTTTCAGTTAATAATCCTGCTCTGTATACATGAATGAAAAGAGCAGCTCTTTCCAATGTGTGTCAAGTTGAACTAATTTCCTGAACAAATTCTTAGACTTTTGCAATTCAGTCAAGCCTGTCACGTGCATGAAGTCTACTTGAATTTTCTCAAGTATGTGCATTTCAGACCTGTCACAAAGTGAAACTAATCAATACCTACAATAAGCAAAGAAGTCATTCATCATTTTAACTAATATGCCTCTGTCTTCTAATAATAAAAATAAAGTTGTGAAGAGCAAACAGCCATCTTACATTAGTGGATTTATGTTAAATGCAATTACAGCTTTCTCTCCACACCTCTCTCCCAATAATGAGGTGTAGTTACAATAATGAGGTGTAGGACACAGTCAGTCCCCAGCTGTTACCCCACTGCTGACTCAAGTGAGCACCAGGCACTGTGGGGAAGATGGCTCTAGGGACAAGGATGAACAGTGCTGAGGGTCAGGCAACACAACCCTGGGGCATATGCACCTGCAACATGCCAAATCAAGTCCTGGACAAGCAACAACTCTGCAGCCAGTGAGTTGTGCCCACAGCAGGAGTTTCCAGCCCTTCTAGTGCCCTGGGTGCTGACTTGGCTCAGCCTGGCAGACTCATGGCTTTCCCTTTGCCAGGGCCCTGGACCTGCTCTGCAGTCTCAGATGAGTTGGCAGAGAAGATATCTTCCATAAGCCCCGTGGCCCACAGCCTCTGAAATAAGGCTACCAGGCTTTTCTGCCCTAAGGTTATTCTGTACATTGCTCTCAGGTCCCACACTGGGTCTGGGCAAACAAGAGTACACCAGGTAAGAAGCCTTTGAATTCCCTGCTCCTTAAAGTAATGAAAAAAAATCTTCCATATTCTCCACTTGCACACTTCATTGTGTTAAGTATACAAATTAGTATTTTTAACCTAAGAGCAGCACTGGGAAGTAGTGCTTCTTCTTAAAGGTAGAATTAGAGTTAAAAATAGCAACTACAGCTAACCATCAATGATCAGCATCATTATTCAAGCGAGAACTAAGACTTTTTACATAAGGAAAGCACACCTAGTTTATTTCCAAATAAAATTATCATGTACTTCATACCTGAACTTTCTATAGAAATAGTATTGCATTGTTGTCCAGGTTAAAAAAAAAAAAAAAGAGAGAGTGCGAGAGAGAGAGAGAACACATCAATAACCAAAGCACCTACCTTGTTCATGAAAGGTTAGTTAAGGCAATTTGCACTCGAAAGGACATTACTTACTAACAGAAACAAAAATTTCGCACTCAGGATGACTTCCCATAACTTAAATCTTGGTTTCTATAGTCTTACTTGTAACCCTGAATGCCCATTTGCTGTTGTTTTCTGCAATTCTTGCTATATCCACACATGTACTTAACACCCTGAAACATTAATGCATATATTCTACAAGGAAAAGATCAGAATCCAAATGGATGAGGAAAAAGAGGATCCTTCTGCTTAGAATGGGTATTAGTTCTGTTCAAATCTTACAAATATTTTTACATAGGTACTGCCTGTATTTGATTTTAAAATACACACTCAACAGATGTATGGGTCATAAGACTTCAGCTGACAAGAGCTTCTGGATCTTATTTTTTCTCTGGTTTTGGGTATATAGGCATATCACCCATCATTCTTTTCTGCATCTTGTTTTTATTTTCTTCTGAAGAATAACTGATCTGCAAATTGTTAAAAACATATTCTGAATAAAATTTGTAAGGGTCCACAGTCATTTCTTCATTGCAGTATAACTTTTCCTGACAATCTACAGGAATTTTAGCTTTTTCTTCTTTTGGAGGTTGCATAAGCCAAAGTCAAGGCTGGGGGAAAGAAAAAAAAAAAAAAAAAAGTAATAAAAAGACATCCGAGTACTAGATTTCATTTACTTCTATGTAGAAACTGGTCTTTCTGGTCACCCAGTGATTGAAATATTGCCAAAATTGGATAAGAAAGTGTTTATTTTGAAAAACCTCTTTCTACTGTTTTGAAAAAAAATGGTGAAACATTCCTTGCTGAAATTGAAAAGTTATCTAAAGCCACAAAGAGATGTTGCTCCCATAGTTAAATGGAAAAAAAAATTGATTTTTTGAAAATAGAGATGCTAGAACTGTAGCATTTATTCTGATACAAGAACAGAATTATACTCCTCTCCACTAAGTTGGTAAATGGTGAGAAGTTTCAGATATGGTGCACTGCAATAAAATTAGTGAAGGAACTTACAAGAAGAAATACCAAAAAAAATATGGCCCTCAAATTGGCATGAAATTTAATCTTACCTTTGAATTCTACTTCTCCATTCAACACTTACTTCTCATCCTAACCTACACATGAAAATACAAGAAAATCTCTCTACTGAAAACCAAAAGATTTACCCTATAAGGGATTTCAGTAGTACAAGGCCCTTAAACTTGTTCAGAAGAAGTATTCAGCATATCCCAAAACAGTGAGTTTTTTTCCTAGAAGACAAGATGGGCTTTGGACTGTAATACCTTTTGCATTTATATAACTACACACACAGTATATGTACAAACACGCACAACTCTATCAACGTTCACGATGAATAAAACAAACACCATCACAACTGAAATCAGTGGTTGTGTGAAAACACTGCACTTATTCCCCCAGCAAAACTCACAGCTGTCCCCCACTGAGAGCACTGAAACAGCACCACACCAGAAGTCAGCCCCAAGAGCATCAGCTAACTCCTACAAACTCTCTGTGGCAGTTTTCCCCTTGCCCTGCACAGCTACTTTGACACAGCTGCCCTCAAACCAAGGCCATCTCCAGGGTTTCCCTGCAGTGGGTATGCCAACACGCCTCCAGCAATTTCAGGCTTAAACAGATTATTTTCTGTCGCACAGGACATTCATTCCACCTTGGGATTTCAATCAAAGAAGAAAGCCAAATACTGTGAAAGACTGAGATTATATTTCAAAATATGAAAAGGTCATATCTATAACTTAGAAACCTGGAAAAAGAAAGCTACATGCAGTATTTTTAAAAGCTCGTTTCTGGAACATGTGGTTAAAATCCAATGAAGCCAAGTATAATAAAACATCCCATCTTTCACTTCTCCCTATAAAAATGATTAATTTGTTCATTAATCTGCTGTATATCTAAGTAGCTTTTTCTTCAATCCATAGGTCAATGTTCCACCAAAACAAAGCTGTTACTCTAAAATATCATACTGATGTAAATATTTACATCCTGCTAGCATTACCTCTGGGATCATACAGATATATCATTTTCAATGAAATACAAACCCCTCTGACCCTCTCAAAGAAGAATATCTTACTGAGATTTTTTTTTCTTTTTTAGCTCCTTTCCTTTCCTTTCTTGACCACACTTATATTTTTATCATAAACATTTTAGAGGTCCTACAATGCCTATTCACTTGCTTTTCTTTTTCCAAATGTGAACATCTATGCCCAAAAGATCTTTCATTCCCTATGAACACATTTTGAAAGTGATGAATGAAAAAATAAAATATTTCAGGCAAAAATCTTTGACAGATATAGTAATACAGACAGGATCAAAATAAACACCGGTGCTTTTTGCCCTGTAGATTTAGAATTGGAAAAGGATATACAGCAAGTGAACTCTTCATTTTCAACCTGCCTAGCCCTTATGGTCAGATCACATCCAAGTTAATATTCAAATATAGGTGACTGGAACAGAATAGTCAGTTCTGCTCACTTATAGGCTGAAGAACATGCAAAAATAGAAAACAGGAGTAAAATGCAGGAAAAATGTGCTTTTATCAAATAGCAGAAAGGGCAGAGAAACAGCTTGTTTCCAGCTCAGGTGCAATCTGATGTCATGAAGTCTCACAAGACATCTGGTCTTGTCATGAACTCATAAAATCCCAATGAAGACATTCTGCATGAAAATATTCTTGACATCTGTAATTCTGCTTCCCACTTCGATCCAGCCCTCCAGGGCAGGATGGTTTTCTGTTCTACCTGTTTCTCTTGGGATGCACTTTAAATGCCAATAAGTTACCCTCAGACAAAAGCATTTCTTATATTGAGTCGAACTTCACCTCTTAGAATGCAGACTATTTCTCAGAGTACCATTGTTTATCTCAAAAACTATTCTACACAATTGTGAGACACACTGGGAGAACTTGAAGAAAGATCAGTTTTAGCAAATCTGTAAACACCTATAATAAATTTACAAACAGCTGCCTAAGCAATTCTCTCTCAGTCTAGTTAGATGGTCTTTTAAATTACCATTAACTGACACATTCCATCATATTTTTTTTCAAATCTTCTGTATTTGATCAGTTCTTTTCCTGTCATTGCATTATCTCCAGCTTTGCAGGTATTTTGGTTTGCTTGTCACTGTTCATGTTTTATTCTCTAATTTACTCTATTTCAACACCTTTCCCATTTCAGAATCTCTTTCTCCTTTTCTAGATTACAAATGCATTGTTTTTTTATCTCCAAGACATCTTATTTTTTCCCCACCAGGCTCAAATCCTTTTCACTTTACACTCCTTTCAGCAATTTTCATTTCACATCAGAATGGCACTTCCAAGCATTGATCTGAAAACATTTTAAAAAGCTCCTTCCTATCAAGTACTTAAATAAAATCTCTTATGTCACATTTCTTCCTCACTTGTTTCTCCAACAGACTCTGGATGTCAATACAGAAGGGCTGTCTTCCCTTCTATGTCCCTCATTTACGTGCCACTAAAAGTTGGTCTTGCAGTAATGATTAATTTTGGAAATGTTCATCAGTAAGAATGAAGGTATTTCACATTAGCACAGGAACAGCAATGCTATGCAGAAATTATGCAGAAAATCCAGAACATATATATATTTTTACTATTGATCCCTATAAGGCAGTTAAAAGCAAATTGTTATTTTCACAGACCTGTGTTGCACTGTTAATGATGGAAAGCAAGACCTCCAAGCTGGACTATACATATAATAGCTGAATCTTAAAGTTAAGCTTTACAACTAAAATGCCCTGAAGTCCATTTATAATGCCACACTGACTGTAAGAAATCTTACTGTTAAAAAACATACTCACTAAACTTTTCACATCTCAAAGCCTAAAATCCTGAACGACTCACTGGAGCCACATTTGGTTCTCACAGGTCTTTGTAAGGGTCTCCTGTGCTTTAATGAACCTGTTTGTACTGAAACTCCTGCAGACACCCCCAGACTCAGCTGAGCCACTGCAGGCTCAGTGTTTGCAGCAAAGCCCAGGCAGTGCTCAGGGCTGCCCAAAAGGCACCTGACAGAGCAGAGGCCACACACCTGGCAGGGCACCACCACCCAACAGCAGGGAGCAAATGAGGCAAGTGAGCTAATTAGAAACCCCAGCACAACATGTGCAGTGGGGACACAAGTGGTTTTTAAGGCTTCTGTCAATTATGCCACTGTAACAGGCAGGGAAATACCAAGGCTGAAGTGTGTGGTGATATTTGATTACCTCTTGTTTGCTTTCTCCCCTGCTTCACTGGCGTCAATCTCCCTATGGATGCAGGACAAGGTGCTGAACCCATTTCATGCTCAATATTCTGAATTTAAGAGAGTCACAGACATGACCAAACTGGCCAAGATGCTGAGACTACAGATCTGAGAAAGCCTCTCAGGGCTGGAGCCTTCCCAGTCCAAAATCAACAGCCACGGGAAGTCATAAATCAGTTTCACATCATCTAATACTTACTCTCTGTACTCTGGTGACATCCAGTGGCTAAAAGCGTAATAGATGTTTCCTCAGTTTCAAAGAGTTGATATCCAGGTTTCCCTTTTCCTTTTTTCCCCCAGTGGAGAAGCAAAAAAATAGTCAAAAAAAATGCTCTAACTATAGTGACACCTATATATTTTCATGGAAAAAAAAATGTAATTGTAATCTAACAGCTGTGAGCCCTAGTGTTAATTTCCCCAAGTCTATGCTTCCCACCCATTCTACAGAATTTTTCAGTAAGCAAAATCTATACATTCTTCAAAGTTTTAAAATTTGCCCATTTCCAGCAAAAAGGTATTTTTAAAGAAACTGGCCCAATTCCAAAATGTATTTTAGAGCCCCATGTCATCACCAGCTTCAGTAAAATTTTTCCTGCTGAAGAACTGACAGTTTGACCAGGAAGGCAGACCCCAGGAGTAATCCTGAAAATTTCTCTCTCACTGACTGATGTGCTTGAAGATATGGACGAGCTCAGGCATGCCTGTAAATGGCAGCCCTCTCTCACAAACTGGTTCTGTAATGAGTATTGCCACATTTCTAACTTCAGTCAATACCTTCATAAAAGAGACCTATTCAAACTAGGGAAATGTCAAAATAATTTAGTATCTCCCCAAAACTATTTTAGAGAAGAAGCACAGATAATGCTTGCAAAATGTTTTAATAAACTTTTGTGGAACTGTAGAAATTAAGATAAAACTTGAACTACTTTGGTTCCATCTTGAATTTTTAATAAAAATTCCCATGTATTTTTAAGTTAAAGTATCTCCATCTCTAGTTCATTTTATCCGACAATAGAATAATGATGTTGTATCAACATTAGAAACAACCAAGGGATTTTAAAAATTTGAAGCTATTACTTTAATTTAAAAACCTATTTCTTAATAGGAATGGGAATTTCAACATACAGCATGCATCCCCACACTTTGCTCTCATGTTTCTCTTATAACATTGCATAGCAGATGTTAAAAGAAGTGGAGCTGCAAAGCCATAATATGTCACAAGATAAGAGATTGCAGTTTACCTTCCTGCTGATTTATGCTAATGACAGTACATCAGTGCACACCTTTCCATTTTAGAAATTGCCACTGATATTGAAGAAGCTTCAAACAGGCATAGACACAGCAAGGAGATTTAAATTATTAAGGAAAATCACAAATTGATACGGATTGGCCATGGATTTTGCACAATTACCTAGTTAAAATTGGGTTTTATGTTCCAGAAGGTACTATTTTTACATCATTATAAGTCTTCAGTTAAATTTCATTTTCTCCATGGCCAAGAAATATGAGTCTTTAATCATTATACCATAGCTTTGGCAATGGGTCATGAGTGAAATCAGATTATTTGTTTCAGTTCAACAACCATGGAATGAGACTCTGCAGAGCATAGTACAGGAAAATGAGAAATATATTATTCCTTATTTGCAAAGGAAAAAGGTGAAGGTTTATTGTGATAGGCAATTGCTGGGAGAGAGCTGGAGATTTTGTTAATGTATGCCACTGGTGATATGGTTTATAAGTATCAGTACAAGTTAAGTAATCAAAAGCAATGCTCTGCTTTGCAGAATAAAAGGAATGCCTGCAGTATATGTTTGAGAAAAATGAGCCTCTAGTAATTTCTAAAATCAACCATGCCTCAAATCAATGAGCTGAAAAAGCTTGCAGGAAGAAATGATCCATCACAACCACACTGTTTTATAAAAATTTCACTTTCATCAAGATTGCAAAATAAAGTTTTTCAAGTGCATGCATATACATGAATATATTCTTGTCCATTCATAAACTACTGCTACTGGCATTTTATTCCTATTCTGACTTTTCATCTCATATCTGTTATTTCCTCCTGTAGCTCCTGAAAATGTCACACTCTAACGCATCTCCTTTTCTGAACATCCACCACCACTCCTGAAGTAACAAAATAAAATTCAGGAGAGGTTCCTCACCACCTTGCACATTAGAAAGGCTGGTACAGTATGAGAGGGATCTACATAACCCCACACTTAGCTTACTTTACTACTTGAATTCTGGTCTCCAGTCAAACTTTACATCCCAATTGTTTGTCATTACAAATGGAGGGAGAGCCAGGCGTTCTCCTCTGCATGCTTCACTCAAACACACTGCAGCATGCCAACAGCTTTAAGTAGCTTATGCTGAGTCCCTGCTATTGTTATATGATGGTAACAGGTACTTAAGTTAAAACTGATTTGAGTATTTCTTATGAAAGCAGCAATATGTGTTAGCTGTACGTGAGAGATGCAAAGAAAACGTTCCTCCACAGGACAGGTGCAAGACCAAGTGACTCGCAGACTGAGAGGCAAACACCCAACCTCTGTCACTCTGGTTCCTTAAGCTGTGCAGGGAAATACTCAAGAAGGTCATTTTTTAATGTCTGACCAAAAAAAGCAAAGCAGAATTGCCAGCATAAACATTAGGAGATGCAGGTATAGTTTGCAGGTTAGGGATTTCTGGTTTGCTTCATTTTAATCAAGACATCTGGCTGTTAATAACTGGGGGTATTTCTCAGCTAGCAAGTGGATTAATGCCTCCGATTAATTTCACATAGATTATTTAAAGAGCTAAAAGAACCCAAATTACACACCCAATTTTAGTTGAATATAAGAATTCCACATGAAATTAATTGACTTCTCATTTTGGTGAAATCCTCAAAACCTGAATACACCACCTGTTGGGTTTACAAAGAAGTAGCAAAGGTAACACAGCTCAGTCAAACATAAAACCAAGTCCCACTACTAAAATATTTGTCTGAGGAATACCAGAACTTATGCATTTATAAGTGCTGCAGGTATATTCAGTACTCTGCTAATATAAAATAAAAAATTATAAAAATGTTCCAATACAGGAAGGATAAAAAGGTAAAGAATGACAAAAAGGTAGAGAATACCTTTAACCCAGCACAATGCAGTTCCTGTTACCATGGCAAAATTCAGCTTTGAGGACAATGAGAGATCTTCACAGCTCCAAACCATGGAACAAATTCCATTCAGTCAAGGAATGCTCAGACTTCAAGTCTGAAATCTAACCCATAGATGATCCACACTGGTTTGGGTTATTTAATTTAAAAGTAAACTGTATTTTGAAAAGGGCATGTAGTGCACATTCCTACCAGTACGATGGCTTTCACACTGAACAGGTTCTGTTTAAACAATGTATGTTTGTTCAGGGCAGTCAATTAGAGAAATTACATATTTTAACTAAGTTGTCTTCTTACTTCAAAATAATTGTTATTTTCTTCCTTAAAGTAGATTGAATTTTCAGTCTGTTATATGGGCATTTCTGATGTTCTGGAACAATCTTACTCAGCAGGGCTGAGTTGTGGCATTCCCTCTGCTGTGCACCAGTGTTTCTGAAGTCAGGCTAAGTGCATGCTGGTTACATGTAATTAATAAAATGTGTTAGCTTCACATCAGTAACCCCTGAATTTTGTAGAATTTCTTCACAACAAAAACAGTCACAAAACTGAAAAGCTTTGTCAGTAGCAGCAGCATCTCAACCAACAAGAGACAGCAGAAATTCATTAACCTACCTGACTGGAAAGGGGACTGCCAGATTCATATTCATAATGACTTGTAAGAAACTTGGGTGGAAGTCTGGATTAGAGCATATTTGGTATTAATTGTTCTTGTAAAACTCATGAACCTTGAAAATGTCTGTGAACACTTTAAGCTAAGATGTGAAGTGAGTTTCCAAGACTAATTTGTGTTGGCAATGTCCAACGCAGAATTACAAACAGATGTTCTAGGTCTGTCTGGAAAACTAAGGGATTTGGGGATAAAAGTCTTCTGAACGATTAATGATATTGCCAAAATAAACAAATAGGCAGTCATCTGCTAATACTATATATATATATAAACACATAACCCCAAACCAAAGTATAAATCCTATGAAAATATCAGACAGATTAACATAAACTAGGCAATGCTGAAACAGTTGTTTTAGGACACCAGAATAACATGGCACAACTCGTAGAGTGAAATCATTATTATATACTTAGTAGTGCTACCACGTACAAAAAAATACATTTGGGGAAAATAAGTCATTGAGATCTGGACTCTGTTAGCTAAGGATAAAAACAGACTATCAATTTATTAACACTTGTACATGGCCTTAGAAGGTGCTTTTATTTTCACAGAGACATTGACTTTGAACAGAAAATTAGATTTTTTAAGTGCAGATATTTTAGAATGCTGGCAAGAAAACTAAATCCTAAATAAAGTACATCATTATATTTCTTTCTGTAGTATTAAAATAACATAGTATACCCAAAAATTGCAAACAGAGAAACTGGCAGAACAAAGCATCCTCCCATTCTATAATCCATCAAATGTTTAACGAGAATTCTTATAAAAATATAAACCAAAAATCAGTTTATGACAATTTTTGTAATGAATTCATGTCATGTTTTGCAAAAGGAATTACTTATTCTAGAATCTCTCCTACTCTTAAAATTTTCTCATTCTGTGTAATTACCAAAAAATTTAATAACTCTCCTAGTTATGACTTGAAGAAACCAATTAATTCCCCAAGTACTTATTGGATTTAAATTATTGAAGCACATTTTCCAAGATAAGAAAACTTTTGTTTATCAAAGCATACCTAGGATGTATACATTAAAAAAATTAGCATTTTCTAGTGGAAAAAGTGTTTGTTGGATGAGTGGAGAGCTGCAGATAAAAATACTGGATAAAGGCAACTAAGTAAATGAAAGGAGGAAAACGACCTACTCTGGCAATGAGAACTGGTGTTTTCTCCAGTGCAGATTTCCAAGTCCAAAATCCCCAACCTTGACAGTGGAATGTCATGACCTCACTCTGCAATGGACTTCTAATATTGTACCACTGAAGTCTTTGAGAAAGTTTTCACCAACTACACTGCTGATGGATGAATGCAGTAGTAGAAAAACAAATCACACAACTGGGTCAGTTTCTTCCAGCAAAGATTGCTCTCCTCTGACCAGTGAAAAAGTAAATTAGCATTGACACAACCTCTAGGTTTCAAGTCAGAGCAGACTGCCTGCACACTAATACAATGCAGGAAAAAAAAACACTTTCTGATGGTGTTATTTGGGGAAAATGGGATAATTATGAGCTGCAGCCCTTGTGCTATGACCCAGCTGAAACCAGCACTTAACCCAGTATGTCTAAAGCTTCAGGCACCTGCAGTACTCTCCAGTCAGTCACTCCACAGCACAGACTCATTCAGTCGCACATTTTGTAACAAAAACAACCCAAAACCTGACCTTGGGAGAAAAAGTCTTTTGCAAAAACTTCAGCACTAACAGAAAGCTGCTTAAGTGATCACTATTCATAAGTAAACCACCTGCATAATGATAGGCAGGAATTAGTCCATTCTCCTAATGTAAAACTTACTGACATATTTGTCAACAAACACCAAAGCTGCAGGCACGTCTGGTTCAGGGACTAGGAAAACAAAGGGAAGAGGGAAAAGCAGGTATAGGTTAGACCAGCCTAAGGGGAGATTTCTAAAGGTTTTCAATTCAAGTTTTGTGGGGACCATTCTCAGGATCCCTCATAACTCCAAGGAGCAAGCAGCATGCAACTGTGGAGAGATGCTTACACCACAACTCAGCATGGAAATCACAGAACCATGAAACCAGTTAAATTCTGTGAAATCTCTAGAAGTCACCATGTCCCACCTCCTGCCCAAAGCAGGGCTGACTTCAGAGGCTGATGAGGTGCAGCACAATCTGTCCTTCTTAAACATAAGTGCCAACATAAGCGCCAGTAAAAATCACACATCAGCTGCTCCATTGTTCTTGCTACACATCTGTATATCCATCTCTCTTTAATGAATACAAACCATTTATTTGAACTGGTGAGCAGCTATCAACACGAGCTAGGTCACCAGTTCCTCTTGGCAACATCCAGCAGACATTGACACTCAAATTGCCACCCTGGGATCAAAAGAAAGCATAAAGAATCAAGAGTGAGTAGAGAGCGACAAAGCAGATCCCACTTTGTGAGAGCTACTAGAAGAGATTATTATTTAGCATCCATAACCATAGGTCATATATACACCACCTGAAAATCCAGTTCTTTCAAATGGTCTGAAGATTCTAAAGGAACACTATCAAGTATACTGACACATTTTAACAGTCTCTTTCCATAACACAAAAGAAATGCCAGAAAACAAACAAACAAATAAAACAACACACAAACAAACAAAAAAAATAAACCACAAAAAAATTGAGGGGAAAAAAAAACACACACACAAACTATCAAAAGAATCAAAAGAACCAAAAAAAAATCAAAAGAAAAAGAAGAAGAAGAGGATTCTTTATATATAGACGCATTTAGGAATTTTATTGTTGGGGACAAATGGATAAAAAAAGTTATAACTAAAAAGAAAACCGAACCTCATTATTAAAAAAAAAAAAAAAAAGATAGAAAAATCAATATACTTATAAAATTAAAATAAATCAGTATCTACAAACAGCAGAAATTACATAATTTTTTTGTAATTCAGGAAGTTTACTGTATTTAGGATACAAACTCAAAGTACTTGCAATTACCAATTCATTCAATAACTACACAAATACTATTAAAAAAACAAAGAAGTTCTTTGTCTGATGAAACAATTTAGCAAAGAGGGTGAGACATCCATACACAATAACTTTGTCAGTTTGTGACAGAGACTCCTCCATTCATCATACCAAAAAAGGAAAGCAAAGTTTATACAGATTTGGAATATCCATAATTGACTTTGATATTCCACTACACACAGAACACCTTCCAACGATCACTGATCTGTGTATGAATCAATGTTTTTTCCATGTTCAAGATATAAAACTATGACAACAAACTATAATTATACAAATCTTTACCACAATACATAATTTTAAGCAGTATCTATTTTCAAGAAGAGGATAATTATGTCCTTAACTATAGATCCTCAAGTGTCAGTGACGGCTTAAATACAAGATGCAACATGAAAACCTACATTCTCACATTGAAGATTATCTTTTCTGATACAATATTTGCAATTATGAAAGACAGCTTTCTCCAGATCCTCCTCTGTCCCTCACTTTGTGGAGGCTGAGGGGGAATTCTTTATTTTCTCCCCTGTGGCAGGGTCACTTGCAGGTTTAACTGAACCTCTAAATGAATAGGTATCAATGAATTTCACTCACTTCATTGTTTTGAGTTCTATGCAACTGATTATTTTCCACACTGCAGGAATGCATTGTACAATGCAATGGATCACTGTCATAAAGTCTTGAAAACTTTTAAGTACTGTGGCATCAGTTTCAATTCTGAGCTCGCATTACAGGAGGAATTTAACTTTTATTTGTTTGGACAGCAACAAAACAGAGAATGAAACAGGAAACAAGGTAAAAGCAAGGACTAAGGAGGCAGACAAGAAAACCAAGCAACTTTAAAAAACCCAAGTTCAAAGGAACCCAGGGCAGTGATTTAGAGGAATAGCCACAGATGTTGGTCACCCACCCTGGCAGCAGGCCAACATTTGGAGAGAGAGACAACAGACTCAGAGCAGCACCACCTTCACCCCTGCGCTTTTCCACCACCGTTTAGTGAGTGAATACCACAAGAAAGGCACACAACTGCACAGGTGGACAATGCACCCTGCTTGCCAAAGACATGCTGCCTCTCCCTCTTCCACAAGTGCAATTTGGAGCACTCCAAATTTCCCTTGCAACCAGTCACTGCTGCCACAAAATCTCTTATTTGCTGAGGCTTCAGTGAGCTCAAACATCAACAGTATCACTAAGCCCTGTCAGTGGCACTGGCATTACACATTAGGCAGCTTGACTAATTTTAGTGTTACACAGAGAACTGCTTTAAAGAAAGACAAATGTAGCTAACCTGTGAGGTTTGATACTTAATGGAAGAGAACTCTAGAATAAACACACATCAGAACAGTAAGGCTGACTCACAGATAGGCTTTTTAGGCATTTCATCTCAGCTCCATTTGTGTGTTATCCAATGATGTACTTTAATAAAATTTGGCAAGAAATCTTTCAGCAAAATAACAGTTGAGCTGTGTTTGCATGCCCCACAGGAGTCACACAAAGACTGATGCTCTCACTAATGTATATAAATGACTGCCTGAAGGTTGCACAGATGCTCCACTATGCATCTGCACAGATGATGTGGTCATTTTGAAAAGCCTTTACCCAATCTGTTACAGAATACCTGTTTCTAGCTTCCTGACTTGGGGAATGAGCTTTACCATCAAACAGCTTACTGATAATTGCCTCATGTTCAATCTGTTACAAATAAAATGCATGATATTCCTGCCTCAATTTGAGGAACAGTTGCCCATAAAGCAGTTGGAGAACTCACAGTAGAATTTAGGTAGATAATAAACATGGCAATTTAATACACTTTGGAGTCTGCACTTCAGTTCCTCTACACAAGTCATGCAGCCTTTAATAATTGATAAATGTTCCCCTCCAACATGGGCTCCAACCATACTGCCTGTGAGCACTAATTACAGACTAATCAATGGTAGCCCATACTCCTTCCTATATGGTCTATGAAGAATGAATAATAAAAGCCTGTTGCAAATGGAAACAGATTACCTTATTATCATAGATTCTGGGTCTGCGTTCAACCATTTGCTATCAATGATAACAAGAATTAATCCACAGTAAAATTTATTTGCTTTCTCTCAAATAAAAGAGAAAACTGGGTATTTACTGCTTATGCATGGAGGGTTGAATGCAAGAGTTCTCAAAGATAACCTTAATCTAGCAGCAAGATGATTAATAACCAAAACCATATAAAGACAATTTGAAATTTAAGATCACAAGGACAGAATTGTTGAACAACTCACTGCTACTTCCACATTATTCCATTTGCTTCCAATGATTTACAGGAAGCCCAAAATGTCCCCTGTAACAGGCAAAGGTGCAATAATATTGAAGAATTTATTTCACATGCTGTTACACTACACCTCTCTTTTTTCAGATACTCTGCCAGTCTTACCTTAAAATCTGAGAAAAAGACATCACATCTTAAAAAAACCCTAGTATATATAAACATAACTTTTACTGCTTCCTACACTGCTCATTTCAAGGGTGTGTTTGTTACCATGTCTGAAAATACCATCTACATAGCATTGGGTATCTAAAAGCTTTCCAAAAGGTGCCATGAAATGAGATGTTGCACAGGAGATGGATGTGAAGGGCACTAGCTTGCACAGAGGTCACAGATGAAACCCCAGGGCACCACCATATAAAGAGGATGGGCACACAGAAAGGAGAGAGAAAGGGAGGGGAGCAGCAGCATCCTGGTGCAGCAAAATACTGCCAGCCCTTCTGTGGCTGCCCAGTGAACAAACAGAAACTGGTATCAGGCAGAAACACTGATCTTCACCCCTGTGGTTTTGAAATAGTGTTTGGCTTTTTGTTGGGTCCACAGTTCCAGCATCTTTCCTCTCTGCGTGCTCACACACACCTCAGTGTTTGCAAGCAAGGTCCTCCTCACAGGCAGGATTCAGAAGCGCTGCTCCCAGGTGGGAGAATTATGGTTCAGATGCCTTAACTAGGAAACAGGTTGTCCTGACAGCCTCTTTTTATTCTGCAGAGGTTTGGTTTCACTTTGATGAGCCTTTGTTTTTGGTTTTTTTTTTTAAAGTACCGTTTTCTTCAAATGTGTATGTAGATTTGGATTTCACAGAAGCTGATGATGAGTCAACAGCTGCAGGTGATAAAGCCCTTCTGTCAGAAGAAAAAATGTTGATAAGTTGACTATTTTGCAGAAGACAGGAATGATTTGCAACTAAACTGAGTTTTGAATGCATCTAAATTAAGAACTCATCTGCTATGTAAGAACTCTGTCAAAATAATTACATTCCTACTCCAAAAAGAAGGAAAATGATTATTTGAACATATATCCAGATGCGGATCTGACTAAAGTTACTTAGTTTCACTGAATACTTTTTAATATTCAAAATGTTAACATACATGCATACTGGAATCTCTCAAATATATAACATCTAACCACACTTGGCCAGAAATACTTTAGATATGTAAAAGCTATAAACCAATTTAAAAGGCAACCTGTCAAAGTTTCCACCGAAATTGGTGCACAACTTATAGTTTTCCTGCCTGTTTCCCTATCTAAACATGAGACAGACAATACAGTATTGGTTCAAAACACAAATATTGAATGAGATGACATGTTATTATACCACTTGTAAATTTAGACTCAATGACTTAAACAGGATTTATACCACACAGAATAAAAGCTATGTGTTATATGTTATTTTTGCCATCAGTATTCTTACTACAGCAATGTTGTCACCATGAAAGTATTGTAATTATGAAGTATTAACTGCAGACATAAATAGCTAAGGCAAATGCCCCCAAAATAAATTTCTAGTTATTTTAACCATAAAAATACAAGAGATAGTACTTTGAGCAATATGTCTGTTAATTATAATCTGAATTTCTTTTTTTCCTCTGCTTACCAAAAATTAGTCAGTCATAGGGTAATTTTTGTTCAAAAATAAACAGAGACATCAATATGCATAGTAAGTTTCTTCTTTCTCCTTTTTCTAGGGGCCATGGGGCAGCAGCCCAACTAACCAATTAAAACAAAGATTTAAAATGGGAGTTGGCAAACCTATAATTTTGGGGTTTTATAAAGCAGCGACAGTATCAAGAACAAACACACTGAGTATGAGTTAAACCCAAGAAGGCAAAAGTAAAGTCTCTGATAATTAATACCTAAGCACTGCTTTGGGAGAATTACCTGTGAACTTAAAATCACCTTGAAGTTTATAAATGTCTTGTAAGATTGTTTGTACTATCAAACCTATCTAATAAGGGCAAAGTGCACGGTGACCATTGTCAAACTAATTGTTCAATCAAGAATCAGTAAGTAAAAGGCATTAGCTCTGTTATGCTCCATTGCATACAGTTACATCTTTGATAACTGCCCCGTGGGAGTTTATGGATCCTACATGACCCCTGTCGAAACCCAATTGACTTCTTCCCTGCAAATTCTATTAGAATTGGTCCCTGCATCACTGCCCACAATAATCAAGAGCACAGAGACTGATTTATGAATAAGCATTTTGTTTTAGTCAGTAGAATATAAAATAGATGAGGTTGCAAGATGGCTGCTTAACAAAAAATAGTCAACTGCATCCCATTTTGTATGACAAATTAAAAAAGAAAAAGATATTTAAAATCTTTAGTTTAAAAACTGGAAAAGCTTCAGGAACAAAGGGGACAGGAAATGAAAAATTTTTGTCTAAATATTGGTCTTTCAAAAAGTACCATAATTCAGCAAAAAAAACACACGAACAACTAACATAGCATGCAATGTAACTGCTCCAAAGTTTATTTACAGCAAGAAGCCTTACTTTTACAGATTTTTAAAATGCCTAGCAGGAACAGAACTGAAAAATGTATTGAGAAAGCATATGCTATTTATTAACAAGTTTAAATACCTGGGTTAACCCTTGTTCATAGACTTGGAAACCTCAAACAAAGAGCCCATAATCCTTAGTTTTCCTAAGTTATTGACTTTGCTATAAATACTTAGCACTGTTCAACTCCTCAGCTCAGCTTATATTTTTTTAAATGACCAACAACCTAAAATCATCATAACATGGAACACTGGTACAACAAAGGTACTAACAGAACCTTAGGTATTTCTTTTTCATTATTTTCATTTTACTCCTGAATTTCTACAGTTTAAATCATCCTACACAGAAGGACCCAAGTAGCTTTGTGCATGGAAGTTGCTCTCATCATTATGAAAGTTCTAATAAAATATTCTGAAAATAATTATCAAATTATGAGAAGTACATACTTACAGAAGAAAAGCAGGTAAGTTTAATTAGCCAAATGTCATGCTCTAATACACAGGACAATGAAAGCAAGAAACACACCAGCTATCCGTTTCATGGAAATAAGAGAGTGATTTAACATAACCATATGAAAAGTTCAGGAGGTTATGATGAAGGTTATAAAAGTTAGGAAGGGGTCATTCTCAGGAACGTTTACACATATTGAAAACAGAATGGCAACACAAAATGCAAGAGATAAGCAGACTACGTCAAACCAAAAACATTTAACCATGGCTAGTTTAAATGCACTCTGGAAGCAATCTGAAGCCATGCAAAGATAGTCAGATTTCAAAAAGTAAGATACTACAAACACTTGAACTAGATACCAATATAGAAGCTCCAGAAGAGTTAAGCAGCCAAAGCAGAAAGTGAAGGGAACAGTCCCAACCACAGGAATTATGTACCTACAATGCAGAGATTAGAAAACCTGAAAGTATGGAAGAACTGATACTGAGAACAGAGCCTTGCATAGGCCGACTTCACTATCCTAACAGCAGAACCCCTCTTCTGGTTTGTTTTAAATGGATAAATCCTTCCATTAAATATATTAGCTACATCCTAATTTTAACCAGAGAGCAACCAATATCTCCCTGAGATTACAGGAAAAATCCACACAACTCATTAACCATCCATGTAACTATTTTTACTGCCATAATCCTGATCACTAAAAGTCAAGATGTATCTCTCAATCAGGCTCGTTTCACTGCAGGTTCATGAATCCAGAACATGTCTATCTAAATCAAACTGATCTAAAATTGGACTAAAGACAGGAAAAGTTAAATTCAGATAAATATATACTGGTTGTCAGAAAGCCACTTACATATAACAAGCTTTTCTTTAAGAACAAATCTAACTGCTTTGTAGCCAAAATGTGCACTACCTATATGACCATAAGCCTACCCATCCAAAGAATTCAACATTTCATCTTCCTCCAGCGGCATGCAGGTGTTTAAATGCCAAAAAAATATCTTGGATATGACCAGATCAGCTGGTAACCATTCCTCAGCTACATACATAGAAAGTGCTCTTCTTTTTTGCACAAGCTCCTCTACCCTTGCTCTCTCTCACAAAAAGTGACCTGTGCATGCACTGGCACCTCGCCCGCCCATCCCAGCCAACTGCAGCACACATGGCCCATTACACTGCTGGGCGGCATGCTGAGCCACCCTAACCAAACCAAAGCATGCACATCCCTCCAGGCAAACTTCTCCACTTAATGCTCCATCTCAGCTATTGCAAAATTTGCATCTACCAGCTCTGCAAAACCCTGAGCAGAGGGGCTTAGGCTCATCCTGAGCCTGACTGAATCCACCTTCACGTGATGTCATTGTATTTCCTTCTATAAACTTAATTTTAAAAGGAAGCTATATGCTAATAAGAAAAATACCTAGGGAAAAAAACCTTTCAAAGTCTAAATAAGAGTATGAAGACCCTAAGTAAGGAAGTATTTATTAAAGCCTCTACAGTGCCATGAATTTCATTTCCTATCAGGTACAGTTACTGAGACCAATTGGGAGTAAGATAAAACAGTAACAGTTGAAAAAAAATTTGCGTATTTGCATATCTTCAAATTCTTTTAAGCTTCATAAATAAACCATTCTTTAAAAAATACCTGCAGAAATATCTGCCATAAATTAAAAACAAACAAAAAGTACAACTTTGATTCTCATTTTTAATTTGCCCCATGGAGAACATTTATTAATTGCACTTATAAAATACACTGCTAAGAAGCCTCTGTCACACAAAGGATTTAACATCCATGCAAAGCTTACTACTTTCATCAAAATAAAAAATAAAATACACCTCCTAAAAACACACTAAAGCTATATGACAAAAACTATAGTCTGCATATGACAAACACTACAATCTTTAAAAGAATATATAAATACCTCAGACTGCCTATGAATCTTGGAATTTTACCCATTTGGAAGAGCTAACACAATGGTGGCAGCAGTTGTAGGATTCCTAGAAAGTCTGTCAAAACTCTCATTTATAGTCATTATTGCTCTTTCCATACTTTAAAGACTGATTACAAATTTAAATCTGCTTTTTAAGGAAAAAAATCCTGCTTCAATGATGACATCAAAGTCATCATTATGTTCTCACAAAGACCATTTTCTTAATGAAAGAAATTAAGAGGGATACTTAATCTGAATAAATTTATTGCCCACGACTAAATATATTACCCAGGATTAATGTACATAACTTGAAACAGAATTTTTTTTTCCTAGTGTTGCAAATATCTTGAAAATATTTTCATTTTGGAATCGCAGATGACTTTTCACAGACAAACAGTCTCAAGTCTGTTGTGTTTTTTTAAATGCAATACTGTACTTGAAATACCAGTTACACAACGAAAGAAATTCTTATATTTGGATACAAAGTTTTCTCTGGCAAACTAAAGCTGCCCTTTCTTAGCCAGGAAATACTTGTGGGACTCCAAACCTCATCAACCACCATGCCGTGCTGTAAGTGCCACCCTTACCCAACCATAGAGGCTGCAGCACTGTGTGAACACCTGACAAATCATTTGGCATCTGAGGGATGAAAACCCTGCAATTTAACCATTAGAAGCAAACCTCCCAAGATAAACAAAAGACTAATTATGACTTTAAAAGAAATGTTATTCTTAGCAGAGTACACAATTTCAGTTAGTCTACACTAGTTAAAATCTGAGATTCATTCTACCAAAACTACTTGACCCTTTGTCTTTTGGAACCAAACCAATCCAGTTTCCAGGCTCAAGATCCATACATTAGGCATAGAGTTAAATTTATTTTTGCCAGTTATTTTCGTTCGTTTCCAAAGCATTCTGAATTCTGAACAAGTCTGAAAATGCACACTTGTATTTGTATCCATTTAAAAATAACTGGTTATACTCAGAAGTAGACTTCTAACAAATAACTAACTCAACAAAGGTAACAGAGCTTGAAACCCAACCCTTACTTTTGATTGTTTCTCACGTAAACCCATACCAAAGAGTAACTGGAAACCATAGTCCAGGTACTTGTCACTATTTTGTGCCCTGCAGAGACCCAAAAGCTGGGTTAAGTGCTGTACTGCTGGCACCCAGTGAACAGCACAGCCTCATTGCTGACTTCTTATTAAAGCAATACCCTGCTGGTTTCTCCTGAGGAAGTCCTTATTCATTCATAACAGGTACACAAAAAACAAAGACTTCACTTCTCACACGGTTTTGAAGAAATCAAAATTACCTCCTCTAATT
This sequence comes from Aegithalos caudatus, assembly GCA_013389925.1. Lineage (NCBI taxonomy): Eukaryota > Metazoa > Chordata > Aves > Passeriformes > Aegithalidae > Aegithalos > Aegithalos caudatus. The sequence goes on from WEIU01001396.1 coordinate 36,871, forward strand.
CCCATCGTTCAGATCAGTAGACACACTGCACGTAATGGACTATGAATACACATGAGCAGCAGCTATAAACACATCTTGGAGTATTCCCCATAATCTCTGAATAAATTTGCATTGATTGTCATTGATTTGGATTGTTCGGCAGGAGAGGACAACCATAGCATCAGCTAGGATAATAATTCTAGTATATCTAAAATCAGACATGCATGAACTACCACAAAAATTCATGTAAAAATCACCATTAAAATTCATAACTGACTCTTGGGAAAATGGGATCCATGCAACATCAGAAACAGCTAAGGAAGTTGTAAAATAAACACAATTTAACAAACAGATCCAGGACAATTTGCATATGATGAAGCCCAGATCCAAACATCTAAAGAAAGTAAACTCCAACGTTCATATACTAATTAAGAAGAAACAAAGCACATTTTGCTCTCTTTCTTTTTTGTATTAGCAAGACAAAGTTTCTGGATAAAAGGAGAAAGCTTGAGGCTTTTAACCACATTGCACTTGATGGGAACAGGCAATAGAATGAGCAAGACATCAATCTTACCCTACCCTTGGGCCACCAGTTACTGCCAGGCTGCAAAGTCCTAGCCATGATGCATATATCCCATTCTTTAGCTCCACTCAGTTCCACCAAAACAGGATTTCTCAGACCTCCCTGCAACCATTTCCTTTGTGTCATTTCTGCAACAACCTACTGCAATGCATTTTTTCCAAGTGTTACTCTTGAAGGCCAGCTGAAATTTCCTATTATTTCAGGATACTCAAGCCAGGTTGCAGAAGGGAAGATTTGGTATGCAGGGTCTACCTTTACTTCATCAGCAGCTCTAAAAATTCACAAACATTTCTGGATGCAATTACAGGCAACTGGAAATCGGTGCAGTGAGCCAAGACAGATGTAATGTTCACACTGTTCTGAAAGACATGCAGCAGAATAAGATTTACTCTGTCAGTCCTGAAATAACACAGCATAGTGAAAAGGCACATGGCTGCAGGGTACACTGCAGTCCTGATACTTCCAATCAATATATTAGTGGGGTGGGGAGAGAGGTTTGTGCACATTTAAGACAACCTTTAAATGACACAGGAAAGAGAAAGATGCTTAGTACAGCGGGAGTTAAGAGTCATGTATTCTGCATTTTTGGTTCTATTTTGTGTTAAGTTTTCATGGTTTTTTTTAATAGCATGTAATCTGGGGTGCCACTAGGCATGATGTAAGAGGGAACATTATGACAGCTCCAGATGAGATAACATCCCATTGATTCATAATTTGGCCTATTCTCTCAATAATCAAAAACCAAGTTCAACTATCCTCTGCAGAGGCAACAGCAGCAATACCCATCATGTGGTTCCCCTCAGCTTTCAGTTCTTGAGCTTACTCTTCTGTGAACTTCTTCACCCCACAAACTTTTCCTCAAGATGCCAGGCACATTCTCTTTTAAAAACACATTTCATTTTGCTAACAAACACGATTTCTCTTGCATTATTTTAACCTAGGTTCCCCTATACTTCGAGAATGTAACCGAGTACAGCTGAAAAACACTCCCCCCTCACCCCCCGCCCTTATAATTTACTAGTTAGTAACAGATGTCCTTCACCAGAATTGTTACCTTTTTTATCATTTGTTTTTTTCACAGAGTAGGATGTTACTTGTTACCACAGAACAGCTGAAGAATACATAATGTTATTTCATGAGGCAAACTAGTCTAAGGAAAATAGTTCTGAATTGCAAAGTTAAATAAAAGTTCTGTCCCTCTCTATGGCATTCTTTTTTTTTCTGGTCTATATGACAACCATGAAGAAAGAACATCTTTTAACTAGAACTGGCACTGAATTGACTCTGGCAGAAGGTAAGACAAAACTCCTGCAACATTCAACTCCCTTAAAATCCATACGCATATAAGAGATCTGTGAGCAGAAAGAAAAACAGCTGGCAGAGTCTTTTTTTAATCAAATCAATCTTTCCTCATACAAGTGTGTCACATGATCATGTAACTATCCCACTCTATTCTGTATGCTTTAAATTAATTCAGAGCCACCAAAGCCATTTCACAGAAAATTCTGTGATCAACAGTGATCACATAGAGACAAATGATGTGAAACATACTCAATTATTCATAGCAACCACAGCTGATATATAGAGATTTCCTATACAGCCCATTACAAAGGAACATGCAAGACTATACCACCTAATTTTTACTTAATAAAATCCATAATTTAGTGGTTTTTATAGTCACAGTTTACTTGTTATTTATTTCATATAGTGACAGAGTATGTAAACTTTATATCCTATATCAGATAATCCAAAGCAGGAAGGGTTTTAAGGAGAATCTGCACAGCTTTTCAGAGCCTAATTCATCCTTCATAATTCCAGTTCTTTGTAGTCATTTTGTTTCTCATTAGCAAATTCATTTCTTAGCTGACAGAGTACTCAACAAATGAATCAAGTATCGATAGCCAGACTAAAGAAATAATTATTTCTCAGACATGTTCTCAGAGCTTTACATGATAGTATCTACAATAGTTTTAAACACTTCAGCATAAGAGGTTCCTGGTTTAAGACCCCAATAACTGCACATCATCTAGTCACAGGGTGGTGCATAGTCATTGTTCACATTCTGCTAAACAATTCCCAATAAAACAGATCTATCACTGGAAGATAATTTTTCATTCCAGTGTTGACCATGCTTCCTCATTCACCAGAAAGATAACTATGAGCACTGAGGGTAGGTTTACATCTGGGGGAGAACCTGCAGATTAAAGCCAGTGAATCTGAACACAAGGAACTGACCCCATCTTATATGATCAGTGTGATTGGAACACTCCTCATCCTTCTGTTTGGAAAGCACTTCTCCTTTCTCAGTGGGGTTGGGTTTTTTGAGTAATCCTGCAGAGCTAACCTCCAGAACAACGTCATAGGATGGGATCAATCGTACTTAAGTACAACTGCAGCAATAGTAACAAAGACAATTTATCAAAATCTTCACTTGCTATTAGAAATTTAAAAAAAAAAAAAAAAAAAAAAAAAAAAAAAAAAAAAAAAAAAAAAACACAAAAAAAAAAAACCNNNNCAAAATATAAAAAACCCAATAACAAACAAACAAACAAAAAACCAACACCAGGGGCACATCTGAAGATATAAATCATCTCCTCTATTACTGAAAACTTCTCAGCATTAGGATATTTAATATACCAACATTCATAGAAAGAGTCTACTGTCTTTTGGTAACAAAAGGGATCCACATTTTTTATCAAAAATGCTATACAGAATAGCTCACAAAAGCAGGGGAAAAAAACCACTAACAGATCTTCCTATATGTAAATCAGGCTTTAAAATTCAAACCTGATTTTCTAAGCAAAATCCGAATCCACAGTCCAAGTTTTAATTGAAAGTAGCTTTAGCAAATTAATTGCTTAAAGATCCTACAGTCCTGAAAAATGCTGCTGGCTTGCTTTTAGGTCTTCTGCAAATAAGAGGAGAAGAATTTAAGAGGGAGAACAAAAATGTTGAATGGGTTAAATAAAAAAGAACCACTGTTAAATAAAAAGCAACTCCAAAATATATAGAGATCTAAGGGATTTATTTTTCTTGTGCCAGGCATGTGAAATGCACATTTCACTAGTACTGTAACAGATGTTCTGAGTTCTCATGTATTCTTGAAGTATAATTTTCCAATTCATTGCAGCATCCTATAGAAATGAAATGGCAAGAGAAAGCATTCATTTCCTGAAACTTGAGTTCAAATACTGATTAGGTCAGAAATGAAGTGCAACAGCTCAATCCTACAAGATAACTCATCTCCTTCCTGTACTTTATGTCCAGTGTCTAATCCCTTCAACAGGAGTGGACATACCTAAACACCTCCTAAGGTCAGACCTTGTGTTCACAGAGAACAGAAAGCGACAAACCTAATTCTTGCTGAGAAATCTGACTTGCAACTCCAAAAATATCTGTAAAATAGCACATAATTTCAAATTTCAGATTAGCTGAAGCACATGGAAGGCAACAACCAAAATTAGTGTTGAAGAACACCAGCTCCTATTGAAAGGAGACACACAAGTGTCCTTTGGCCACCTAGAAAACAAAACCAAGGTATGAAGCCACCATTAAATTTTGGTGGTTTTGCCTGCTTTTCTTGCTGCTGGCAATTTTGCAAGTGGGTAGACAAGCTTCACTTGTAATTTCTCCTTTTTTTAATTTTAAGCTTATCTACACAGAGAAATTCAACATCTGTCAAGAAAGATGAACTTGTCTAAGTCTTCCAGCCTAACTAAACACTGTTTCTGTGTCTGGCATCAATTTTTTAAATGATCATCTTTTCAGTCAAACTGAGCATGCAATTAAAAAACCTAATCAGACTACTAAGACTTTTTATACAAATTCGCTTTTGTAATGTTGAGTATTTAAAGTGAGTTTAGGAAGAATATTATTCAAATGCAACTTAAAATTGTCAATTGGGTAAAAGAAAAGTCAAAACAGACCAGTGCTTTTTGCATGACATAGAAAAGCAATTTAATTCTGGATATTGGTTGGTTTAGGTTAGGGATTTTTTCTACAGTTAAGGTTATTGTAAATTAGGCTTTCTCCAGGCATATTTTTAAGCCCAAATCATTTCCATTCACTTCTTCAAATTATATTGCTCCTCTTGAACGTTCATTCCCTGGGCAGCTACTACATGTGTTCACCAGAAATGACTTCTCTTCACAACAACATACTGGAAAAATTCTTCATCTTATTGTGAAACCACTTTGCTTACACAGCAAATCAGGACACATCTGCCCTCCCTTTGGTAACATTTTGGCTGTGGAGGTCCCCAAAAAAAAACAAGCCACAGAATGCCTTGGCCATTGGTGAAAGCCCAACAGCTGAATTCAAGCGGTGAAAGGAGACCACATCCCCTGAAGACAGGGCCAGGCTCTGCTTGGAGCAGGTAATCCAGAAGCAAGCTGGAGCACCTCACCTCCACCCCCAGCAGCCTCTATCACAGCACCGAAACACCCCCTTGGGGGGCTTAAAGCAAAGCACAAGGGCAGCAGGTGCCCTGACATCCCCCAACCACACAGCATCATTAAGCAGTTTGCAGTCTCAGCATGAGGAGGAGGACATTGGCTTCCAAGTGCAATGCTGAACCAGGCTAAGGAATTAGACTAATTGGAAAACATGTCTCCTCATGGACAGTTCTATAGGAACTACAGTCACATCAACCTACAGTGTTTATGCTGTACACATTTCAGAGTCAATCTTCTGTCAGTGAGGCTTTGCCAACACATAATTATGCAAAAGATGAAAAACTAGCAGAAAGCAAGAAGAGAGTCCAAATGTTTTTAATGTTTTTCCAATAACTGCTATGACATTTTTAAAACAGAAAAAGATATAACTTCTACTTGAAGAGTACCTCCAAAAGCCTGATATTGAAGGCAATACTATACAAAGCTTTGTGGTAAATCTCATTAAGTAACAGGTCTATTTTGATGGCCTACCACCACCATACTACCTTGCACAGAGGGCCAGCAGTAATTGCACTGCTTTAGTAGAAACTTGTTTCCTCAAATGCACACCATATTTATTTGCTAAATATAACTTATAAATAAAAATCAAGAAGGAATGAATTTTGTAATTAATTTAATCTAAAATTTATTTGGAAATAGCTGCAAAATTAAGAAATAACATTTTTTAAGAATGTTAAAATATAAATTTTTATTTATTTCAGCTATGAGGTGAGTTTAGGAGAACATAATTCTCCCAATTAAAAGTAACCCATAAATTTTTTATTGTATTAGAAGCATACATATACATAAAAAGAAAACACACCTGAACAAAAAAAAAAATGCACTTGTGGAAATTACCAATTCTAGGAGTCATACAAACTGAAAAAAAAATTGAACCTTTTTTCTGTCTTTATTCTAACAGGACATAACTGCAGGGGTGAGTCCACAGAGATTTTACTTTTTCTTATTGTGAATTCACATCCCCAACAGCAGTAAACAACAAGGACAGACTTTATGTGTCATAGGTACAAGCTTAAGAAAAACTGGAGGTCATTCATTTTCACCAGTCAGAATGAATACTAAGGACTCACCACAAGATAAAGACAAAGCACCTGCTTTACTTAAAGCTACTTTGAGTTTGTGGTAAAACTGAAGCCATTTCAAAGGTGAAGAAGGTTTTGCTCACAGAATGGGACAGGATGGCAAGGGAGGAGGTTTCTTTTGTGTAGTCCTGGGAGAAAGCACAGCCTGGAATGGCATTCTTAAACCTACAACCACTGATTAAACATTGTCTTAAGGCAAAAATTCTACACAATGAGCTTCAGCATGCATTATGGTTTATAGCTAAGTTTTTTATCAGCAATAAACTGATAACCATTCATTAACTTCTGAGAATAATAGACAACTGGCAAGCTATTTCATGCCTCAAAGAATTTACAACAAAAGGGAGGCAAACACATAGTGCAGGTGACTTGTATTGGGAAAATAAAATGAATATTTAAAAAAGCCATTACCTTCCAGCTGTAAAAGAGATCGACATGGAGGTGTTCCAACAAATGCAGTTTTTAAAACTGATTCTGAATCCTTATGTGCTATAAGCAGAAAAGTAAGCATAGTCTTTCAATTAGTAACAAACAGCTATTAGTAAAGTGCTTTTTAGTGAAAATTAATTTTGATATTAAGGCCTATATGAACAAGTACCAAATATGTGCTTCACAAGCAACCCTAACTACAAGGGTCATAAAATTGTATGTGTACTGAAAGATACAGCCTGTAACACTCCATGGGGGGACGTTAAAAAGAAGATATGAAAATTAAAAATTAATAAGTCTACAACACACTAGTACATAACAGACATATTCCCAAAGTCACAACTTCCAAGGCAATCTCTAAGGACAAGATCTTTGGCTCCATAATAATTTCTAACGCACTTGGGAGTTTTGTAAATTATTTCATCTGTTTCAAAGCAGATGAAATAGGAGAATGAAATAGAAGGAAAGCTGCAGCAGTGACCAGAGCCCTCTGTCAGCTCCCCACAACAGAAAGCCAAACATTCCCATATTCTCTGCACACCAAACACTGACATTGCTCAGAGCTACCTGTTCAAAGACAAAATACATTCTTTAATAATTCAACTCCCCCTGAGACTCAGGAACAAGATAAGAGGCCAAAACCAACTTTGAAACGGGATATTCAGAACTGCAGGTAACATTCACTGGTACAGACTGTGATACCTGATGTGATTTTCTGCCACCAGGCAGCACAACCACCCCGATGCACACAGCCCTGGGCTCCCCAGCCACATGCCTCGCATCGGTGCTTTCATCTCACAGCCCCTGTGACCAAATACAAAGACACAACTTTCTACTGCCCAGCTCAAAATCTAGTTCCTGCCACACCAGTTTGCCTACAAGTTCATAGTGATCTTTTCAATTAAAAAAAAAAAAAAAATCTTGTCTATTTGAAGCATTTCTACCCTGTCCGTAAGATGCTTTGCAACTTCTAGAGATTCGAATCTTGTATAGAAATTATGAATTGCCTCCCGGTCCTGAATTTTTCTTGTCATTTTTTTTAAATGTTCCCATGAGTCACAGAGAGGCTCATAGCCATGTAACTTTCCAGGGAAAACTAGGACTTCAGGTCCCACCTTTCCAAATCTCTCTGAGATTTTTACACAAAAATTGGAAAGCATTTTTCATAGCTTTTCATATCATAAATACATTTGTAACTTCAGCTTCCATCTGCTAAATTTTTTCTTTGATTTGGGAATTGATTTATACTACAATATCACCCACAGCAGACAAGTACTCTAAAAAACTGTCATGTTCTTCCCTTATGACCAATTTTCCCCAGAAATATTTAATATCTTTTCTGCCATGAGCAGCTCTCCAGGTTATATCTCCTGAGTCCATTTCAAGTAAACTATTTTTCACACTGATATTTTCTTTAATCTGCTGTAATTCACATTCCACTGGCCTCTTTACTGTTCTATCTATGGTATCAATTAATCTGTTTTGGGGTTGTTGTTTTTTGGGGTTTTTTTTGGGGTTTTTTTTTTGTTTTGTTTTGTTTTGTTTTGTGGTTTTTTGGGGGTTTTTTTTTTTTGTTGTTGTTTTTTGTTGTTGTTGGGGGGTTTTTTTTTGGTTTTTTGTTGGTTTTTTTTTTTTTGCCAAGGACAAGCAAGTTTCACAGTTTTTGAAACTGAAAGGAACCAACATAACATCCAGCAAATTGCATGGGCCATAAAGTTTTGCACGGCAAAGCTTTCAGCTCTGGCACAACTAGGATGTATTTTACCAATTTTAAGAAGCCATGTTAATTCCAAGTATATATATAAACCTGTTGGTATTGGACTGTTTCCTAGTGGTACCATTAAATTTACAGCAGATATGCTTTCTGCTGCCTATAATCACTTTTTAAGATTTTTCAAGTGGGTTAAGGTTAAATATTGTCCTTAAGGTGATATATAAACATATAATTTAAATATTTTTATTTTACTCTCTATCAACAAGTTCTAAATATATGGGTGAATGCAATAAACCTCAAACCTCTCTCAAACAGGTAATCTAGGAAAGACTTTAAATTTAACAGACAAAAGAGGGGCTCTAATCCTCCAATTGTGTACCTGAACTACAAGGTCATCCTTCATCTGTCGTGCTCCTCATGCATGCATTAAAATATACACATCAGCTGACATTATCTTAAGTTTTATACATAAGCAAGACATTTTTAAAAAGAGGTGAGCACAGCCATTCTTTGATTTTATTGACCCCCCCGCCCCAGCTGTGTTCAAAGACTGTCCATGGAGGAGAAAGGAGAAAAATGAAAATATTTATATTTATAAGTGGGTTGTGAACAAAAGTAACATGACACATATTATTGCAAAGGTAAATTCTAAAAATGCCATGAACAGCACCAGAAAGTGGTAAATGCTCCCTGAAATGCCAAATAAAACAAACACCATCAAAATAAAATCTTGAAAAATCCAGTAACTTCCTAATCAATGAAAAGTGAGTTAAATATATAATTTGGCACACACATACCAAATTCCAGATATTAATTTATTTTTATCCTAAATTTCATAAAGGGCATTAACTCAGCACTGGAGTCATATATTATATGCATGCAACAGGTTCTCCTGTCAGCACACTTGTCAGTAGAAAGGTAAATCCAGTAAAATAACTCTAATTCTTTTACGTACAATGCTCTGCAAGTCTGCACTCCTTATGGAATTCCATTAAAAGCTAAATTTAAGTAGTTTTAACTTATCAGAACACAGACTAAAGCAGTAATCACCTAAGACAGTCAGTGCAATTCAATCAAAACAACTGCCAAAGCAGCAAAGGCTATTAATTGGCAGCAAAACCCACATGTAAGCAATACACAGACTGACTACATGTCTAATAAAATACTAAATATCCATAGGAAGTGGCAAGATTAAGTTCTTTCAGCAACTTGGTCACTAACTAAGAGCCTCTATAACTTTATTGCTATTTTTATACCTGTCACTCTTTTTAGAGCTCATCAGCACAATTCATTGACTTTCTTTGCCACAGAAAGGGACATTTTATAGTAAGAAATACTCACATAAGTATGATGTGCTTATTTTGTGGAACAAAACCAAAACTAAAACAATCAAATAAAAAGAACACCCAACATAATACTGTAAAGGATCTCACTGATAATAAAACATATCTCATTGCTATATGTGTTTTATATGTAATATTATACATATCTTGTGTGGATTACAGCATAGCCTCTTTTTCCTGGGGCAAAGGCTTCAGATAAATCAATCATCACATGTTCCGTTTCATACAGTATTTCAAGATTTTTTTTCCATAGCTATTCCATCTGTTGTGTAGGAATATCAACTACTGCAACTGTTTTAATATGACAAGTGGATAAAAATCATAAATAGCTGAATAGTCAGTCTCATTGGCTAAACCAACAGAGATGCTTATGACCATAAATCTGAGGTGGTTTTCTGTCCCACTTCATTTTTTCTTTTAAATCTTTCAATCTGTTTTTGCTTTTTCAGAAATCTGGACTAAGATGCTTTCAACAGCTGGAGAACTTGGAGTCAATACACCACAGAAATCAAAGCCAGCTACACAGAGTACAAACCCACACCAACATTCACTCAATGCTTAAAATATGTGTATACAGAGTTTGATCAAAATATCTTAACTTTTTTCGCAAAGGAAATTAAACTGTAGTGTACTAGCCTGGCATAAACTTTTTTATCCCATACAATATTCAAAAAATATTTCAAACACAAGGATCTGGAAAGTGGAATTTATTTCTCACACACAAGGCACATAGAAATGGAGGAGATAAAATTTATGAGATATACTTTTATACACAGCAAGTCTTCCTTGGTATGCCACTTATCTCAGAAGGAGTAGCAGGCTCTGTTTCTGTGATGGAAAACAGCAGTCACTCCATAGAAAGAAGATGTCATCGTTTATCTTTCCAGGTAGGAGTAATACTTAACAGGAAAAAGGGAA
>WEIU01001402.1:210-15602 GCA_013389925.1 Aegithalos caudatus
TTTTTTCTCCCTCCTGTGAGTTTTCACCAGCCTCTCTCTGGGATTTGATTCAGGCATAGCTCGCTGAGGGAGGCAGGGGAGTGCAGGACCTGCAGGGATGCTGGGCTTCTCTCTCCTCCTCCCACCTTGATTTTTCACCGCTGCTTTTTCCACCTTTTCCCTAGAAAATGGCTGAGCTGTCCCTCCTGGCTGCTGAGGGAGCAGGAGCAGGGTGGAGGGTGGCCAGAGGGATGGATCCATCTTGCTCTTCATGGCCATACTTCCCCCTGGAGAAGCGATGGGAAGGGCCCCAGGAAGCTCCTGGTGGTCCAAAGCAGGGTGGAGAGGGAAACTGCTCACCATTCCAAGGCTGTTCCTGGTTTTTTCATGGATGCCATGGCCAAGCAGAGCTGGCTCCTCCAAAGTCGTCAGCACGTGGCAAAACCTGCACCCTCGTTTAGGAGGCAGCACCCTCAGGCTCAGTGTTCTCCTCCTCTTCACCACAGCAAAGCTTCTCCCATCGATCCCAAGGAACAGCAGGGAGGGGGGAAGGAAAAAAAAATAAATAAAAAATCGGGATTGTTATATCTGAAGCTCAGCATCTCCCCAAAAACCCCTCGCAGATATCCATTATGGTCCGGCAGCTATTAGAGGCGCGGGAAGGAGGGAAGGGAAGGAAATGAATGCCGGGTGAGAAGAGAAAATTCATAGCCCAGCTGATACGCCATGATAAATAATTATGAGTTATTAATTTTAAATTACATCTTTAATGCGTTGCATGATTTTAATTCCCACCACAGTATTAATATAGGGGCTCTGGGTTTGATTAATTTAAAGCGGAACAGAAAGGTGTCGATCCCCAGCGCTGCCGGGGCCCTCCCGGGGCTGCAGGGGAGGGCCTGCATCCCGGGATCCGTGTGGGGATGGCTGCTCCTCTGCTCTGGGGTGGATGGGAACAGCCCCAACCGCGCTGGGATTTGTGGCGTGGACAACGGCAAGGTGCTTAAAAGCCCTCAGCTGCTTTATTTCGGGAGGAATCCTTGAGGGAAGAGCATCTCAGGAGAGCTGGGAGCACCCGTCCTGCTTCCCAGGTGGATGAAGGCCGCCAGAAATTCTCCCTCATCCCAAATCCACACCGACAAAAAAACAGCTGGGTGCCTCCAGGCTGAGCCCCCACTTCAGGCACCCCCTGCACCGCCCCGCCAGGGCCAGGGAGCCGCTCCAAGTTTGCTCTGCGAGTAAACTTCCCCTAAGTGTGACAATCGCTTTAGCTCCCCAGCGAGGATTTACCGGGCTTCTGTTATCTCTTTGAAAGTCGGAGTTCTCCAAATGGGCATGAGAGAGCAGCCGGAGAGGTCAGAGCCAGTTAGGCTGCACAGCCGTTCAAAGCCCCCTTCCAAGCGGCATTAAAGACAGGATTAAGTCTAAGAGGGTTATGGAGGGAGGAGTAAAACAGCCTTGTCCTGCACACAGCGCCGAGATAAGGCTCTGTTCTCTAGGTGTGAATTCCCGCGTGTGCAAGCCCAGGCACTCCGGGCTTTGCGGCAGAAATTGGAGGGATAATACCGGAGGCGGGGGGATCAAGCGGGAGCCGAGGCGGCCCCTGGCAGCGCGGGGCCGGGCTGGGGCCGCCCCGCTGTTTAGAGGGCGCTTTAATCCCGGGAGCCGCCGCACCGGAGCTCCTTGGCCTCTTGCTGGGCTCGGGGATGGGGTCTGGATGTGGGGGAGCGCCCTGCTCCCGTCCTGCCCCCCGAGGGAAGGCTGGGGGAGGTTTGGAGTCAAGGCTGGGTTGGGTGTTGTCCTGAAGCGTGGCATCATCCTGAAGGATCTTCTTCTCCCGAAGTATAGACTTGTCCTGCTGCATTCCCATGGCCAGCACCTCTGTGGGGTCACATAGTGATCCCCTCATCCCAGAGCCAGGGGTTCTCTGTTCTCTGCCCTTTCTCAGGGCTGGAATGGGTTTGGAAAGGATTCCCACGTCCTCCTCCATCTTCCCAGGTGGTGGAGCCTGATGGAGGTCCTTGTGCTCTGCTCAAGAGGAGACACAACCCTGAAATCCTCTTGGCAGGGGGGGCTTGCTTGGGATGGGAGGGGAATGGGGATGGGGATGGGGATGGGGATAGGGATAGGANTATGTTTACCCTCCCAGCCCCTCAAAGCAGTCAAGCAAATGTCAAAGCAACCTAGAGGGATGTTCCTCACCAAGCCCACTCCAAGGACATGGGATCCTTCCCTGTGGGATCCATCCCTGTCTTGCTTCACCACCCTCCGTGTGTTTCACAGCCCCAGGAGCTGCTGCCGGCAGAGGGAGCAGGAGCTGGGTGGGATCTGAGCCTCTCCCGAGCACGGTGTTTGCTTTTCCCTTTTCTTGGCTGGGTCCCGAGGCCGCTCTCGGAAGAGCCAGGTGCCAGAGCTCTGTCTGCACGCTCAGAGCCTGTTCAATTAAACAGTTCAGGGAATTAACTGCGTGCCACGAGCTGCAGCAAACCCTCTCGCAGCCAGGGATGGCTGGATTTGCTCCTCGCCAAAAAAAACTAGGAAAACAACGCTAATAAAGAAGGATAACTGAGTCCCTGCCTGCTGCGTGGAGCCTTTGCTTTCTTCTTTTGCCTTTCTTCCTTTTTTTTTTTCCCCAGCTGGGAGGGCTCTGTGGTCGGGATGCTCTCCCTCAGGAGCTCTCTGGGATGGGGATCCCGGAGCTGTGGTTTGGCTGGAGCCTCCCTTCCCTGGGAGCCCAGGGCTGGCAGGCGGGAGCGCTCCAGGCTCCAGGCTCAGCTGGGAGCTCAGCCCAAGGTCAAAGCCTGGCTGGGTCCGTCCCAAGGCAGATAGAGCTCAGCTCACCGAGGCTCACATTCGGGATTTGCCTTCCCAAATGTCCCCTGGTGTGTTGGAGCACCCCCATGCCCTGTCTGCTCATGCCCCTGTCCCAGCACTTGGGCCCCACTCTCTCCTTACTCCTGATTCTTTTGTCCTGTGTCTCCCATTGCCCTTCCCTGTGCCAGGTAGGGCTGGGTGTTCCTCCTGCCCATCCCAAGGGTTTTGGGCACTCAGAGCATCCCCATCCTGCCTATCCCCAGGGCAGGGAACAGAACTGGTTTGTTCCAAGGGAGCTCTGAGGCACTTTTCTACTTCAGTTTTCTCTCCAAAGACAAAAAAAACCCTAAATTTTGAGTGAAGAGTGGAAGCATTTCCACACCCACAAATCTAACCAAGCGGATTTTCCAGGGCAGGTTTTCCTTGCTGCTGCCTTGGGATGCAGGGATGGAGCCCCGCTGGCTCCACACCCACATTGTGATGCCCTTTGGCTGCATCCAGGGCATTTTTTATCTCCCATTTTCAGATAAGAATCTCCAAGCATTTTGGTTGAAGGGACTGGTCAATCTCCCTGCTTGCTTCTAGGGCTCCGAGCCCTGGATTTGGGATCTGTCCCCAGTGGCCAGGGCGGGCTCCCTCCCCGGGCGGGCTCCCTCCCCACGCCGCTGTCAGGAAGAAGATGTAGAGCAATCACAGCTCTGTGCTGCAAATATTAATTATCCACTAACTGCTCTCCAGGCAGCCATTAGCTCTCAGCTCTCCGACAGCTGTTCCCAGCCACCCGCCCGAGGGATGCTCCGGAGGGGGAGCAGCCGGGAGGTGGCAGGGGCTGCCATGGGAGGGTCCCCACGCTGCTGTGTCCCCAAGGGTGGGGGAGCCACAGAGGGCAGGGAGGGTTTGGGCACTGGCACTTCTCTTCCTGTGCAAAATGTTCCCATTCCGGTGTTTTGGGGGTTTGTTCTTCCCATCAGCTTTCCATCCCTGCCACAGGAGGTTGAGGAGGATTTGCTGTCACGAGGAATTTCACTTTTCCTCGTTGTTTTATCTCACTGAAGGGGATCACAGTGATCATTTGTGACCTCCTCATCCTCGGGCTCGTTTTCCAGATGTTTTTTGTTGGGTCCCTCCTTCCAGCATGTGGTCGCACTCCCACCCTTACCCTGATGCATCTTCCATTTTTCTGCTTCTTGGGCAAATCCAGCTATTTTTTTCCCATTGATCCCCTCAGGATGGGAATCCACAGTCAGGGTGAAGCCACACCAAAGGGGAGTTGCCCACAGCCCCAAACCCTCCATCCCTCACAGATTTTGGCCCTGATTGCACCGAGGAGCTGCAAAGGAGGAGAAAAATTCCTCAGCATCTTCACTTCCATGGATGGGAAGCATTGCCCAAGCCTTAGTGGGGCCCAGGGAGCTTCCAGGGCTCAGCAGGATGCACACCCAAGGCTGATCCCACCACGGATCCCATATTCCTCCTTCCACCCATCTTCCACAGGCACAGACACCAATAAGGAGCTCGTTAAGGAAATAAATGAGCGAGGTGGGCCCGTGCTCATATAAATCTCTCTGAGAGAGCATTCAGACGTTCCATATTTGAGCTGGCCATCATTTAAATTACTGCTCTGCCTCCCCTCAGCCCAGCCCCTTATTACCAGGGGTTTAATGCTCAGGGCTTAATTGCCATTGCTGGTGAGCTCCCCCTCCAAGCTCTCATCGGGAATTAGCTGCTTCTCCTGCCCACTCATTATCCACCCAGCCCAGGAGGCTCCAAAGCCAGCCAGGGAGAAGGGCTGGGTGGCTCCCAAGGGCTTTTCTGGGCTCCAGGGAAGAGCCCTTTATCATGGGAGCTGCCTGGAGAGTTCAGAATAATTCTGTGTAATTGAATGTTTTCCTCCAGTTGCCCAGGGAGCATCTGGGAATGTCTGGAGAAACTGTTGGAAGCAGGAGATGTCTTCTGGAAGAAGCACAGCTTCCACCTGCCTTTTCTCACTGTTCATCCTCCTGTCCTGGGGCATTCACTGCCATCTCCCTTCCTTATCTACCAGAGACAGAAATTGTCACCCGAGGGCTGGAGTTGTCCCATCCCTGGAAGTGCTCAAGGACAGGGCTTGGAGCAATCTGGGATAGTGGAAGTGGGGGTGGAACAAGATGGGCTTGGAGGTCCCTTCCAACCCAAACCATTCCATGATTCTGGGATTCTGGGACTTTTTCCCCTCAAAAAGAGGGGAAGGGGTTGTGAAGCACCAGGCTGGGAGCAGGGACCACTTGCTGGGAGGAGGGAAATTGGACCAAAAGAGAACAATTTTGCCTCTCTGGAAAATGAGGCAGAGGATGAGGGGCTTGCAAAGGATCACAGCAAGATTGTGTGACCCTGAGAAGGTGACATTGTTCAGCAAGCCAGGAGGGAAGGTGGGAAAGTAGTGAGAAAAGGTAAAAAAAAAATAGTCAGGGAATAATACATATATTCAAACATACAGAGTGTGTTCATCTCTTGAGGGGGAGCATCCCAAAAGAGATCAAAATTCATGCCAGCTTTGCCAAGGGGTCCGGTGCAGAGTGGAAAAAAGACCATGAATCCCCAGAAAAAAAGGTGAATATGTTGTGTTTGAACGTTTCCCAGTGGAAATAATTTGCCCACCTTGCTGCCAAACCAGAGGTTTCCTTTACCAAACTCACCTCTAACCTGCCCCCAATCCCCCCAAGGCAGAGCAGCGATTTTTGTGTGTCCTGCAGAGCCCCAGGGCAGCAGAGCCCGGAGCCAAGCACCAAGCCCAAGGTCACACAGGTGGCAGAGGGCACAGGGAGGCTCCCAGGGGAGCGTGGAGTGGCCCTGGGGGTCCCAAGGATGCTGATCCCAGCACGGCAGAGCCTGGCACGGGGGAAGGCACCAGTAATTGGCAGCGTGGGCTCGGCTGCCCTTTCGGTGGCATCGTGTTTAATTGCACTGGCTGCCGGTTCAGGGGAAGAGCTGCTCGGGGGCCTTATCTCTGCTTTCACCATTTTTCTTTCTGGGAAATGAAGTTAAAAATCCCTTCACAGCAGCTCCAGCGGAAAAAAAATTAGTCCCATATCACTATTTAACATGCACTGCTAAAAACTAGATAAACACAGGCCGTCACTTGGAGATTAGCTCCTCACATGACTAAATGATTTATTTAGAAGATTCCTTCTTTTCTCTCCCGCTCTCTTTCTCTCTCTCGCTCTCCCCTTTCCTTGGCTAAGAACATATTAATCAGAAATTAGAGGCAGGCTGAGGGATGGAGAACAGGCTGACAAAGAGCAAACAGGGAAAAGGGGGAAAGGGGAGCAGGGGCTGAAGGAAGGATGTGAAGAAGGTAGGGGTGAAAATGGGATGGAGGAAGGAGAAGGGAAAGGCTCGAGGGGGACCAAAAAATGGATAAAGAGGGAAATCTGAGAGGGAGGAAAGAGGACTTGGGGAAAAATGGGGACGGGGTGGGGACCAAGCAGGGAAGAGGGGGCCGCTGCAAAGGTGAAAGGGTGGAGGGCAGGAATGAAAGCAAGGGGAAAAAAATGTCTGGAGGGAGCGGGGGGAAGGAACCCTAATTGTGTGCGGCAGGAATGCGCAGGGCTTAGCCCGCGCCCCGGGGGACTCCTGGCCCTGAATGATTAAGGTACTTATCAGGCAGGGAGCTCCGGAGGGGCACGGAGCAGCCCCCCGCCCCTCTAAGCCTCCCTGCCGGCCGGGGCCGGGGGGATTTGAGCCCGCAGCCCCGCTCCCCGCTCCAGGTGTTGGCGATAAGAGCATCCCCGCTCAGCCCTGCCCGGCCTTTCCGCATCCCTGCTCCGCCGGGAGGCACCGGGGGCTCCTCGCTGGGGATTTGCGAGAGGGGGATAAAGGGAGAAACAACCCTGGCAGGATTAAAGGGGAGGGGTCTCTGCTGGGATAGGTGCTGTGCAGTGTCCCTTTTCTTTTATCCACCTAGATAACCAGGCCCGGAGGCTGAGGCCTACAACGATAAGGAGATTAGGAGGATTGGCTCATTTGTAGTGAGATCCTCCAGCAGGGATATTGGGCTCTCTATAGACCCACCAGAAGGTTATCTAAATAGGCTAGACTTGAACTAACCCCGAGCCGGGCCCCGGGGGACGCTCCCGGGACAAAGCGGGGCCGGCTGGGAGGGAGGGACACGGGGCAGAGCCGTGCCAGGGACACGGAGAGAGAGGATGGGCAAGGGATGGGGGCATCATCCAGGGATTTCCACGTGGAGCCACAGCCCTGGCTGTTCCCTGCAGCTGTGACCCTGCTCCTGCCCAGGCAGCAGCCCGGGATGCTGCAGGAGTGGTGGGTAAGGCACGGAGGGAGGGTTTGTCTGCAGGCTGGGATGCTGGGAGAGGCAGGAGAATGGGGAATTCAGCATCCATGGGCACGAGAGGAGCTCACCTGTCCCTGCACAGCCCTGGCACTGCCACACCTCTGGCCACCCCGCTCCATTCCAGGGGCTGCAGCGCCCAGGAATTTCATCCCCAAACCTGTCCCTGATTATTAATTATTAATTAATAAATTAAATTAAATTAATAAAATATTATTAACTTTTGTGTCAGGCTGAGCATCATCAAGATAAGAATTAGAGTTCAATTCACCATGTACAAAAATAGGACTTTACTTTTTTATACACATTAACTGAATCTTGTATAAGCTGAATAGATAAAGGGTCTTGCATTTCCTACACGTTAAACAGGATAAATTCTTGGAAGACTGGGAATGTTGTCTGCAGCAAGGGACCCAAACCTCTCAGCAAACCACTCCTCACTCAGCTTTATCCTGCTCAAGTGGAAAGACAAAACCACATTTTCCTGCCTTCAGCCTTCCAATTCCCCTCCCAGCTTGGAACAACCAATCTTTAACCAGCACCCATCGAGGAAATTGAAATAAAATCAGAAGTATTTTACACGCTGGATGTTATTAGCGAGGGCCACTCTGGTAATTTGGGGTTTAGGTACTTAACGGACAACTTTTGGATGGTTCAGTAATTTAACTTCCTTAAAAATTTCAGCAGCAAATATGTACAGCTATCTTTTTTATATATGTATATAAAATTGTACATATATATTTAATTTCACTGTGAATAGATTATACTAACTTCAGGCTTTAACACAGGTTTACCATAATGTTAACTTTAATTTTAATTCAATTAAGTTTTTAAGGCAAATGTAATTCATTTAAATTAAAAAGTCCAGCTTCAATGAAAAATTGGCTTTTAATTATAACATCCACCTTTTCCTTTCCTTTTTTTTTTTTTTTTTTTTTTTTTTTTTTTAATCGATTTTGATCCCTCCCTTTGCTCAGAATTATAAGCAACTGTTTTGGAGCATCATGGTCACTGGGGTCAGCCACCAGTCAGAGCCAGGCCAGCCTCAGGAGCCTGTCCATCACCTCCCCTGGCTGCATCTCCTTTAGCTCCACATCCACGGGCCAAATTTGGGAGGAGGAGCAGGGATTGGAGTGACCCAGCCTGGCCTTGGGCACTGCCAGGGATCCAGGGGCCGCCACAGCTTCTCTGGGCACCCTGTGCCAGAGCCTGCCCACCCTCCCAGGGAACAATTCCTGCCCAAGATCCCATCCAGCCCTGCCCTCTGGCAGTGGGAAGCCATTCCCTGTGTCCTGTCCCTCCATCCCTGTCCCCAGTCCCTCTCCAGCTCTTCTGGAGCCCCTTAGGCCCTGGCAGGGGCTCTGAGCTCTCCCTGGAGCCTTCTCTTCTCCAGGGGAGCACCCCCAGCTCTCCCAGCCTGGCTCCAGAGCAGAGGGGCTCCAGCCCTCAGAGCATCCCTGTGGCCTCCTCTGGATCTGCTCCAGCAGCTCCAGGTCCTTCCTGTGCTGTGCCCCAGGGCTGGGGCACTCTGAGGTGGGCTCTCACCCGGGCAAGGCAGAGGGGCACGATTCCCCCTTCTGCTGCCCACGCTGTGGGATCAGCCCAGCACAGGGAAGGATTGATGGGATGTTGACCTCTCCCCAGCTCTATCAAGGAGGGTCCAAGCGCTGCTGGAGCCGGGACACGGGCGCTGGAAGCGGAGCTGTGCCCCCAGCAGCCCCTGGCAGCACGGGCATGCCCCCATTCCCGGGAGGATGCGGGCAGGGATCGCGGCTGCGGCCGCCCGACAGCCTCCGTGCTGCTGCTTATCTGCACCTCTGACTCCAGGAGCCTGGGAATGATTTTTTTCCATGCACGCCAGGCCTTTCTATTCCTCCCACGGTGTTTTTCCCTCCCTCCTCCCCGTGCCCGCCCCAGCCGGGAGCGCAGCTCTGCTCGGGCCGCCTGACAGCTCCGCACGCAGCATCCTCCCCCCGCCGCTCGCTCCTTCCCTCCTTCCCCCTTCTTTTTTTACACGGATTTTTTTTTCTTTACACTCCTTTCTCCTTCCTCTTTATTTTATCTCGATTTGCCACAAATCTGTCCCTCTCCAGAGCAGCTGCCATCTTTGTTCTTGGCCATTATCAGCGGCGGCGCACGGCCGGGCCGCGCTGCCGAGCAGACAATTGCTGACTAATAGACTGTCTGAGAGCCTTTGTCAGCGCTGGCCCAGGCGGATCTGTCACCCTGTCCTGTCACCCGTGCCGCCCTGACACCCGGCGACAGCGGCGGGGGACCGGGAAAGGGCTGGGAGTGGGGGGAAAAATATAGGAGGTGGAGGGAAGGGAGAGATGGAAATGATGGAGATGATGGAGATGATGGAGATGATGGAGATGATGGAGAAGAAGGAGGAGAAGGAGAAGGAGAAGGAGAAGGAGAAGGAGAAGGAGAAAGAGAAGGAGAAGGAGAAGGAGAAGGAGATGGAGATGGAGAAGGAGAAGGAGAAGGAGATGGAGAAAGAGATGAAGAAAGAGATGAAGAAAGAAGATGAAGAAAGAAGAAAGAAGAAAGAAGAAAGAAGAAAGAAGAAAGAAGAAAGAAGAAAGAAGAAAGAAGAAAGAAGAAAGAAGAAAGAAGAAGTGAAGAAGAAATGAAGAAGGAAATAAAGGAAAAGAAGGTGGGGGGAAAGAAGAAATAACAAGATGAAAAGAAAAGGGGAGGGAGAAGGAAAGAAGAAGGAAAAGAAAACATAAGAAAACCAAAGGAGGAAAAAAGAAACGGGGGAAAACAGAAATTGGAGGGGAAAAAAAGAAGAGCAAGAAGACCAAAAGAAAAGGGGGAAGAAGGAAAAAAATAAAGAAGGAAAAAAAGAAGATCCAAGTAAAAGGAAGAAAGAAGAGAACAAAAGGAAGGGGGAAAAAGGGGGGGAAATCTTTTCTAAGGACAGAAGACAGTGGAAAGTGGAGGGAAAAGAATCAGGGGGGCAAAGAAAGAAAGAGGAAAGTAAAAAGAAGAAAAAAATTAAAATTAAAATAGAAGAATAAAGAAATAATAAAACAAAAGGAGGAAAGGAAGGAAAAAGAAGGAAAATAAGGGGGGAAAGAAGAAGAAGAAAAAAAAAGAAGACGATTTTTAAAGGGCAGAGGGAGAGAAGGGGAAAAAAGGAAAAAGGAAGAAATGGAAAGCTAATAAAAGACAGAAGAAAGCAAAGTAAAAGGGCAAAGGGGCAGCGCCCGGGCGGGCTTTGGTGCCCCGGGGCAGGCGGGGGCAGCTGGGGCCGCACTCCCTGTCCCCGTCCGGGCTGGGACATCCCTGTCCCCACAGATGCCAAGGGACGCCCTGCTCCGGGGCTGTGTCCGTGCCGGGGCCCTGCCCTCCCCTCCCGGGCACTGCCGTGGGTGGGAGCCTGCCCGGGCTGCTGGGGGCTCAGCCTGGGGGGCCCAGGCTGTCGAGCTGGGCTGGGCTTCTCTGCTGCCCACTGTGGTGTCACCCCACGATTTTCCAGGGTTTTCCCTGGCTCCCACCTCCTGCCAGCCTTTGAGCCCATGGAGAGGGAAGGGGGGGGGGCGGGGGGGTGCTGCAGTTTCACCCGTCCCGAGGCTCCGCGATCCCCCTGGAAGTGCTCGGGTTACATTTGGGAGTGGTCTCTGAGACAAGAAGTGCCCATCCGGGGTCGGGAGCGGGGTGCCGAGGCCAGGGAAGGGCAATTGGAGCGTCCGGGGTGGGCTAGGGGGGCTCCACCCGGAGCACACGCGATTATCCCAGTTGGGAATGTGGCCTCAGAGCCCCATACCGAGAGTTGTGGCAGATAAACACACCTGGCAGTGCCGGTGTGCCCAGGGGATGAACCCCACCCTCCGGGGCTCCGCGGGATGATGTCCCGGGCCGGGCAGGGCTCTGCCACGGGAGTGTGGGACAGGAGCCCCACTGCTGCCCCCACAGCATCCCCCGGGCCGGCAGGGCTGCCCAGCGCCCCCTGAGCCCTCCAGGAGGGCAAAAGGGCAAGCAGGCAACACTGTGGGCTGAATTCTCTGGAGTTCGGGTGTTCAATTCCCTCTCTCAGCCCAAGGGCCCCTGAAAGGAGCAGTTCACCAGCCCCGGGAGAGGGACCGTGCCCGCAGGGAGGGAGGGAGGGAGCAGTGGAGCTCCGCGGCACGGGCACAGGGGACACGGCAGGGCTGGAAAGACGCGGTGAGGGCACAGGGGACACGGTGAGGGCAAAGGGGACACGGCAGGGCTGGAAGGACACGGTGGGGACACAGGGNGAGCTCCGCGGCACGGGCACAGGGGACACGGCAGGGCTGGAGGGACACGGTGAGGACACAAGTGACACGGTGGAGACACAGGGGACACGGTGAGGGCAGAGGGGGACACGGCAGGGCTGGAAAGACGCGGTGAGGGCACAGGGGACACGGTGAGGGCAAAGGGGACACGGCAGGGCTGGAAGGACACGGTGGGGACACAGGGGACACGGTGAGGACACAGGGGACACGGCACCCGGGAGAACTCCGGCGCTCCCTGCGGGATGCATCCTGCGGGATGCGCCGGGGCCAGGCGGGAGCGGCGAACGGCAGAGGGGGCTGCAGGTCAGGAGGAGCGGGGACACGACAGGGACACGGCTGGGGACAGGCACGGAGCAGCTCCGGGCTGCCAGGCCGTGCAGAGGAGGGGCTGGATCTACCCCGGGCTGGGATGCGGCCGGGAGGCACTGAGGGCACCGCAGTCCCGGGGTTCAGCGCTGCCGCTCCTCGCTGCAAAACCCTGACATCTGTCCCCCGCCGGGGCCAGGGTGGCTTCGCCAGAGCGGGGTTGGACCCCGAAAAGCAGCGGGGTGGTCGGAGGCAGGCCGGGGAGGCAGCTCGGTGCCGAGCATTGCCGCTCCGAGCGTGTGCACACAAGGTGAGAGGAGCTGAATTGGTGATTTCCCCAGCGGGTTTTGCTCCCGCTTGCTGCAAAGTTGTGAACAAAATGACCGGCCATGCATTCAACGGGCTTACATCGCTCTCCATATGGAAATGAAGATAATCCAAGTCTCAGCTTTGTGTTCTCCAGGAGGGAGCAGGAGGGGGAGCGGGGGGCCGGGGGGATGGGGCAGGCTCGGAGCCGGGGGATTTATCCTGCCCCAAACCCCCTCCTTCCTCAGCCAGGCTTCATCCCGAGCCTGCACCGCCACGCTGGGGTGGCGAAGACTTTTTGGGGACACATCAGCACCAGCTCAGCGCCTGGATAGCCCCACTTAAATCCAAGGCGGGCCGTGCACGCTGAAACCCGAGCCTCCTGTCCTGACATCCCCTCTGGAATATTTGGTTGCATAATTCAGCTGGTCTCCCTCTCACACACACTGAGACACACACATCCCACCCACCCACGCCTGTTTGTTCCAAATAATAACAAAGAAGGATTATTCTCCCTAAACAAAGTCTTGCTAATTAGAGAGACTTTTTTTATTTGTCACTTGTAAAACCCTTGAAGCACTGTTAACAACTCGTTTAACAAAGGCAGAAAAACTCCAATGAACAAATAAGTAAATTATTTGGAATTATATCCGAAATTATATCATCCTTTGCCGGGCAGTTTTCAAGACTGTGGTTTTGTGTGTTTGCCTCTGGATGTTGGCTGGTTTTCTGGTGGAGAGGACGATATCCTGCAGCGCTGTGTTGGTTTATGCACTTTGCCATTTGTGCGCCTTGGTTTCAGTTCAGTTCCTCTCTTTTGGGTCTCTTTTTGTCGCACAAACCTGCAGGAACACACCACTGACATCAGGAAAGAGCTGCTGGACCGGCCTCCAGGAGCAGGAGGGGGCCCAGGGGACGGGAGATCAGGATCCTGCCCTGCCTCTGTGTATTTATTATCTCGGTCATATTTTTTATTTCCCTCGGCCACCCCACGGGTGCCACTGGGGCCCTGGCTGGCACCGCCAGTGCTGAATCCCCCGCAGCAGGGGTCAGGGATGGGGACACCCTGCCGTGCCGGGAGTGTCCCCTCTGCGGGGTGCGGGGCTGGAAGGTGGCCCCGAGAGGTCAGCGCCTGCCTGGGCCACCTGTCTCAGCAGCAGGGAGAGCTTTGCCCTGCGGGAGCCCTTCCCCAGCGCGCTGGGATGCTGCGCTTCCAGCGTCACCCCCCAAAATCCTGTGGGTTCGGCAGCTTTTCCACCCGCCAGCGGGTCCCGGTGGGAGCACAGCCCCAGCAGGATCTTTCCCCACCTTCCTCCGTGGATCAAGTGCACATCCCGGCTTAGCTCGATGTCTTGGCTCCCCCTGTAGCCGCTGCAGAGAGAGGCACCCCCAGACCCCCGCACCCAGCCTGGGGTGCCCGCTGCCAGCCGGGGCTCCCCGTGTCCTGCCAGCCCAGGCACTGCCCGCGGCCCCCGAGGTGCCACCAGCGTGGACTGCACCCCAAACCCTCCTTGGGGCCCCTTCGCCTGCCCCAGGAGCTCTCCTCGGGGTGGGGACCACAGGCACCTGTGCTCCTCCAGCAAGGCCAGGGGCAGCACTCGCTGAGCCGGGCCAGACACGGCCCATGGCACGGGTGAGGGGCAGTCCTGCCGCCGCAGGTGCCCGTGCCACGCTCGGGGAGCCTTGGCACCGCGGCAGGGACACGGAGCTGGCTGGAAATGGGGACAGCCTCTCCATCACACCACCCCGCGCTGGCAAATTGCCGTGACTTAACAAATTCCCGCTGCCGAGCTGAGCTGTGGAAATCGCTCCAGCGCACGTTCCCAGCCCCCTGCACATGTGCAGGCAGCGCTTTTTGCTTAAGCCACATTTTCCTGCGCCGCTTGCCTGAGGGGTCACCTGGCTGCAGGGGACGGGTCCCCAGAGGTGCCACCTCCCTCGGGAGCCGGGCTCTGGCAGCCGGGCACGGCCCTGCACCCCTGGGACCCCCCCAGCCGCGGCGGGGGCTTCAGGGATCCCATCCCCACCCCTAGCACCTCGCAGCACCCGGGGAGATGCGTCCAGCCTCACCCCGCCCCAGGTATTTGGGGTTTTCTGGGATCTCTTTGTGCCTCATGCCATGACATAGCAAGGCTCTGTAGTAGGTCGGGGAGGGGGTTGGAGCAGAATCCGTCCCCATCTTGAATTTTATTTCCTTTAGGATTTTCTGGTGGGGTGAGATCTGCCCACGTGGGATGGGCAGATGGGATCTGCTCCTTTCTTTCCCCAGAAGAAAAGGGGACGGAATGGAGCTGAGCATGGGACTTTACCCAGGGTTGTGGCAGTTTTTGTGTCCTGAGACAAGAACCTGAGGGATCCCTGTGGAAAATCCCCCTTCCTCAGCAGGGATCTGGTGCCACTCCATGCCCCCAAGCGGCCAGGGCCAGGAGAGGAGCACCAGGCTGACAAATAACCTGGGACAGGCAGCTTCAGAGAGATTGGATAAAAGCCATTTGTACTCGTTCCTGAGCCCACGGACATGGCAGGATCACACTCTGCCCAGCCAGGAGCCATTCCCACTGAGCTTGGGCTGGAAGGAGAAAGGGATTTGTGGCAGGGGTCCAACAAAACCCAGGATTAATGGGATGAGTTTCCAGAAATTAAGAAAAATGGACCAGCTCCTCCTCCAAGGGATGAGCTCTGAGAGGATAACCAGTGCCCAACCCCTCCTGTCACCCTGATTTTGGGGACACGAGTGGCAGGGCCAGCTGGCACCTCCAGGCAGGAGCAGGCAGGTTTGCAGAGGAGGGGGAGAGCTGATGTCCCCGAGGTCTGGGCCACACTGTGACAACGTGGGTGTGCACTCAGCCCTGCTGCAAAAAAATCAAGGCTGGCTGGTTAATTAAAGACTTGGGCCCCGAGATCTGCTTATTCAGGTCTGTGGTAGCACTGCCATAAAATTGTCACGCCCCATTTCCCGGCAGGGACTGAGGCAGCTCCTGGAGGAGCCGCTGGCTCCGTGTGGCAGGGGCTCCTCTGATCCCCCCGGGGTCATTTCTCATGTGCTGCAGTCGGCTTTTGTCCTGGGCAAGCTCAGCAACAGCTTCCACCCTATCCGGGCGGACCTCAAAGCCTGAATTTGGGCATCCGTCCTTCCCTCCGTGCCTCCGTCCGTTTGTGAGGCCGTCCCCAGGGGAAAGCAGCCGGGAAACCTCGGACCTGCCCGCGGTCCCCTCTCAGCACACCCAGAAGAGCCTCGTGGGATGTCCCCACCGCTGGGTGACACCCAGAGCCGGGGGGCTCTGGCTCCTCATCCACCCCAAACCGTGAGGTTTTCACCCAAATCCGGCTCGTTCCTGCAGGAGCAGGCAGCTCCCTCTGCCTGGGCATCTCCTTTCGCATCCCGGCCCCTCATT
>WEIU01001402.1:20188-34835 GCA_013389925.1 Aegithalos caudatus
AAAAAAAAAAAAAGGGCAAGCATTGTGGTTTGTATTCTCTTATCTAACCTTCTGCAGGCCCCGGGTGGGAGTGCAGTCCCTCGCTATTTAAAGGGATGCTGCAGTTGGGAACTGCACGAGGCAGCTGCTCACAGGCACAGGGATGGCACAGCCAGGGGTGCCACCAGACATGGGGCTACTCAGGTCCTTGTTCTCTCTGCAGGGCTCATGGGTGGGGAGGGGAAATCCTACTGCCAGCAAAACCCCCCCAGAAATACCAGCCTGGCCTGATCCCTGCCCCTACCCAAATCTGAGGGGATACCCCAGCAGGGAAGCCTATGCAGGCAGCAAATAGAGGTAGGACCCCAGCACATTGCAAAGACCAAGCTTGGAAAGAGAAAAACACATCCCTGGGTGTGATTTTTATGTTTTTTTTCATCTAAAAATACTGCTGCAGCTGAAGGCAGGAGAGGGCCCTGACTGCAGGGACAGAGGGAATTATCAGAGGCGTCATCGCAGCGGTGTCACCTCGGAGCAGAAGGGCTTGTCAGATAGACAGGAGCCAAAATGATCCAGGGGAGCAAAATACAGCAAGGAGGCCCCGAGGAGATAAAGCAGCAGGCTGGGGAGAGAAATCCTGAGATTTCCCCAGCCCCAAGGAATGCTGCAGTCTCTGGAATCCTTTTCCCATGGAACTGAACCTCTGCTGTCCACGTGCTGGGGCCTGGCTGTGCCCATCCTGCCCTGTCCTTGAAGGTTCACACAAAAACCAACCCAAGCAACCCCCAAATCCCTCACAGCTTTGCCCAAAACCACTTTTGGGGTTTTTCCCCCCCTTAGCTTTGTGGCTTTGCGCTGCTGGGATCTAAACACGATAAGCCAAACCATCACAGAGCTGGGAATGAAAAGCTTCGGAAGAAACAAACAAAAAACCCCACTCAACGTGCAAATAAAATTTGTGGTTAATGGGGTCACCACAGCTCTGGGTCTGGGTTTAGCAGGTCTCAGCCCTCAGGAGCAGAGAGATGCCTGCAGGGAGCCAGGTGCTCATCCTTTCTGGCTCAGGCTACCACGCTGAAGCACCCAAAGCTCCTCGGGTGCAGCCTCTCCCTTGGCCTGAGCCTGCTGCTGCAAACCCCAATTCCCAGAGGAGGGGAACGCAAAGCTCCTCACCCCTGGCAGCCAGGGCAGCAGGTAGGACCCGATGGGGAAGGTCCTGACGGGAAAGGGCCGGGGCCAGCCCCTGGCAGCGAGATGAGGGACACCCACACGGGGGACAGGGACACGTCCCCTCCCCGGCCGCCCCCCGGACACGGCGGGGCCTTTCTGCCGCCTTTGTTCGGCAGCTCCGGAGCGGCGTGGCCACAAAGGCGGAGGTGAAAGGGGTTAATTCGGGGGACAGAGGTAGGATGTGAAGATGCAGAGCAGGACAATGGGCCGCCTTCCTCTTTTGTCAGCGCGGCCATTGTGCCGCGTGTGAAAAATGAAATCTGTTTCATTTTCCTCCCAGATGCGATCGGGAGCCTCTATTTAGAAGCCATCAAAAAAAGCAATCCAAGTGCTCCCGGGGGTGGGGGGAGATCCAGGGGGGGTGCAGGCCTGCCAGGCACGGGTGTACCCCACCCCACAACTCCATCTATCCATCTATTTATTTATTTGGCGTTTAACATTAATTTGGATTTAACCCACTCCCTGCCTCCGGCGCTCAAGTGGCTGAAACAATGCTGGAAGTCAGCAGGGTGAGGTTTGGGGAAGCACCAGGGCTTGGCAGGAGCGGGGCAGAGAGGTTGGGATGAGCCCAGCTCTCCATGGCCATCCCCCTGGATGTCCCCACCTTGTCCCCTGCTACGCCCCTCAGTGCCTCTCTATTTTTGCAGCTCCGCAGCAACTGATAATCAATAATTCCCCTTCATCCTTGCAGAAGCAGATGAAAGTGGAAGGAAACCCAGTCCCACTGCTCTCTCCCCCCTCCTGTCTCTGCCCAAACCAATCCCTGGGTTTGCTACCAACGTGAGAAATTTTCACCTCCAGAGAAGGTGTGAAACTTGGCAGTTTTGTTCCATCCAAAGGGAATTACAGCCCTTGCAGAATGCAAACAAACAAACAAATGCAAATTAACCAGGAAAAGCATGGGGTTTTTTTCAATACACGTTCTAACATTTGCCTCAAATTAACAAATCCAGCTGGAAACTCTCAAGTTTTATTTTTTTTTCCCATCCAAATCTGCAGCTGGTTGTCCCTTGAGATGCTAGTGGGGGTGACAGTCACCTGGCAGCAGGGGGGAATCTGGGTGGTGGGCAGGGCAGTCTCTGAACCACAATCTGCTCCAAGAAAAAAAAGAAAAAAAAAAAAAAAAAAAAAAAAAAAAAAAAAAAAAAACCAAAAGGAAAGGGGGGAGGCACAANCCAGAAGGGAAGGTGGGCAGAGCATGGGATGCCGGAGAGGCGAGCTGGAGTCACCATCCCCCTGCTGCTGGGAGCTCCCTCCTGCTTAGAGCAGCCCTCTGAGACCAAATCAACTCATTCCAGCCATGCCAGGGGGCACTGCCAGCTCCCTCCTGCCTCCCTCCTGCTCCCCATCCCCTTTGGCACGGCCAGGTGTGGACAGGACGGTGCTGGTCATCTCTTCTGCACAGCCACCCTGACCAGCCCCATCCCTTTGGTTTGGGATCTTCCCCAGCCCCTGGGTGATGGGTTGGAGCCAGTGCTGGTGGCAGCTCTGTGAGGGGCAGGTTTGGCAGCCAAGACACTCCCAAAGGTCCTTCCAGGTCTGTAGTTACCACATCAGTGATGATGGGTGGGGAGGGAGGCTCTGTGGAGGTCACAGACATGCCCAGGGATCCTGGAGGATCCTGTCCAGGGATCCTGGAGCAGAGGACAGGATTTATCTGCTGCTGGGGCCACTGGGCCTCTCAGCAGCTTCACTCCTGTCAGGGGACAGGTATCCTGCTCCTCCTGCCATCCCCAAACCCCCACCCACCCACGGACACCCTGCAGTCACCACGGGCAGAGTCTGGGGCTGGAGGGTGACAAGAGGACGTGACTCAGATGCAACTTTTCCCAGCGACAGCAGGTGGGACTGGAGGGAGGGAGCACAGGTCAGCACCATCCTCCTCCTCTCCTCCTCCCCGGCTCTTTGTGCCAGAGCCGGGCAGATGGGTGTCCCTGCCAGCTCGGCGGCCACAGCCCCCTGCGAGCCCGTTCCAGCCCAAACCCCCCTAACCCCGTGCTCCCCTCCACCTCCGCATTGTGTCCCCGCACGTGTCCCAGCCTGCCGGCAGCCCCGGGCGGGCTCCATCCCCTCGGCATCCCGGGAGAGGCGGCGGGTGGGACCCCAAGGCCCAGGGAAAGGCAGGATGGCAACTTGGCGGAGAGACCGTGGGTGTCAGATCGCATAAATCAAGCTGCAGAGCCTTCCTATTTAACACACTCTTCCCCTTCGAGTTGTCAGTGAAACCGTTAATTAATTAGCTAATCCCGCAATGAAGTGGATTCTAAATGGATCTCCCCTCCCTTCCCCCCATTTAGGTAATTACTGCTGAGGGAGCTTTTGTCAGAGTAATTTTCCAGCAGGGACAGCCCCGGCTGGCGGAGGGAGATGAATTTAAAGAGGGGGGGAAATAATAATGCAGAAGGGGGGGATGAAGGAGGGCTCCTCCTGCAGGGCAGTGTGGTTTGGAGCCACAGCCTGGATCCAGGGCCGGGACACCTCTGCCCTGGCCTCTCCTGGCCACGGAGGTGACCAGCACAGGTCATGTCCAGCACCCACGTGTGGGAGACAGTGGGAAAAGGTCATCCCAACCTGCTCCAAGCTGCTCCTACAGTGGTGCCATAGCACCAGCCCAGCTTCTCTTTGCTCACACACAGGCTCCATCTTCTCCCTGCCTCCCTCAGGACATTTCCAGGCTCTGGACAACATCAGAGTGCTCCATCCCATGGGATGGGACTGTGAACAACCTGATCCGGTAGGAGATGCCCCTGCCCATGCAACAAGATGATCTTTAAGGCCTCTTCCAGCCCAAACCCTTCCATGACTTCCTGATCCCTGCAATGACAGTGGCAGAGTCCCAGCAGGTGTCCCACACCAGGTCACACCTGTCACATTTGTCACACCAGGTCACACCTGTCTGTCCCCCCCTCACCCAGCACCTCCCAGTTGCCCCTTAAGCACATCCCCCTCTGTAGAGCTCCCCACAAGATCCTGGGCAGTAGGAAGGAAGAAAAAACCCCAAAGACTCTTGGGAGGTTTCTAAGCCAAGCCAAGCCAAGCAAATGGGAGTGGAGTTTCCATGGCCAAGCAGAGGAATCAGCCAGGAGGCCTTAGCCCAGCACCTGTTGGGGCGTTTATTTCAGAGTTAAGGCACCAAAATAGCACTGGCACATCAGGAGCAGCACTTCTCCTTCATATCTTGCTCTTTCCATGCCCCTGCACAGCTCCGAGCCCTTTTTTGTTCCTCGCTGTGTCGAGCAAAGTTTCTGAGTGAAGATTTTTCAAAGGCACGCTGGGTTTCAGATCCTCAGCTCCACATCCCCGAGCTGTGCTGTGTCCAACAGAGATAGGGCAGGAGTGGTGGCAGCTGCCTGCTGCAGCCCAGCCGCCTTTGAACCGCCAGGCTCTGCTCCCAGCCGCGCTCCAAATCAAAGGATGCTGCTGGAAAAATCACAGCTCGCCTCTCATCTGGGTGCAGAGGAATCTCTGGGTGCTGACAAACCCCAGTGCAGCCACAAAGCTGCAGATCCACCCTCTTCCCATCCCATTCCCGAGGGGAGGTCTGATGGGTGGCAGAAATAGGATCTTGGGGATTTCTCCCTCACCCTAAAAATCTCCCTGGAGTATTTGTACGTGCTGGGCTGAGGAAAAAGGGTGAGAGCCCCTTCCAATGGGTACCAGAGCTTCCAAGGAGAGTTTGCTCCTCACTACAGGAAAATCTGTTCCCTGAAGGGAGGTTGCTCTAATTTAACAGGTGCCTGCAGCCTGTCTGTAGGGCAAACATTCCCATCTCTTCAAGAGGCTCCCTGAGCAGCCAGCCTGCACCTGGCACAGAGAATCACAATTTCCAGCCTTTCCCACATACTAATTTCCCCTGGGACACAGAGCAGCCACGTCTCCTTTTGGAAGCTCGTTGTATCCTATCAGGCTCCCAGAAAAACCTAATTACTACCCAAAATGACCTGAGAGAAGCACAGGTGGTGAAGGCAGAACTCTTTCTGACTCTGGGGGTGCAGCCAGTGGGGTGGTACAGCTAAAAGTGTTTCCATACTCTGTTTTCCTAAGGTTCTCCCCAAATACAGCTGGGGGAAACAGGGATGCAGCTCTGCAGTTTGCCATGGCTTAGTTCTGCTGGTGGTGCAGGACTTCCCACTCCCATCCTTTCATTTCTTCTCTTCCAGCTGCCTGCAAAGTTTGGCAGGGACAGCTCCAGGTTGTTTCTCCTCCCAAGGAATAGATTAAACCTCAGCATTTCACTCTAGAAACCAGAAATAAAATTTAAAATAACAGTCCAGGGACAGCCTGGAGAAATGCTGGAGGTAGCCTGGGCACAGGACCTGCTCTGGGGCATTCTGGCCCAGTAGTGGCGAGGATCCCAGAAGTGCTTGGGAGGGGATCATGAGGCTCTGGTACGAGCATGGAAGAGCTTTTATCTGTCATTGAAAATTTGGGTGTTTTAGAGTTAAGGTCAGGACATCTGAGAGGCTGAGCAGGACACAGCAGGGTGGTGGCTCTGATCTGGGCTGTAAAATCAAAAACTAAAACAAGGCAAGAGCTTAACACTGCACTCAAAGGATGCTGTCATGGGCAGCAGCAGGGATGAGACAGTGTGAGGGGCACTGCTGCTCCCTGATGGCAAACCAAGCCCAAAGCCTCACCCAAACTCTGCAGCTGGGCTGTGCCACCCCTACACCAGAAGCAATTCCATGGAAGGGTTCTCCCACCGGGACAGCAGCAGGAGGGAGCAAACCAGCCCAGCCCAGTTGGTCTCCATCCCTCAGCTGCAGGGCCAGAGGCTGGGACTGCTTTGGATCTGCATCTCCTCTCACTCCTGGCAGAAGCCAGGGCACTCAGCTGGAAAGTTCAGACAGGGATTGAGCCCTGAGGGGCGTTGGGAGCCAGCAGAGGCAGAGCCGGGTGAGCTGCACTGTGACATCACTGCTGTGCCCAGCATGGCTGTCCCTGGCTGGGTGACACTGCACTGTCCCTGCCCGGGTGACACTGTGCTGTCCCTGACCGGGTGACACTGCACTGTCCCTGCCTGGGTGACACTGTCCCTCCCCGGGTGGCGCTGTCCCTCCCCGGATGGCACACAGGCGCTGTCCCTGCCCGGGTGGCACACAGGCGCTGTCCCTGCCCGGGTGGCACACAGGCGCTGTCCCCGGCGCTGCGATCCCGGTGGATCGGCGCTGTCCCCGCCGCCCCCGGGCAGCTGTCGCGGGCAGAGGTCCAAGGTCAGCTAAGTGTTTAATGGGCCTCCTGCGAGGACCTGCGAGGAGAGGGAGGAGGGAGCATATGTCACCGCCTGCGCTCCGGGCTGGCTTCAGTGACACGGGGATGCTTCCCGCTGCTTCCCCAAAGCCATCTCCCTCTCCAGCAGCGCGGCAGGCACTGCTGTGGCCTCTAGCACCCTGTGCCTGTGACTCGAGTGTGGGTGATGGACACCTGGGTTCCCAGGGTGCAAGGTCCTGCCAGGACAAAGGAACTGCTCTTCTCCAGACAGATACAGCCACACAGCAAGGCAAACCCAAACCAGGATTGGTCCTGGCTCTGACTGGGGTCTCCCTGTGCTTATTTACACCCAAAGCTGAGCAGGGGAAGGGAATTCTCTGCACATTTACAGTGCTGTGTTCAGGAGGAACACAGTTTTGTGTTTGCACAGCCCCTGGACCACCGTGGTCCTTCACACCCCTTGTCCGAGCACAGCTTTAGCCAGGCAGCCCTGGCACCTCACCATAGTGCCGTGGCACTGGGAAAACACATTCCCAAGCCACAAACAGCAATTAAGGACCAGCTGGTTTAATGGTTGGACTTGGTGATCTCAGAGGGCTCCTCCAACCATAAAGACTCTCTGATTTCAGCAGAATAACCTCACTGCCATCCCAAAATGAAAAGGGTGTTACACTCTGACTCAAACTCAACATTTTGGAGTTGTTAAAAGCATTTTGGCATCTGAGTGTCCTCTGTTAAATATATTGGATTTCATTACCATTACCTCTTCATTACCATAACCAATAGACTCTGTAGTGCCTCCACACAGCTACTGGTGACTCCTCTGTATAAAACAATG
Organism: Aegithalos caudatus; assembly: GCA_013389925.1. NCBI lineage: Eukaryota > Metazoa > Chordata > Aves > Passeriformes > Aegithalidae > Aegithalos > Aegithalos caudatus. The sequence goes on from WEIU01001402.1 coordinate 27,447, forward strand.
CCTGGATGAATTTGGGAATTTGAGGTTGGTTTCCTGTGTCTGGCAGTTGGATAACCTCAAACAGCCACTCTTTTACCAGGCACCTTCCAGTCAAGGGAGAAAACCTTTTCCCTCTGCTGCAGCAAAAGGCTCAGGGTTGTGTCCTCACCAGGGCCACTGGTTACAAAGAACCATGCAAATTAAAAACAGGATTCTGAGCCCAGACAGAGCTGAAGTCCCACCCACTCCTTTGCAAAACCTCTTGCCTGTCTCCAGAGGGAAACAGGAGCCATCTCTGCCTCTGTCCCACTCCAGCTTTCCCTCTTCCATCCCCTCCTAACCTGGCTCATGACCCTTCTCATGAGCAAACCCACACTGAACCAGGGTTGTGTCACCCTGATCAGCTGCCTGCAGCTGCTGCCTAATGACATCCCAAGAAAACCCTGTCCAGGCCTGTGTTTTCCCACATTTCTGAGGGCTGGCAGCAGAGGGGAGCTTGGCTGCAGGGGAGGCTGCTCCATCTGCCCACAGTGTGCACCTCAGCCTGACTTCCTGCAGCTCCACATTTCAGGGGAGTGGAAAGGAAGGACAGGGGATGTGGGGAAGAGCAGAGGGCTGGTGCTGAGCTGCACGTCTGGGGGTGAAGCAGTGGGGAGAGGAGGCCTTTGGGGACGTGGGATGCGAGGTTTGCTTTTGCAGACTGAATCAAATGTTGGGAAGCTGGTGAATTAGCTGTGTTTGCTGAGCAAACGCTGCCAGGGAGGGATAGGCAGAGCAAGAGTGTTTAAGCACACAGTCCTTTATTTGCTAGCAAACATCTCCAGCTCCTCCTCTCCCTCCCCTGTTCCTCTGCACGCCTTCCCCAGCTTGTGCTCCAAAGAGGTTGGAGGATGCCTTCCAAGAGGAGGAGGGGGAGATCCCCCCGGGAGAAGCACTTCCCATCACCAAGGCACCTGCACCAGGGCAGCCAAGAGCAGAGTGGTGGCTTGCAGTCGGAATGTTCTGTCCAAAATAAATGATTAAATACATTTGTGATCAACACAACCGCTTTGGGCTGTGTTTTCCACCTCAAACAAGGGCTGGGCTCTGGTGGAGACACTGAGGGTGCTGCAGGTCCAGGCAGCCACAGGGACTTGGGGCTCTTCAGAGCAGGATTGCTCCTTGACAGTCAAGATTGGATGGGGGGTTTTGGCCTCCTTTTTGGCCCTTTGGGTTGTGATGCTGATCTCAAATCCCTCTCCCAGCTGCAGTTCCATTGATAGGGAAGAAGTAACTGAGGCTGTTCTGGAGCTGCTGTGGGAACACACCCTTGTCCCTTGGCTTGGAGCACCTGTGCCAAACTGAAAGGCCAGGTCCTCTGGTGTGCTGGGCCCATGTCCAGGTACAAGATGAGAAATGTCATCTCTTTGTCACTGGGACTGGCAGGTGAGGGTGGAGCTGCAAAAGAAGAATCTGTGGGAAGAGGTGAAGGCACCAGAGAGGTGAATTCTACCTCACAGCAAGGGATTGATCAGCATCCAACTCATAGGGAGCTGCCAAAAGTGCTTTCTCTTGAGATGTTCATCATTTCATCTGCTCTGGAGTGCCTGCACATGGAGTGTGATCTCCAGCCATCCCTGTCTGGGCCTCAGCAGCCCCTCATCCGTGTGCACAGAACTGAGCCTTCCCCTGATGGGCTGAGCAGCAGCTCTGGGAGCTCTAGGGTGACCCTCAACACATCCCTGCCAGATGTTTGTCCTGCTGCCTGGGACTTCTGGTGGGTTTTCCTCAAGGAAGAGGAGAAAAGATGGAACCTCTGCTGTCCATCACTTTCTGGCTCCTAAGCAAGCCCAGACACATCTCTGGAAACTCTGGCTGGAACACTGGGCTGCCTATCCACCCTGAAATTCCTCCCAGTCACCTGTTGATGTCCCACATCCCTCTGCTCCTGGGTCTTCCTAAACCTCCTCCCACATTCCTCAGGCCTTCCCAGCATGCTCTGGCCTGCTCCAGCCTTTGGCCAACAAACACATGGCACAAATCATCCTCCAGCTCCTGCAAAGGCGCTGGGGCCGGGTGCCACCTCCATTCATAAACCATCCTCCCCCCCAGCAGCAACTGCTGGAGCAGCTTTTATGGAACAATCTTAATGTTCATTCACCCTTTGAAGGCCAGGTGCTTGGACAGCAGCTGTGCTCCACACGCTGCTGCCTGAATTACTCCTGGCTGGCAACGTGCGAATCATTCATTATTAAACTGCTCATGTGCTCGGCCTGAGGCTTAATCCAATGCCACCGCCGTGGATACAGGAGCAATCCAGCCATCTGGAAGAGCAGGAGCACCCTTTGTGCCTGCCTCTGTCAGCAGTGGCACTGCCCTTGGTGGTGGTGGTGGCAGCTTTCATGTGCCTCCAAGGGAAAGCTGCGCCTCCAAGGGAAAGCTGTGCCTCCAAGGGAAAGCTGTGCCCCCAAGGGAAAGCTGTGCCTTCAAGGGAAAGCTGTGCCCTGGCAGCCCAGAGGAGGGACATTGGAAAAGGAAATGCACCAAATGAGGCTTTCTCGAGGTGCAGGTTGGTGGTGGTGACAAATCTTCACCTCAGAAGTGGAGCAGCGCTGGTTTACAGCACCCAGCAACTCAGCCCAGCCTTGGGAGCTTTGTCTAGGATTAGTGGGAGAAATTGTTGGGGAGAGGAAGGGTCTCATTACCCTGAGCTGGCTAATGCCTTGCTTTTCTCTGGTACACGTTGTTGTGGGGAGCTGGATCTAATTAGTCCTTGCAGGAAGTACCTCAGCTTCTCCTGCTCCCTCCTGCTCGGGGGGAGTGGGGGAAGTTAATCCAGGCCAACATGGGAACAAACCCTCTTGTGAAGGCAGCTCCTGATCCCATCATTTCCTCTGCAGAGGAGCACGTGCCCAGGCACACCAAACCATTCCAGAAGACTTGGACAGTGCACCTGAGCTCCCTCACCAAAAGAACACCCAGCAGAGCTCTGACTGTGGCAGACATCCATACTCTGAGGGCAAAAAGGAGCAGGGAGAAGGAATTTCCCTGTGCCTCATCCCTGCTCGTGGCAGGGGAAAGGGCAACAGGAACCTTTTGGGCCCCAGGAAAAGGGGAGCTCAAAGCACCATCCTACAGCAGTTCCAGGCACAACCAGGGCAGGAACCAGGGCCAGGCTCTACCCAGGGGCAGAGGGGAAGGTCCTTACAAGAGGCCCAAGGTCCATCCAGGAGGAAGGACCAGAGACAGGCAGGACTACAACACACTCCAGGGAGGAAACAAAGGCACAGAGAGATCTCTAAGTGGAGCTCCTGGGCCATGGGCACAGGTGGTTGACCCCACCAAGGGTGGTTGGAGCAAGGAAGGGTAGGCAGAGCTCTTGGGGCCCTGACAAGGCTCATCTCTGCATCCCCATTCCCTCCCATCAGGTATCAACTCAATAAAGATACAACCCCCACCATGAGAACTTCTAATTTAGGTACCTGGCTTTGTCCCCTTTTCTTTTCTTGCAGGACAGGACACTGGAGGGGTTTGGTGTTTCAGTGCAGAGGGCTGGGCTTGCAGAGGGAGCTCAGCACTGCCAGCAGCCCATGGTGGGATGAGCTCATGCAGCTCTGCTGGTGCCTCTGGTTTCTGGTGTGGGTGACAGCCCTGCCTGCAGGATCCCAGCCTGACAGACCCTGCTGACCACTCCAGCTCTCTCTACCCAAGTGTCTCTCACCGTGTTCATTAGTTGGCTGGGACTAATCAGCTAAAAACCCTGACTCCATTCAGTGCTGGAGCCGTGTCTCCAGGCTGAGCTGTGCCACTGGTGTGCCTTAACTCACACCTGCTGCTGAGCATGGCCTGTACAGCCCAAAATATCCTGGTGGTGGTCAGAGCTCAGACAGACCGGGGAGCTCCTCCCTGTGAGCATGGCTTTGATTGAGTGCAATGTATTCAGCATTAGAGGCAAGCCCAAGGCTCTGATTTACTCTGAGGTCAAAAGGTGGGACAGGAGAAGAGGAAGGAATTTATCACCTCCTGCTGCAGAACCAGCACTGGGAAATGTCTCCCTGTGCTCCATCATCTGCAGCACAGAGCTGGACAGAAAGGCACATCTCCCTTTCTGTACTGCAGCAATGATCTCCAGGATCAGGGCAGAGCAGAGATGTGTTTTGGTGGCCTGTCTAACACCTTTACAGGTCACTGAATCATGGAATCATGGAATGGTTTGGGTTGGAACAGACCCTAATGCTCATCCAGCTCCAAACTCCTGCCATGGACAGGGAAACCTCCCACCAGGTCAGGTTGCTCAGAGCCCCACCCAGCCTGGCATTGCCAGTCTGCTCTTCTTCCTCTCCCTGTGCCTTCTCCAGGCTTTCCTGGTGCCTCCCTCAGCCCCAGCTCCCCAGGCAGAGCTGGAAGAAGGGAGCAGTGACTGGAAGGTGGGCAGGGACATCGCAGCTCAGAGAGCTGCTCCACAAACGCCAGTTTATTCCAAATGTTTTTCCTGCTGAGGGACTGTTTGCAGACCTAGTGCCAGTTTAGAGAGCTGGTTTTCATCAGACTCAAGTACAACACAGAGAGAAACCAGCTGGGAGTGGGTTGTACATTCCACTGTCCCTGGAAAGCAGTGCAGGAACTCCCCCCCACTGGTGGATGTGTCAATCCCTCCCCCTGATCCAGGCTTTCCATCCCCAGGAGAGCCATGCTGGCAGCAGGAGCACCCACAGTCCCAGAGCAGCCCCAGACTGCTCCTTCTGCACAGAGCTCAGCATGGCCACCTCTCTTATCAGCTACTGAAGGCTGATAACCACTGACCTCGGCCACTTGTGAGATCTTGGAGTCACACCTGAGGCTTCCTGTGGATAAAGCCCCGTGGGGTGAAAGGGTGGGTGGCAGCAGATTCAATCTGTTTGCTGTTCTTGTCTCCAGCCACGAGGCTGAACAGCTGCCTGAGCTTCTGGGACTAAATCGTGGGCAAAGGGGCCCTTCTGACCTGGAGAGCTGGTGACAGAGCCTGGGCAGGTATTGCCACCCCTGAGCTGGCAGCACCTGCCCTGAGCTTTGCAGAGGGGGGTTCATTCACAGCCTGGTGCTCAGAGATGTTCCCCCTGCAGGCAAGTCTCTCCTGGCTGAATGTGGCAAAGACTGACCTCATCCTCAGTGTCCAGTGGCTGGAGGGGCCTGTGCTCTGCTGGCTTTTGTACCTGCGCAGGTGCACCCACCCCGGGTCTGTGGTGGAGCCTCCAGCCCATCCTTGTATCCTGGGGACGCTTCCCAGCTCCAGCAGCCCTTGGACAGCCCTTGGGTGTGAGACCTGGCTGCATCCTGCAAGGCTGGCTGGCTCCTCTGCCCTTTCCTCCTGAAGGACTTTGCCACATGCCCTACACCTGGAGCTGAACAGAGCATGAATAAAGCTTTTTGATCCCGTGAATAAAGCTTCCTGGGATCAAAACCCACATCAAAAAACAAAGTCAGGGAGAGCCCCCAAAGCCCTCCAGGGTGGCTCAGGTGTGTCCAGATGCACGTGTGTGCACACACACGCTGCTCCCCAGCTCCTCTCCCTCCTCCTGCTCCTTCTGTCTCTTTCATCCTCCTGAAAGGAAACCTGACGGTTTCTGGGCTTTGTTGGTGGTTAGGAGGACACTGGATAAAGAGTCTGAGAAAGTGAAAGAGGGTGCACAGGGCTGCAGGAGGAGAAGGAGGGCAGAGCAGGAGAAGGAGGGATTCTCGGTATCTACAAGGGAATTAAGGCTCTTTTACCAGAGTGAAGAAATCAGCTAAAGAATGGCAGGCGAACAAAAGCAGCAAGGCTATGGACAAGTCGCTCTGAATAGATCCAGATCCCCTTAAGTTTGTAACACCCCCTACACACTTCTTTTTTCCCCTTCCCCCCCTTAAGCCTTTGCTCCTCACTCCTTCCAAGAACAAATGCAGAGCAAGGGGAAAGAAAAAAAAAAAAAAAAAAACCCCACCAAAAAAACCAGGCCACCACAAGGGAGGGGAGGAATGGAAGAAAGCTAGAAAAAAATCAAATAAAATAAAAGGTAATCCTCAGCCACTTTGCCCCTCTGGGGGCTGCTCTGGGCCAGATTAAAGGTCCGGTGTGAAACCATTCTGCTATTCAGATGCGATAAGCAGGATTTACAAGCAAAGAGAAAGAGAGAAAAGAATGGGCGAGAGGAGAAAAGGAGAATTATTTGTGTCTCTTAATACTTGTTAAGCACTTCTCTTTTGCTAGACCAGACAAGACACAGCTCTGCTCAAAGTCCGTGCACAATCCTGCCCGCTTGTCCAACACCCCCCTCTCCCTCCCTCCCTGCCCTCCACTTTCTTTGCTCTCCCCCTACCCCCCTTCCAAAGCAAGCAGGCAACACTTTGTTGCTACTGAGCTGAAATTGGTCTCCTCTCCGAGCGGCACACAAAGAGAATGGCAATTAACCTTGCTGTTCCCCGGTGACAGCGATCTAATCAGGGCTGCGCCCGGGCGCTGCCCGCGGCCCGGAGGCAGAGCCCGGGCTGGGCGCTGCCAGCTCGGCTGAGCTCAGCCCCGGCCCGGGAGAAGCATCCAGCACTCGGTGGTCGCTGTGGGATGGGCAGCCTCCCTGAGGAATGAGGCACGGACCTGTTGGAGCAGGCCACGAACGTGCGGCAAAGCCAAAAATCCCGGCAGAACCGGGCTTGTTCAGCCTGGAGAAAAGGAGACCTCGGTGCCTGAAGGGGCTCCAGGAGAGCTGGGAACAAACTTCTTGTCAGGGCCCACAGCAACAGCACAAGGGTCATGGGTTTAAGCTAAAAATAGGGAGATTCAGGAGAGATGTAAGGAAGTTTTGTTAGTTGTTTTTTTTTTTAATGCTGGGGGTGATGAAGTGCTGGAGTGGTGGCAGCTGCTCCATCCCTGGAAACAACTCCAGGCCACGTTAAATGGGGCTCTCAGCAACCTGGTGGTTGGTCTGGGTGTCCTTCAGAGGACACTTCCAACCCAAACCACTCCTTGATACCTTGATATTCTGGCCCAGTGCAGACCTGGTCCTAAATAGGATGCCCTAATTGCTGGTGGCCACAAAGGCACTGCAGGAGGGGTCTGGGGCTGACTTAGTGGAACCCCAGGCAGAGCCAGCACCGTCCTGTGGGGCTGAAGGGTCCAAGCTGTCCTTAGGTCCAAACCTGGAGTGTTTGGCATCTCCTCAGCACTGCTGCTCATGGAAGATTAATCAGTCCTTGCTGCTTCTCCATGTTCCTGGGAACTGGCTGACAGGACAATGATCCCTGTGGGAGGAAGGAGGGAAAGGCCAGCCCAGCCTCCCATCACCAACACTTCTCTGGATGAGGAAGGCACTTGTGGGGCTTCACAGGCAAGATCTGCATGCTGAGACCTGCAAACAAAATCCTTGGGTTTAAAACGTTTATAGAAGCTTTATCCTTTCCTATTTCTTCCCTTTTTTT
>WEIU01001402.1:42333-60900 GCA_013389925.1 Aegithalos caudatus
CCCTTCCCTCCTCTCTCTCTCTGAAAGTCATCAGGCCTAGCGAGGTCTTCTCCCACTTATGCAGCTCATGAATATTTAACAGCATCTGCTCTGGAGGCGATAAAGCCTACCAATCCTTGACAAATATGGCCTAATCTTTTCAATTTCGGGGTGCAAATATTCCTTCAGAGTCCTGTTTGTCACCTAGATTAATGACTCTGGCTCCCATAAGCCTTTGGTGCTAATTCAAGTGGTGGCTGCGCGGCCGGCGCCCGGCGAGGGATGCTGGGACACATCTGAAGGAGAGATTACTCACTGGAGGGCCCTTGGCTGCAGGGTTTTGTTCCTCCCGTGGCACTGGGGACCAGGACGGGGGGGCCTGGGTGTTTGTTTGTTTGTTCCTCTTTGTAGCTCCCGAGCATCCATCCTGGATCTGCTGCGGTGAGGAGTGTGCGGGGGGTGCTCCCCAATTCCTGCTGCTTTTCCCCCGTGGATGGGGTGTGGCAGGAGATATGGAATTGCCTCCAACCCTGGCTCCTTATTTTTGGAGACCTGCTGCAAACAGCAGGCCACCCAGCTGGCTCCATGGCTCCAAGGGAAGCTCCATCCCAGGGGGGTAGGCTGAAACCAGAGGAAAGAGGGAATTCTTCCTCCAGCCCATTCCAGGACCCCCCTCTCACATCCTGGTGCCTGCCCAGGGCAGATGTGGGTGTGGGGCTGGACAGGGCTCAGCTCTGGGCCATGCTCCGTGGTTTTGGGCAGCTCTGACTGGCGCTGGAGCTGCCAGAGCCTCAGCATCCCCAGGCACATCCCAGCAGGAACTCGGGCACCTCGGGACGCACCAGACCCGTGCTGGTGTTTGTTCCCTGTCACGACAGACGAGCCCCGAGCAGCGCGGGGTGGGAGGGGCTGGAAATCGATGCCGGAGCCCATCAGTGCTATTGACACCCGGCTGAGGGGCCGCTGGCTCCTATTGCTGTCCCCATCCCCGCAGGGGCTGTCCCCATCCCCGCAGGGACTGTCCCCATCCCCGAAGGGACGCGCCCAGCGCGGCTCAGCACAGCCACCGATGCCAGCAAAGGCATTAACGGCGGCCAGAAATCGAAGATTTGTTATTATCCAGCAGGGGAACAATGGCCTGGCTGGGTGTATCCGTCACCATTCCCGCCCTCGGGGCTGGGAATATGTTGAGATTGCAGATTATTTATTTATACTGGAGAAATAGGGGATGCTGGTGGCACGGAGGAAGGAATTTCCTCCTCTGTGCTCCACCCAGGTTTGTCCAAAGGTTCTGGGAATGCCCTGACTGAGGGCAGATGGAGGTCCTCATTTTAGAACATCCTTTAGGTGAGGAGGGGAAAGGAATGTTGAGACTACTGGAAATTTGCAGGTGGAACTCCCAGCACCATCAGTTCGAATTGCAAGGAAGCTCCTTGGGATGAGAGACCCTTGGAAAGAAGGGCCAGAGAAACCTCTGGTCCTCTTGATGCAAAATTATTTCTTACATTTTCTCTGATGGAAGTATCTAAGAAGGTCCAGTCTGGACGGTGTGAAACCTTTTAAGGTTCTCATAAATATAATATTTTGGCTCTGAATAAGAAGTGTTGGTAAGGGTAGCCCTAAACTGATGGCTCAGCTCCACACCAGGGAGATGATGTTCCCTTGAAAAATTACCTGACTTGGGTGGAGGAATGAAGAGATGAAGAGATTGAACCAAAAACGTTTGTCCAATGGTGGCAGCAATGCTGGGTGTACACAGGAAAATGATCCTGAGTAAAATGTCCTTGCTGCTGCTAGATGGGAAAAACTTCCACCTGATATAGGGAACTGCAGAGCACGGTGAATATTTACAGCTCAGGAGCAGGGAGACTTTATTTTTAGTTTTGTTTTACATTTCTGTAGCAGAAAAATGCTTCCTCAGCCAGAGAAAAAATACAATTGTGGATAAAATGAAAGTGTGAAAACATACTTTTTTTTTGTAAGCAATAATCAGAAAAATGCTGCTTTTTCACTAGTTGGAAACAGAATGAAAACTTCTGAACAAAGCAAAAGAAAACTTCTGGGTTTGTTTCCACAAACAGAGCACTTTGGGAGAAAAAACCCTACAAGCCTGGTTTCCCAACTCACAGGTCCTTGTCTGGGCTTTGCAGTTCTCTTTTTTCCTCGGCTGATCCCACACCTGCTGCCGACGGAGGCTCCATGCTGGGAATTGATGGCAGCGTTTGCATCCCCAGCTCGTGGGGGTCGAGCCCCCCAAACCCCCCAGTGCCCATCCCAGGGCCGGGAGGTGCAGCCACCCCAGGCCCCAGCACTGCCGAACCCCAGGGGCTCAGTAGGGTCTGGGATTGAACTGGGAGGGATGGGGGGGCCACCACAGCCAGCACCAGCAGCTCCAAGGAAAGATGAAAAGACCGGCTCAGCAGAATAAAAGAATAAAATCCCGCTGCAATGCAAGGGGATGGTCCAAGCAGTGCTTCCTCCACCTCATCCCCTTCCCTACCCCCATCACCCACCCTTGTCCTTGGGGAAAAACCAAAACCATCGCGGCAGCCTCTGGAATTTCCCCTGCACGCTGCCCTGCCGTGTTCCCTGTGCAGAGCCGGGATCTGCCCCAGCACCCACCCCATTGTGCCCCATGCCCGGAGGGGGGACCGGGCTGCTGGGGACCATCCCACAGCCGCCTGTGCTGGCATGTCCGTGCTGCTTCCCGCTGCTCCCTGCCCCCTCTCCTTCTATTTTTTCCCTCTGAACAGTCTCCAAACGCCTTTGTAATACCGCAGCATCGTTAGGGCCCTCCTGAAACCGGGGCGGGGCGGGCGAGAGAGCGGCTCATTAGCCGGCCGCTTTGAAGTGGGCTCTGTTTGGGGTTCATTTGTATGCCGGCAGAAGGGAAACCTCTGTGTTTCGAGGATGTTTTTCTGGAGGGGCTTCCTGGAAACATAACAAACATGACCCCGAGGAGCGCTCCCCCAGCCCGCGGAGGCGGGCGGGAGATGGAGCGCGGGGCTGGGCTCGCACAAAGGCAGCGCCGCTGCCGGCAGCAGCTCGGCCGGGCTCCCTTGGACAGCGCCGAGGCTGCCACGGAGGGGGTTGTTTGTCGCACAAGCCACCTCTGTCTGAGGGATGAGAGAATTCGTGGCTCAGCTCCCGTCCCACCTGTGTCCAAGGGCCATCCCCTTTCCGAGCTCCTGACACGGGCAGGGATGCCACTCACCAGATCCCCTGCCTCAGGGACCCGTCCAGCCTGGCCTGGAACTCTCCCAGAGGTCACAAATCAGCACAAAGAGGAGCCAGGTTGGGCCTCTGCTCTGTGCCACAGATCCTGACAAAGCAGAGCCGGGGCTGGTGACTCCTGAGAGAGGCCATCGCCCCCTCTACCTCCAAGGCAAAGGAATCCTGAGCTCCAGGGTGTGTGAAGGGATCTCAAAAGACATTCCCGAGGCGCTCTGCCTGCTTGCTGCCCTGCAAGGATGAAGGATGGATTCCTCCATCCCTCCCCAGCCAGCAGCTGCCCTCAGGGCACGGCCGGTGGGAATTTCCAGCAGAGGAAGAAGCAACCCTTGGTAAACAGAACATGGATATCCGTACCACCTCCCTCACCCTCTGTGCCTCCCTTTCTCCGCCTGTTTCTCCCTGGCTCCATCTTGCTCTGTGCCTCCCCTTCTCCCCCGCCTCTCCCGCGGCGCTGCGGGTGACAGGGAGCGCTGGGGGAAAGACGGATGGAAGTGACACGGCAGCTCCAGCCTGAGGCCGGGGTGATGCATGGGCAGCCGTCACTGCCCGCTCGTCCTGAGTGCCACAGATGCCGGACCGACCCCCTCTGCCGAGGGGTCGAGGGGGTTTGAAGGGCAGCGTGGCTTCCCTCGGGGAGGAAAACATTGCCCTGGGCTTTGTCCATGCTCCTGCTGGCACCTGGAGCACCTCAGTGGTGTTTTGGAGGATTGTCGCTGTGCTGAGCTCCTCATCTCTGCCAGCGAAGCTGCAGTCATCCCAAATCTCCTCCTTCTCCTGCACTGACAGCCCTGAGGGAGCTGGAGCTCTGAGAAGGCTCTGTCAGCGCCAGGATCCCAAATCAAAAACACGGCAGAGTTTTGCAAGCGCCGGTCAAAGCCGGAGCTGACAGTGGTGCAGAGCTCTTCCATCCTCTGCACCTCTCCTGAGGCCCCTCTCTGTCCCCTCACCGAGCTGAGCTGTCTCGGGGAAGTCTGAGAGCAGAGCAAGCCCTGCCAGAGCTGCCAAGCTCCCCGGTTGGAGCAACTCTGCTGGATCCTGGAGCTGCTGGGCTAGCACAGAGGACCACTGTGGGCTTGTGGAATTATCCAGTGGGGAAATTATTTCATCCTTGGGATGGATCTCTGGGGATCACCTGCCATCAACTTCCCCAAGGCAAACCTGACCAAAACTTCAGCTTCTCCTTGGGCTCAAGTCTGTAGCACGGCATTGACAGGATGAAAGTTCATTCCTCATTATTGTCACATCCTTTGGGTTGGAGATCCAGTGGACTCCAGCCTGGGAAATATTGTCAGACAAATCCAGTGTTCTTCAAACTGCTGTCTCAGGTTGGCTGGGAAATTCAGCTCAAAGCCACATATTCCTGTCACATTTGGCAAAGCAGCTTGCCTAAATAAATGTGTTTTTAACAGAGATACCACACTGGAGAAGTTGGATCATTTCAACTTGATGTTTTCAACTGAGGTGAAACAAATTCACATCTTTCATTTTCCTTTGATGAAGGAGTAAAAACACATTAAAAATAGTATGAGCTGCTTTATTTTTAACCAGTCATTTCAGTCAACTCAAATAAAAGAAAAAAAATCATATAGAGAGGGAAGGGGGTGGAATGAAATTTTTTCCCCATTAAACCAGCCAAGAGGAGCCCAGATCTGGGAATTTGTTGCGCCAGCTCCTGTTGCTTCCAAGGAAGCTCAGGTAGAGGTGATGGCCCTGGGTGGGGGGCGCTGCCCAGCCATGGCCATAACCCCAATGCAGTGTTTGGAGCCAGCAGGTTGTCCAAGCTGGCTCTGCCTCCTCCCTGGGCTGTAATCCTGCCAGGAGAAACGCTTGGAAAAGAGCAAGGCAGGAACAGCCATCCAAGGCTGGACAGATGCGGCCAGTTGGCAGCAGCCGCTAAATTAGCAGCCAATTTCCCGTGCACAACCTGGGGACCTGGGCTTTCAGCTGAGCACATTAAGGCTGGAGCCCCTTTTAATTGCTGTAGATCTTAACATGTGTCCCTCAACTCTGGGGTCCCTGACAGCCTGGACAAAGGCAGCTCTCAGGGTGGGGGAAACGCTGTTACCTGCTTTGTTTGGGGTCTTGCTCCAGACCTGGAGCAGTTGGTGTGGGCAGATTCGGGGTTTGGGGCTGGTTTCTCTCTTACCCCAGCGTGGACAGCAGGCAGGAGCACCATCCTTACATTTCCAACTCCATGGATACCAAAAGTTGAGGACAAGGCAGGAGTGAAGCAAGGCCAGGGATCAGCAGGGCTGCAGCGAGCCCGGGATGTGCTGGAGGCAGGACACGGAGCTGAGAAAGCTGTGAGACCCTTAGCGGGTCCTGTCAGCCTTATTCACACCTTATCAGATGGGGGAAGCCCAAAGGGCTGCCAGGGAGGTAATTAATCTTGGTCTCCAGCAGAAAGGCTCCTGGAGCGGAGGGGGGAGGTCAAAATGAGGCACGGTTTGAGGAGAGATGGGAACCTGGCAAACGCTTGAATGCATTTTTTGCCCTTAATGTGAAGTTCACCCCAGGTCTGAAGACACCTTTGTACTTCCCCCCCGATTTAATTTGGATTTTTATTTGGGATCATCAGTTTCTCCTCACCATAAAACACATCATCATCACCGTAAAGCACTTTTATGACACCTTTATCTGATTATCTGAAAGCACTTAATCAGCATTAACTCATTAAGCTTCCCCAGGCTGCTGTGGGAGGGAAGAAGGGGTCGGTGTTGGATTCCAGTGAGCGTCCCTTGGTCCCCAACTCCACAAGCATTCCAGAGGGAATTCCCTGCTTTCCTCCACGGATGAAGGCTAAGGTGGGCAGACCTCAGGGCTCCTTGGTAGGCTGACTTGCAGCACCTTGCAGGGGTCAAAGGAAAACCACCACACAGAGATGTTCAGCATCCCCTAAGAGGCACTAGGAGTGGTCCTTGAGATGGAATTGGGGTTTACCTGCTGTCACTTGTCCTAAAACAATACAGAGGCTCTCAGAATATAATGCAGAGTTGTTTAAACAATGCCCCTAACTCGTGTGGTTTTCACAAAAATGTGAAGGAAATACTGGAAGGAGTACAGAGGAAATACCAGTTTGTTTTGTGTCAGCAAAGAACAAATCTCACTTGGGGAGCTGTGGAACTTTCTGAGGCCTCTTAGTGCCCCATCACTGAGTCACTGGATTTGGCCCTGAGGATAAAAGCCTCAAGCATCCCACTCTCACCAGGCTTTTTGTGGGTGTGGGATGCTGCCAGCTGCCCTCACATGGACACCCTGGAATCTCTCCAGGAGCGTACCGGGACAAGGCCACCCCTACCCACAGCAGCAGCCCTCAGTTGTTCAGGGATGGCCTCTCCCCAGCTTCCATGGCAAATTAGACCCCTGGAAAGGGGTGGTGGGCAGGGCTGCCCATCTGCTCCTGTTTTTGTCCCTCAATTAGGGCTCATTTCCTGCGTGCTCACTGTGGTTCATTGCTTTCCGCTTCACGTTCCGCGTGGTTTGCAGACACCACCACAGAACGGCTCTGCGCTGTCTCCAGAGAGCTTTTGCCTTTGGATTCTGGCCATCCTTTTCCCCCCACCTTTTCTTCCCTCCTCTTTCCCAACTGTTTTTGCCCCCCAGGCTCATTCAGACAGCACTGCCCTGGGCCAGCTCAAAGAGCAGATCCTGACCAAGTGTGCTCCAGGACATCTGGGATGCAGCAGCAGCAGCCACCCACCCATCCTTTCACCCCTAGGGTGCTCAGACAGCTCCAGACCTCTCTGCAGAACCTCCTCCACCACCAGGGCACTGCTGCTCCCCTACAGCCAGCTCTCCCTGGCTGCCATTTCCTCCTGATCCAAACCGTTCCTCCCTCCTTGCTGCTTATCTCCAGCAATGCCATCACCTGTGGGCAGGGATTTTCCCTGCAGATATGGAGCAGGTCCTTGCCCATGCACAGGGAAGGTGGCACAGCCATGTGGACCTTCAGGGTGGCTGGGCTTGCCCTAAGATTCCCCAGGTCCCTCTCAATTCCAGAGTGCCCAAACCCTACACTCTTTTCCTCAGCAGAAATTTGATGCAAACATCTCTCTTCAAACCCAGGGCAGCAGGGTTGAGGGGGCAGCACTGCTAGGAATGACACAGGAAAGGAAACCCAGAGCCCAGCAAGGTTGGAGGGTTTGTGGTGAGAGGAAGGGATAAAGATCAGCTATTTCTGAGGCTCTTTCAGCCTCGTGAGCTTGAGGGGAAAAACATTTGCATCTGGACTCAGAGATGTGGCTGGTTTTTGACTTTTGGCCTAACTGAATAACGTGGTGTGGGTTTGGGACTGGATTAGAAGTCCAGCTTTCAGATCCTGAGAAAATCTGCCTGAGTTTAGGGGGGAAAGATGGAGGTAGATGGGAAAAAAAAAAAACAGATCCTGGTGTGGGAAGGACTTTGGGTGCATTGCTGTGCCCCCCATCCCACCCAAGGGTGTGGGGTGCCAAGGACCCAGCTCTGCCAGGCTACTTGTGCTGGGAACTGTCCCTGGGTGGGCTTGGGGACAAATGGGGGGGGTCTCCCACGCAGCCCCAGATGGCAAAGCTGGTGGGGAGCACCCCAAGGCAGGGTGGGGGCTCAGGAAAATCATCTGGGGGCTTTGCCTTCCTTGAGTCACTGCTGCCAGGGGCCTTGGGGGCCATGGAGGGGCTTGGGGACCCCTCCCACAAACCTCAGACAGAGTCAAAGCATCACTTTGTCTCCCCAAATCAAATCATTAGAGATTATTTGGTTCATATAAAATAAAAGTTAAAACCACCTTGGCATGTCTGTGGGTTAAGTCTGTGTTAGGTCACAGAAGTTCATGAGGGGATCTCCTTCCTACTGGAGCTCCTGTCCTGACTTTTCCTTCTATCTGGAGGGTGGTGCTGCTCCCTTCAATCCAGGCATTTTTGCCTCCCAAAGATATTATTGTTTAATTCCCTTTGCAGCTTCCTGCAGCTTTCAATGGCCAAGCAGTTCTTCCACTGATACATATATATATATATTTATATATATATTTTTTTTTTAAAGGTTGAGCATCAGTCAGTAAATCAGTGGCAAGAGAAATGCTGAATTGTTAAATCTCACACTGTAACCTATTTTAGCTGGGTTTAGAACATATATCCAGGGTTGTGCATGGAGGCAACAGGCTTTGAAGGCAAAACCAAAATAAAACCCTCCAGGGAAAGCAGAGCAATCCCTGGTTTTCATGGTTGTGGCCAAGGTAGCTCCAGTCCCTGCCTGAAGATAAAAATCCTTTCCCCTGTGAAAAACTGTGGATTTTGAATTTGTTCTGAGTAAAAATTCAGAAATAAAACTCTATATTTTTTTTTTAAATGGGGATTTTAAGTCAGGGCCAGAAGGGAATCATGCAAATTCAGAGCTGGTTTCTGAGCCCTGGCTGCACCTCTGGGTCGGGCAGGTCTGAGAGTGAGCCACCACTTAGTGTAATCCTCACAGGGAGAGGTGACTCCTGTCCC
Organism: Aegithalos caudatus; assembly: GCA_013389925.1. NCBI lineage: Eukaryota > Metazoa > Chordata > Aves > Passeriformes > Aegithalidae > Aegithalos > Aegithalos caudatus. The sequence continues at coordinate 51,012 of WEIU01001402.1, forward strand.
ACACAGTGGGGACACCCAGACAGGACACAGAGGCTTCCAACAGGCACATCCCACACCCCATCCCACACCCCACAAAGGCATCTGATCCAGGCTGCTGGGGAAGTGAGAAGGAAAACTCAGCCCTGGGACACAGCAGCTGCTCTGTCCCTGCTCACTGCCTGCCTCTTTTCTCCCTCTTTATCAGATGGAGAAGGGAGTTCCTAGAAGATGTTGGGCAAAATGTCCCTGAGCCAGCCTGTCCTGGGGAACCTGCTGGCCTCAGCCATTGTTTACAGCTATTTGCACTCTGAGCCTCTTTCCAGTCAGATCAAAGTGGAGGAATCCCTCAGTGAGCTGCAGGAGATGGTGATACTGACAGAGCATCACTGGGAGCTCTCTTGCCTCATGGCCAGAGCCTCTTGTCCCATGGATTTGCCTTCAGGAAGGGTCCTTGCAGAGATGCTTTCTCCCAGAGTGCAGAGCACCCAACCCTGCCCAGATTTTCCCTTTCCCTCCTGAGGCCAAGCCCACCCAGCCCTGCTGCTGCTGCCCCGAGCAGCCTCAGGCCGTGGTGAGGGACAGCACCTCCCCAGCTGCAACATCAACTTCCCAGGGGCTGGAAACCAGCAATCCCCTTGGAAAACTGCTCCAGAAGAGCCATTTTTATCCCAGATCAGGCTGTTTCTGTCCATCTGTGAGCATTTTCCTGCTTGCTCCCAGGTGAAGGGACCATTTGCTTCCCTCGTTTGTGGGGAAGAAAAGCAGAGGAGCCAAAGGAAGAAGCTCCACAGGCACAAAGCACCTGCATCCAGCCCCATCCTTGTGGTGGAAGGATCCTGCTGGGGACAGAGCACAGCCAAGGCATCTCCCCAGCTCCCACAGGACCCTGTTCCCTGCCCCATTCCTGCTGCTGCCACCTCAGCAGGCTGCCAGCAGCTCCAAGGGATCAGTGGTGAAGCAGAGGCCTCAGCCCTGCCCTGGTGCCTCCCAGGGGAGCTCAGAGATGTTCAGACTCTTCCAGCTCCGAGCTCAATCCAAACCTGGATAAGGGAATCTCGCTCCTGCAGTCGTTTCCTCACAGCAGTGACTTCTGCTGAGGAGGTTTTGCAGTGTTTCAGAGGGAGAGCTCCCACGGGAACCTTCCTCGGGGCTGGCTCTGCAGATCCTCAGGGAGCACGCAGCCAGATGTTCCCACCAAACCCTAAAATCAAAGAGACAAACAGGTGAGCGTGTGGGGAAGTGGGAGAGGAGATGAAAGGAGGGATGGAATGGCAGGATGGGCACAGGGATGGAAGGAGGGATGCAGGCAGGGGAGGGCACGGCGGGATGAGGCGCAGCAGACACTTGACTGATGGATTCAGTCGACAAGAGGCGCATCAGTGCATTATTTCCTCTTTTCCCTCCTCCCCGGAGCAGGGGAGCGCACAGCCAGCCCCGGGGCCAGGCAGGGGAGCCCGGCAGCAAGCAGGGACATGAGGCAGCAGCAGGGGAGGGCAGGCGGGGGTCCCAGCCCTCCGTGGTGCCCCGGCCGGCCCGAGCGTCTGTTCCCTTTGAAGCGGGGACTGGCGGAGAGGATTTGGCAGGTCGGCACTTCTGCTCTGCGGCAGCCTCAGAACAAGAGGATTGGCTTCCCTCCCTCCAGCACATGGCTCTCCCGCCCCTCCGCGCTCCCCGTTGAACGGCAGCCCAGCCGGCAAGCCCCGACAATCTCCCGTCCCCCCCCCGGCCCAACCTCATTGTCCCCGGGAGATGCCTCCTTCCCCCTCCCCACCTCTCCCTTCTCTTCCTGGCAAATTCTCCCCCTCCTCCTGGATCCAGCCGCTCTCATAATAGCATCCTTTTCATGGAGACAAATTGTCCAGCCGGGGGCTGCACCTGAGGGCTTTCGCCCTTTAACAAATAGCCTTTTAATTTTCTGCCAGAAGGGCATGGAGAGGGGGGGAGAGGGAAAAGGGGGGGCTGCAGAGGGGGCTGCACAGAGGAGAGAGAATCAATCAGACATCCATCTTCATCATTGCTGCCAAGGGACCATTTGCACTGGCTGGATGCCCCTGGGGGAAGGTGGGGTGAAAAAGAGAAGAGGTTGGGGTGAGGAGGGGCAGGAGGGGTTGGTGAGGGAGGGGGCCGCAGAACTCCATGGCTCCAGAAATCCACATGGAATGGTTGCCCTCCAGAAAAAAATAAACAGAAACCCTTGGAGCCCAGGAAAGGGAACAGAGGGTTATTTTCCAGCTCTTACTCTGCTCTCCAAAGAGGTTGGGTCAAATCCAAAAGCAAGGCAGCAGCTCTGGCCCAGGGCACAGCAGCAGCCGAGGGCAGCCAGTCCAGGCCATGGGGGATCCTCATTCCTGTCTCTCTGGAAGTGGGGAACTCCAGGTGGGATGAGGGACAAAGAGACATTGGGAGAAGCTCCACCAACATCTTCTCCTTCCAAGATGAGCTTATCACAAGCAGCACACACAGCTTCTACAGCACGGCTGAGGGGTCAGAAGAGCTCCAAATTCTCCTCTCCCTGGTGCCTGGACAGCAAGCAGGGAGCCAGCAGGTGAAACCACCACATCATTTGCCTCTCCTCGCCTCCAGATTCCTCCTGCAAAGGGGTATCAAGCCGTGGTATCAGCTTTAGCTGGAATCTGTCGCCTCTCCCACCAAAAAAAAAAAAAAAAAAAAAAAAAAAAAAAAAAAAAAAAAAAAAAAGCAAGGAGGTTAATTAGATGTTTGCAATCCAATTTACGTCTTGTTTGTGAAACCAGCATTTCAGCTGTAACCCAGCCCAGGAGCCCCCCGTGCCCTCGCTCTTTTGCTAAATTTATTTCACAGCTTTGCAGAACTGGCTCAGCCGGGTCAGAACTCTTCCATTATCATTTTATCGCTGCCTCTTACTCTGTAATTACAAGCTGCTTCCCTTGCCCCCTCCCTCCTCTCCCTCCCCAGCCCCCTCCAAGCACAAGGTGGGAGATGCTGGTCTGGCTTTAAGCTCCTTCCACAATTTGTCTCACCCACTGAGGCCGGGGACAGCCTGGCCCTGGTTTCAGCAGATAAGCCAGGGAAGGTGGCTGGGGAAGCAGGGGGAGGATGCTGCTCTCCAGTCCCCCCTCCCCAAGGATTAAAATATTCAGATGTACCAATGAATAGCAATGAGAGCTGGAAATGAAGGTCTGGAAGCTCAGCCTCGGAGAGGTTGGAGTCAGGCTGGCAGGAGGGAGATGAGCTGCAGAGTCATGGCAGGCTGGGGCACATCCCCTCAGCTGTCCCCGGGACAGGAGAGACACAGGGATGTCCAGAACTCTCATCTATACCCCGTGGAAGGGTGCAGAGAGGCTTTGGGAGCCCTGCTGGCCAACATTCCCAGGAAATTCCAGCAGGAGGGAAGGGCCCTTGAGGAGCAGCTCAGATGCAGAGCCAGGAGCCAGCATCTCCCTGGGCTTCCAGCAGCTCCTCTGAGCACACAGGACACACAGCCATGGGGACTCGAGTCCCAGGGCTGGCAGGGCCACCAGAGGACTGTCCCCAGCCAGCAGGGTCACTGAGCCCCACGGGGACACAGCAGGGTCCCCACAGCAGGTATCCTCTCCTCCAGCCCCCCTTGGCATTTTATTCCAGGCCCTCCCCAAAACACCAGGCTCCAGCAAGGGGAAGGAGCCACGTCCTCCCCAGGGAAGGAGCAAAACTCAGGCTGAAGGGCTTCCCTGGGAGATCCAGGGAGAGGAAGGGACAGGCAGAGGGATGTCTCAACCTCTAGGGCTCTGTAACCTCTTTGCCATGGGGATGGGACATCCCAGGACTCCAAAAGTGAGTTTGGGATGGAGGTGGCCACTGTCCCTGCCCTGGGAGAAAGAGACACTGCCTCGCTGTGTGGACAGGGCCCGGGTGCAGCTGGACACAGCCAGCAGGGCCCTGCTTTGTTGGAAAATTTGGCTTCCTTTCAGTCACCTGTGAGCACAAATCAGACAAGAACTCGCAGGCAGCATGAATACACACACACAGGGCCAGCTCAATTGCCCATGAGAAGGTTCATGTAATTAACAGGCAGCCAGCTTTTCTTTCATGTGACAAAGGAAGGACAGGGAGGGCTGGGAGGGTATTTTTTCTGTACCCATCCCCTGAGAGCAAGTTCCAGCAGGCCTGTTCACAGGAGCAGGGAGCACAGCACAGCCTGTGACCAGGACCCCAGGGGCAGGGAGGGATGCACCACAGGCCCCTGTGCCCAGCCCTGATTTCCCTTCATGTACAAACCAGGTCCTTTCCCATTCTTGGGAGGGTTAAAGCCTTTCCCCTACTAAACCCACAGTGATAAAATGCCATGAGGATGGATCTTTCTGCTGTGCCACACTCTGAGCAATCCCCCACCCTGTACTGGAATCCCCCCCAGGATCACCGGGGCCAGCATTTACCTCCCATCCATCCCACACCCACACCACAAACGCCCAAATTCCCAACCCTGGAGCTGGCTCTGCCTGTGCTGTTCAGTGCCCACAGCACACAGCCAGCACGGAGCACACAGACACCTCGGTGCCTCCCTAAAACAAAGATCAGGAGCTGAGGGTGCCAGCCCCTCCCAGCGCTGCCGAGGAACATTAAAACCCCATTAACCTGGGGTTGTCATTAATCATGCAGCATTACCCGGTGGGGACAGCCCTGACGTGTGAGTGCCCGGGCTGCCGCCAGCTCCCCCGGCCCGGCTCCAGGTGACACGGGAGAAGGTGGGATTGCTTTATAACCGCACGGGCCAGCTCCAGATAATGGATTTACTGCGCCAGGCAGCGCAGGAAAGCTCGGCCGAGATTGGAAATAATCACCCCGAGGCGAGGCAGGGGCCGGGCTGCAGCGCCTCTCACCCCGAGGAGGATAATCCCCTTTGTGGCTGGGCTACGGGCAAGGCCAGGAAACCACCATTCATCATCTGCTCCAACCACATCCATCCTCCTGAAGATGATTTCTGGTCCTGCTGCTGAGCAAACCCAACCACAGGCAGAGACCCCAGGCCGAAAGGAACCCCGGAGCTCGGGAGATGGTCCCTTTGGAGAGCCCCTAGCACACGGAGGGGACACCTTGAGCACACACGGGACAGGTTAATGCCAGGAGAGCAAAACCTCTGCCTGCAGAGTGCATGGAGGCTGGAGCCCCATCAAGCCCTCACAGCTCCGTGATATTAAAGCTTTCCCCTCATGCATAGAAGCAGGCAGGGGGGCTAATTGCTTCTTATGACACTATAATGGTAGGACTATTTACACTAGATTAAAATCCAATTCATAATGAGGTATAATAACTTTGCAAATGCCAGGATTTGTCAAAGGGTGAGGAGCGCCACCGAGTCAGAGCTGAGCAGCCTCGGACTTGGGCCTGAGCCCTGCCACGGGAGGAAGGAGCTCTTGGCAGAGCCAGGGTGGAGTTTTGTTGGATTCTCCCTCTTTGGTTGCCTCCTCCATAGGTTAAGCAGAAGGGCTGGTGGAAGGGAGGACGGGGATGAGCACAGCCCTGGAACAGCTTTACAGCCAGCCAGGCAAAGACACTGCCCAGAGCAAGGGGCTCTGCAGTGCCTGGAGTTGGGGAAATGTGTGGGCAAGAGGTTGGATCAACCACAGAGCAGCTGGGCTTTACCTCAGGAACACAGCTCCTTCCCCAGGGAAGTTCTGTTCCAGAGACTGATAAACCAAACTCAGGTTGGGATCCACCAGGCTCCAGGGGTGCTGAGGCAGCCTCTGCACCAGGATCAGGCACTCCTATGGAAAACCTTCCGTGCTGGGTGTCCCACACCAGGTCACACCCTCAGAAACTCATCCTCCCTCCCAGTGGCAAGGTGACCCTTCCCAGTCAGCCCAGCCCATCCCACAGCCCTCCAAGGACAGAGCACAGCCCCAGCACTGCCCTCTCCCCCAGGGCTGCTCCTGCACTTAGGGGGGATGTTTGTCCCACAGGACAGCCAGGGATTGGATCCAGCTTGGATTTGCTCTCTCCATGCCATGTTTACGGATGTGACCTTGAATGAGCCCAGCAACACATCACTCCTGACGTGCTCAAAAAGGAATTTATTTATTCCCTGCCAATGACATGGGCTGATGGTGCCCTCTGAATTCCAAATAGGACTGGCTCTGTTCTGATAGTCTGGGTGGCTCTGCTGGAGAGCAGGCAGGGGAGAGAGCCCACCAAGCTCCATTTACACAGGGAACATTGCTCCCCAGATCCCAGGGCTCTGTGCAATCCCTGGATCCTGCCAAGGGGGCTCGGTGTGGTGCTGGCCCCTTGCACGGGGGTTTGAGGAGTGGAACTCAGGTGTGCCATGGTCACAGAGGTCTTCTGCTGGATATCAGCCCCAGAGAGTGCTCCAAAGGCCTTGCCAACCCCAGGGGGGAGCTGCAGAAGTCCCAGGCTGAGCAGGAATGAAGGGGTGCTCAGGTAAGCCTGAGCTCTGGAGTGCTGACCTGAGTCACTCTCCCAGTGCCTCCAAACTCTCCAAGCCTTCCCACACCTCTGTTTACATCCAAAACCAGCCATCTGCTAAAAATCCTGATGGCAGAGCCTCCAGAAAAGCAGTTCTTCAGCACACCAGGCTGTGAATTTGTCCTGCTGGACGCTCAATACCCCCAGCTTGTCACTGCTGGGTCACACACGCCAAGGACAAGGAGAGCTGGAAGGAATATTGATTTCCTGAAGGGTGAGGCTCTCTCCTCCAAACAAACTCTTCCCTGATGGGATCACTGGAAAAGCTACCCCTGTGCACAGGAACACGGGAGAACTGAGTTATAAAAATAGCAAAAAGCTTAACACACCCCGTGCTCAGAAGAAAATCAGCTGAGCCTCAAGTACAGCAAAAAGGAACTGAACTGTACCAAACTCACATTCACCTCAGCAAAGGGCTCTCCCTGGCTCCATGGAGCATTCTCCCCATGCCCACCATGAGCATGTCCCTTCTGCAGGGCACAGCAAACCCCATTCCAGCCTCTCCAAGAAATGTGAGTGCTTTTGGTTGGATCAAAGCCTTTTCCTCAGCTGGTGGCAGAGCCAAGAGAGTCCTGGCAGCCACAGAGTGGCTGAGGAACCCTCTGTCCTGGGAGGGCATGGACTGCCCACCAGCCCCAGGGTTCTGCTGGGGTACAGGGGGTGTGGGGAGAGGGCAGAGCAGGGGTCTGCCAGATAAGGGACCATGGAAGGGGCACCTGGACACACCCTGCCTCATGGAAGGGCTGTCAGGTTTGAGGGAGAACCTGAAAAATCAGAGCTGCCCCTCACACAGTTATAAAGGTCCTTCCTAAGGGGAGGCAGGAGGTGCTCATTAGGTCACCCTCCAGCAGAACACGTGGATGTTGGATGTATAAATATGTTCAAGCTGTAAAAGAGGAGATGTCAAGGAAGCCAGTAGAGGGAATGAGGCCCAGGAACATCTCTGACTGCATGGCACCTCCAGCATCAATCCAAGAAGCTCCTTGGCAAGAGTTTGAACCAATTATCTTCTGGCAAATGTGCTGCCCTTCTACTCACCAGCACTGAAAAGAAAAACAACATTTTCCCCATTCTGGTTTTGTTTGTCAGAGGGAGAGCGAGCAGGAGCAGGCAGCAGAGCAGAGAGAGATAGAGAGGATGGCACTGCATCCCAATTGGAAAGAGCCAGTGGCCACTGCCCAAGTAAAATTCCAACTTTATGACATAATGGGCTTTTTCTAACCAGCGCTTGCTATTAACTTCAGCACTGGCTTAAACTCCTTGGCCTCAGGCACGAGCAAAGCAGAGCTCACACACTGTAAATGTTAATACTGCTTTAGCACTGTAATAAGCTAAAAGGTGGATGCAAGATCTGGCACATTAATTCCTTTTTTCATCTTTTTAGCACATTTCAGGGTAATATGAATAATAAATATTTGAGCTCATGAAGGTTAACGGATGGATAACCCTGGAGACTGGGACTCCCCAGGTAGGAAGGCAGCAGTTCCTTTCCACATGTCAGTGTCTCCAGCAGCGAGCCAGGGAATTTGCCTCCTCCTGAGAAGTCAGACTTTCTTCTTGGCAGGGAAGAGTTTGACATTAAAACTCATTGCCCGGCACACTTGTGCACACTTCAGATGTTTGGGCTGGGGAATGAGTAGAGGTGGATGTTTCCAAGCACCATGGGGCAAACCTATGGAGAGAGGGAAACCTTCTCCATTCCAGCACAAGCTCTGCTCCCACTGAACAAGAGCCAAATTTGGTCAGCAAAGAGCTCTCAGAGCTTTTTAGGCATCTAATTCCTCATGCAGCCAGCTCTGGATTCACCTGAGGCTTGGTGGCAAAGCAAGGGAGCTGAGCATGCACCTCCAGAATTTTAAACTCCAGCTGAGGGAATGTCCTAAAGGCAGAGCACGGCATGGGTCTGACCCAGATGTCACCACCAAAGGCTCCTGGCCTTGTTCTGCAGGTACTGGGTGTGAATTTGGAGGCTTTGATGTCTGTCAGTGACAGCCACACAACAGCCTAAGGAGAGCAGCTGGGTGAGAAGCTCTGCTGGAGCTGGCACAGCTCTGCACATCACCTCTGGCTTACCCAAACATGCAGAACAGGGCTTTGGGAGAAAGTGATGCTGCTTTGGACCCAGTCAGGTGCCATGGGAGTGCACCAGCTCATCTCAGAGCCATGTGTGAGCTTCCAGGGAAGCAGCCTAGAATGGATGAGGAAAATCTTCTAATCCCAAACAAGGACCATGTCAGGAGAGAAAGGATAGGTCTGGTGACCCCGGGAAGGGTTTGAAACCTGTGCTTAGAGAGCAAACACTGGAACATGAGAATTCCCATTGCTTATCTATCAACAGAGACCTGGCAGGTAGGAGCACTTGCTGGGAGAAGAGGGCTGGGAATGAACAGGAGTGTGATCCCTTGGGATGGAGGACGTGGGGCTTCCCCAGATTCCATCTTCTCTTGCAGCTTTGTCTTCTTGTCCCTCACAGTACAGACAAAATGTGAGGTGCTGTATCTGACAAGCCATCTTGCTGGGGAAGCCCTGATATTCCAGCAGAAATCCTGCTGCCCCTTTCCTCTGTGGTCCCGGGCAGGTGGGCATGAGCACCGTGGGACACTGGGACAGCCAGGGCACAAACCAGCGCTGGCTTGGGTGTCAGGATATGTCACCCGAGGTGAAGTTGCAGGAGGAAGGTCCTGGCAGTGCAGGGATGAAATCCCGGTGCCGCCCTGGTGCGGGAGCTGCAGGGGCAGGGATGCCGCATCCCCACTCGGATCCCTGATACTCCCGTCCCCACCAGCGCCGCAGGAAACTGGGACAAGCAGGGAGCGCTGGGCTCAGGGACCACTGGGCTCAGGGACCACTGGGCTGGGCTCAGGGAGTACCGGGCTCAGGGAGGACCGGGATCAGGGAGGACTCTGAGCTCAGGGAGGACTCTGGGCTCAGGGAGGATTCTGGGCTCAGGGGGCACTCTGGGCTCAGGGGGCACTCTGGGCTCAGGGGGCACTCTGGGCTCAGGGGGCACTCTGGGCTCAGGGGGCACTCTGGGCTCAGGGAGCACTCTGGGCTCAGGGGGCACTCTGGGCTCAGGGGGCACTCTGGGCTCAGGGGGCACTCTGGGCTCAGGGGGCACTCTGGGCTCAGGGGGCACTCTGGGCTCAGGGGGCACTCTGGGCTCAGGGGGCACTCTGGGCTCAGGGGGCACTCTGGGCTCAGGGGGCANGGAGTACCGCGCTCAGGGAGCGCCGGGCTCAGGGAGCGCTGGGCTCAGGGAGCACTGGGCTGAGCTCAGGGAGCGCTGGGCTCAGGGAGCACTGGTCAGGGAGCGGGGACTGGCGGGGGCCACGGACAGGGCTGGATGCCGGATGCACAGAGGAGCCCGGAGAGCATTGCGGTGCCCGCTGTCAATCCCTGGCACCCTCCGCTGGGATCACCCCTGGAAAAGCGCGGCTGGGGGGCACCGGCGGCCAGGGGAGGAGGAGCC
>WEIU01001405.1:6075-18611 GCA_013389925.1 Aegithalos caudatus
ATATTTTTCTCCTCTCAAGAGAACAAAATTGTTCTAATTTACTAATAATTAATCAGTTAGTGTAATTAATAAGGATGTTCTCTATTTTGATAATTTCTCCTATTCAAGATTCTCCAAGTGCTTCACAAACCCTAACTGATTCCACCTTCCCTGTAGCAGGACCACATAATTTACCTCATTTTCTGGAGACAGGGAGGTGTGTGAGCCAGGCAAATTGATTTAACCAGGTTAAATGATTTGCCCAAGGCCAGAGAAGGAGCTGGAGTCAGGAAAGATCTGTGTTTTGGAGATCAGCCTCTTCCCGGTTGGGTTTTGGCTGTGGGAGAGTGGGTGCAGCTATTGCACAGCCATGGGAGTGGGGGCCATGCAGCTGCAGCCTCCAAATAAATCTAGTGGATATGTGTTGTTCAGCACATGAAGCTGGGAATAGGAACAAGCCCCATGGATGCACATTGGTGGTGAAACCAGCTGAATTGGTTGTTCAGTAGTTATTCTCACTGAAACTGGAAACAACTTGGTTTGTTTTTTTTTATTTTCTTTTCCTTTTTTTTTCTTTTCCTCCAAATCACTTGGAATTTAAACTGTTTATCTGAGGATTAAACTAATTGCTTCTGCAAAATGCCATTCCCACACCATCTAGTGTACATCTGTTAACTGGGGAGGGATAACTGAACCAGTTGCCAGATGGTCTCTTGGATTTGGATGGCGAGAAGCCAAGGAGCTGCCAGTTGGTGGTTTGTGGGGTTCTAGCAAAGAAGTCACGCTACATGCACATTCCCCTCGGTTACTCTTCTCTGCCTTAATGAAGATACTGCCTAATGCAATAAAGCAGCCATTAGCCCCCTCCCTGCACTCCCTCCTCCCCAAAAGGGGTGAGTTTATAAGCCTGATTTGTCTCACTGAGGCAGGCTTTTCCCGGAGCTCGGGTTCTCCGCACGCTATGTGTGCAAAGGCACTTTCTCAAGTATTCAATCCCATGTCCACCAGCTGCCTCTTTCTATGCCAGAGTGGAAAGATGCTGTTGAGACAGAGCTGCTCTTTCAAAGGGGTTTTTATAGCTAGAAACAAAAAAAAAATCGCTGCTTAGTTTTGGTTATCAAATGACACATATACATCTATATGTAATACCACTTGGCCCACATCACACTGACTATTTTAAAAACTTCAACCTGAGGGCTGGATGCTGTGCTTTGTATTTAAAAAGCATATAAATTTGCCAGTGCTTGGAGTAGGACACAACCCCTGCTTGTACTGAAAAGTGTTACATCAGGGTCTGGAGAGACTGTAGTAAGGTAATACAGGTGTCCTTACCAACACTCAGAACATCTTTTCCAGGACTGGGCCAGCACTTGGGATGCTCAGGGGTGACAACTAGGTGGTGTGCTTTGTGTGGGACTGCTGCATGGGGGACAGTCATGGCAACCAGAACCCAGCCTGTTCCTGCTCCTGACCATGCCCTTGGTATGTGCTGTGGTGCCCATTAGCTGTCACAATGGGTTGTGGAGTGAAAAACACCAGTCTTGAAATGAGTTAGTGACAAAGGGGTTTCTTCTAGTTGAGGGGGTCTGGGGTGGTGCAAGGTGGTGCTAGCCCTTTTTAACACTTCTTCCACCAGCAAAGTCTTCCCTGCCCTAAGAAACTCACAGGAGAGAGGAATTTATAGCTTGAGTACTAAAAAAACAGTTTGGCAGCTGAGATTCTGGTTTACTGTCAGAAAGATGGTGGACATCAACAAGATTCAACCAAAAACATTTGTTGGAGGGAAGTCAAACCAATGGTTTCTTCTCCATTCTGTGACATGGAGCATCTCCAAACTCACCAGTCTTGGCGCCAGACTGTGGGGATACACTCCCATCCACACCATTTGGCTACATTAATGATTGTGTTAGATGCACTGCTAAGCAATTCCTTGTACTTTGAGAGGTGAATTTATTTTTTTCTTAAAAGGAGTTTGGCAAGGGGCAGAAGTGGTGTGTGCTCCCAGGGCCGGTCTTACACCACTTGCAAAGCTCCCCAGGGTGAGTTCTGCTGGTGAACAAATCTCCTGACATTGCAAAGCAATGCCTGTTTCCAGATATGGCCAGTGCTGATGTGCAGAGCTGAGACCCCATCTGTGGGGAGCTGCCCTGGGCACACAGCAGTCAAAAAGCCCTTTGCTTTGTCTTGGAGAAATGCTTGCCCAAGTTGTGCACAATCTTTGTTGGGGCAATGTCCCTGTGGTGTCACCTAGTGAGCAGCTCTTGGAGGAAGCAGGGCTGGGTCTGTGAGCAGCTTGTGTGGGCATGGGAAACACCCCTGGCCCTGTGGAGCTTCCTTCCTTTTCAGTGAGGTGCCCTGGGCACACGCCTGGCAATTCCCTGGCTGTGCCTCCCATGCAGCACACGAGCACAGGGCTGGCAGGAGCTTGGTGTGATGAGAACAGCACCTGGCTACAGGGAGGTGTCTGTGCTGCTGTTCCAACCCTCTGGAGGAACAGCATGTTCCCTGCCAAGCCCTGTTCTCTGGGGGAATAACACCTGTCCTAAGGCTGTCAGGAGCTGCCTGAGCCAGAGACTCAGGAAATGTGAGGTACTTATGCCTTTTCCTTCTGCTCCAGCCTTTGTGTGAAAACTCCTCTAGAAAAATGCACCTGAACACTTGCAGTTTGGCCAGGGACCTGGGCAGGAGGAGGGAAAGGAGGGAAAAGGTCTCTGATGGAGCACCCTCCAAGTTTCAGTTTAAATTTCATCTGCCCCAGTTCTGGGAGTGCCACAAAACTGTCTTGTGGATGCAACTGCCAGTGTTGTCTGTGTGTCACCACTGTTGTCTGTGTGTCACCACTGTCCCTTGACTGCTCCTGCTCTCCTGGGACCACATCAAACCTGCTCCCAGCCCTCTGCTGAGGCCTCTTGCCCATTTGGCTTTGTGCCTGCTTGGCTTCTCATGTACATGCAACACCAAGAGAGGACAAAACATGTGTGTGGCACTGGAGGAAGCAGATGAATGGAGATTTGGGCTCAAAAGGGAGTTTTGTCTGCTGTCTACACGCAAGGATGCGATTAAGACCTTGTCTGGAATTGCCAAGGAATATAAAGTAGAAAATAGCACACTTTCTTGGGAGTGGGAAAGCAAACAAAATGTCCTGAGCATGATCCATCAGGAACACAGTGCTGGTGCTTGGATGCTCAAAGAGAAGGGCCCAGAGGCTGCCCTTGGATATATCACCAAGAGTAGATACAGCAATATACAAGCTCCATCAGAGGAGCCACAGACTGCCCATCTTTGAGGAGGGAGCTGGTGCTTTCTCAGCCACTTCTGAGAAACAGAAGATGAAATGTGGCACAAGAGTTTATAGCTGTTTTTAAGGATGAATCAAAGAGATAAAGGCAAACTGAGAATGTGCACATATGGAAGAAGCTCCTTTATTGAAATTACAGGCACGCAAATCCAGAAAAGCCTCGTGCGTTAGGTCTAGGTGCTGATTTTGGTAAGCTTCTTAATTGGCATGATCCCTCCTTGTCTGGGTTATGGGGGAACTGACCTTCAGAAACCTGGTTTAGGGATGAGCATTGGCAATCCCCGAGGCTGGGTGATGGCATGTGAGGGGCCCTGCTCCATAGGGCTGTGACACAGGGCAGAAGAGTGAAGGAAATGGCCAGGGGCACAGGACAAACCCCTGCTCTGAGTCCCTATTTCCCAAGACAACACTGAGCTGGAATGCTTAAAGAGGATCCTTTGGAAATGACTGATGGTGAAACACTAGCTTTGGTTTCTGCACCCACCCGTTGCACTTTTAGGAGGGTAGATGATTAACCTGGTCCAGAAACCCAGATTTATTGCAGCCCTTGTGCAGTGTGGATCCTTGGAGGCCACAGAAGCCATGGGCAGTGTGGAAGTGCCAGGCTGGCTTTAGGCTGGCTTTAGGCTGGCTTTAGGCTGTCTTTAGGTTGGCATGTGGCAGTGCAGGAGCCATCCTGCTGTGCTAGGCTGCGTCACTGCATCCCACATCCCAACCACTAATGGGCATGGAGACATGGGGCATCATCACCCAAAACTCTGCATCCCTCACACAGCAGGATTGATTTCCACGAGCTCATTTGGAACGTGTTTGGGGGTCAGATGGGAAATGAGGCAGGATCAGAGCCAGCCTGAGGGAAGCTCCCATTTACGTGCATTTCTCTCTTTTCCAAAAGAGGTCTCCAGCATATGCCTGTGCACCAGAGAGAGGTCTGGGCAAGGAGCACGCCCTCAAAGCAATTCCACTTCTGCCTTTGGGATATGCCTTACATTTCACGCAAACTGAACTGGGTCCAATATGCTCTGCATGATAGAATATGGCTTTGTGAGCACGTTCATATGTGAGACTAGCGTTAGTAGGCATTTGTGCTTCAATTTATGCTAAAAGCCAACAGATGGGGAAAGTAAATGCCAGGAAACCAGGCCCTGATCAGGTGGCTTGAGCTGTGCTCATACTGTATTTAGACAATAGGCTGTGTTGCATATTTGGAGTCTGATCTTGTGAAAATGAAACCCTGCTGGTGCTAACCCACAGAGGCTTTGCACGCTGGGAAAATGGCCAAATTCCTCTGGAAAATGGTGAACCTCCAGCTGGGAGAATTAATGAAAGTTCACTTTTGCCAAAAAAGCAGAATTTCATCTCTTTGCATGAAAAAGATTGGCTCTCATTGATGGAGATTCGTCCTCTCCTGCCACCCCATCTCACACACACACAAAAGGAAATGTGGCAGTCAAATACCCAAACCTGCTGCAGGGATCACAAGTAATTTGTTCCCTGTATCTGCAAGGGGTAAGGTGAGAAATCAGGGTTTGGGCTGCAGCAAGAATGGGTAGCCTTCATGCTGAGAAACCCTTCCTAAATGTAAGGGATGGGATTGCCGAGGACATCTCTGTGGCACTGTGGGGTGAGAGCAGCATGGTGAGCATGCTTGTAGCCATGCAGGTTTATACAGTCAGTGTTGAAGTGAGGGAACAGACCAGGGCATCTTTTCTAGCTCAGTTTCCTATGATTTTTGGCACCTTCTAAGCTGTCTGTTGGTAAGCTTGGACCCAGCTGCTGGAGGAAGGTGCACATCTCTCCTGCTCTCAGCACTGCCCTCCTGGAGTTTCACTGCTTTTTAGAAACCTTCATAGTGATTTGGCTGTCCATCAGTTGAACCTGGCTTTGTTTGGCTGCTTCCCTAAGTCTCTCGATCCAAAGTGAGACCAAGCTTTTTCTCCTTGTACCAGCTCTGTAAGTGAGCTCCCAAAAATGCTCTGCCCTCTCCCACTGCCCAGGCTGGCTTCAGGGAGACCAAATTCACACGGGTTGCATGCAGGGGCAGGATCTCTAGAGGGAAACAGCTCCTCAGTCCTCTGCAGTTCAAGACTTTCAGAGAATTTTGACCAAAGTAACTTTCCCAGGCCACTTTTTTTCAAGTTTTCTTCTCTAGCTCCCAACATGCAGTTTCTGAGGTGAGCCTGCAGTTCCCCTCCACAGGGTCAGCTCTCCCCCTCCCCTGGCACAGACTGCAGGATCTCTGCTGGTAGCACAGCCAAAGTAACCACCTCAGGTGAGCACCAATCCAGGCACTAGTTCAGTTTTTAAAGTGCAGCAAAGAGCATTTCAAGGATTTTGCTCTTCTAGCAGGGCTGCCTGCCTGCTTCTGAGCAGAAACCTGATTCAAGTCCTCTTGTAAAGCTCCTATTTTCCTCAATAGCCCAGTGGTTAAGTTCCTTGAGAGCATCTTTCAGCCAAACTGCCTGATAATCACAACCTGACAAAGCAAGGACAGTTTATCTTCAAGTACAACAATTACATGCAGAAGAAAAATAACTCAGCATGATGCTCTGCTGTATCTTGTTGCCCTGCTTAAGAAGGCAGCAGAATGACCTGAGGGATGAGTTACTGCTGCAGGGGGGTTGAGGGCTTGTCTGAAATCCAGCCTTTGACCTTGTCTCACTTGATTTTAGTTTATCATGGGGAAAAGGGGATAATTCAGGGGAATTTCTAATGTGAAATGGAACAAAACGATCTGGGATCACTGATCACACATTATTTGAATGACCTTCAATGGATTGCATTTAGAGAAATTTGACTAACTTCAAAGAAAAACAGTCTTTGGGCCTGAACTTTTAGCCCCCTTGAGCAATATTGCTGCAGTTCCTAAGAATAAACTGCAGAAGGATTTTTCTCCTTTGGGGAAAGACAGGTGTGAAAAACGAGATTCACTTATAAATTTTAAGAAATAGGTTTAATAAAAAATAATAAGACAATTAGGAGATAGAAAAATGCAAGTTAGGGTCGACCGGGTGAGTTGGCATTCAGCCAAGTCCACAATTTACTATTTCAGAGTTTCTCTGCAAATACCCTTTCTAACACTTTTCCACAAACTGGTTTCCATATTCCAGGAACTGTTTAGCATGGCTCCTCCTTGGACCCTCCTTCTTAGAGCATGATATTTCTTGGCTGTATCTGCTCTATCTTCTCCATCCTGGGCCTTGGTCCATAATTTCCACAGAGGGTTGGTGTTGATGGCTGGCACGTCAGCAGCAGGGTCCTCACCTCATGTTTTACTGGATGCTATCCCAACCACACAGGCAGTTCAATTACAAGCACACCCATGTATCAGGTGTCCCACTACCATGTCCAAACCTTGCTGATAGCAGAAAATAAGAACTACACCTATATAGCATTCACTTTAATATTTGCTAAAAGCTAGCTTCATAGTATGCATTTATAACACAGGTCACAGTGCTGTTGGAGCTGGGGATAAGGGAATTCATTGCTTCTAGAGCAAGTGTGGAGCCATCATCTACTCCTTGCTTGGCTCCAGCAAGCTGAGTTTGCCCAGCTACCGTGTGTTTTGATCCCTATAATGTATGCTTGTCTGCTCATCTTAAAAGCCAAAGGTTGAGTACTTCTGGGAATTGATGGAGTTTTTGGAGCCTGGTGCTGTTGGCATGCAGAGTGATGGAGGGTGTGTGCAACCCTCTGGGAGGGTCAGGGGGACCAGGTGGGGCCTCCCCACGTTATCTCCCTCCACTTGCAAGAGCTTCCCTGCTGCTGGATGGGTGGCCTGAGTGGAGGTGCAGCCCTTTGCCCTGGGCTCCTTGGCAGGTCCTTGGCCACTGAGGGCTTTGGGTTAGCAGTGTGAGTCCAGCTGCAGCCCTGGCTGCCCACTCCTCAGGGCCTGGCATTCCACTTCCAGCTAAAGCACTGGCCTTGGGAACTGCCTCGCTGGATTTAACAAATACAGGCTGTGGGGAGGAATGAGAACATCTTTAACCACCCCAGAGAGATTTGGGTCGTGCTTATGACTTGAATGTTTACTTGATGAAGAGTGAAATGCTTCAGTCCCCTTGCAGCCCTTGGGAACCACTTGTGAAGTGAATAGCAATTGTTCTCTGCTTAATTAGTCATATATAAGTGAATGCCTTGTGGTGGTCCCCAGAATGGCACATATTTGATGCACTTAACTGATGGTTACACCAGAAGAATCTCACTTTCTTTGCATGGCAAAGTGTGAGGGAAAGACCCAAGGCCAAAGGAGCTTTCCTGGACCTCTGGAAGAAGGAGTGTGCAATGGCTGTGGGGAAACTCTTGTGCCCAGTGCAGTGACCTTGAAACATATTGAGCTGATTAGAAGTGCATGATGACTCTGAGATTTCAGTGTGACTGCGTGGCAAAGCAGTTAGGCCAACGAATATGTGATAATGTTTTTTATAAATGTGATAATTAGATAAAAGAAGAGGGAGTTGGAGTTTAGGCTCGAAGACACTAATTAAATTCACATTGACAAATCAACATATTGGTCTCATATGGATTAAAGCAGCTCTGAAATTCTTCTTTTGTTTAGATTACACTAATTAAATTCACAAGTTTTGCCATTCCATAACAGTTACCTTGAAACACAGAAGGCTGAACCTAAAGCTCCAAACGCACATTGAGGAACGTGCCGAAGTCAGAGCATTTTTGCAGAGCAAATAGCTGAGGATTTTAAGAAATTTCGAGACTAATGTTTGCGAAGTTTTTATGTCCTCACAACTGAACACTGTCAGAATGATGCATGCTCTTACTTAAATGCTGAGTGCTTAACTGCAGTTTTAAATTACGCTCAGTGATGAGGTAATAAAGTATTTCAGTAAATATGTCTCAGAGGAGAACTTGAGAAAGAAAAAACCACATCTATTACCAGTAGCCAGTCTTTTCAGGTCAGTATTTAAAAACCATAGGTCACACGTCAGAGAATTATGAGCTGCTGCTGGCAATATTTTTGGAAGTTAGGACTTCATAAATATATCAGCTACCTGATGCAGGCTGCCCCACAGCAGCCACCACTGAGCCAGAGCCAGGATGATGGGAGTTTTGAAATTTAAACTAGTATTTGTATTCTTTCTGCTGGGTTAAATCAGGAAAACTGAGCTCATTGATGTGCATATTGCCCAGAAATGGGAAAGGTGGTGTCAAACTGCAGCACCCTGTGCTGGGCTGGTGGAGATGGTTTTTAGGGTTGCAAGGTGCTGTTCCAACCTTCCCTGGCTGGAGAGGAACCCAAAAGCATCACAGGGTTGTGGTTTGTGCTGTACAGTCCAGGCAAAGCCTCTCTGTCATCTTTGAGGACAAAAATCTCATTGTAAGCATTACTGCCTCCTCTCCCAAGCCTTAGGTGTGAGGGCCCCTGCAATAATCCTGAGTCATCACCATCTCATCATTAGTGAATATTATATTTTCTCTCAGTAAACACAGTTTAACCACTTTACAGTTAAGCTTCTTAAGATTCATAGCTGATGAGGGAGCAATTAGGACAGGATTTTAATGAATACACACAAACGGGGGGTTCCTGCTGGGGGAAAGGAGAGGTTCAGGCTCTCTCTAGAAAAGTGTTCAAGGCACATGGCAGTAAAACGCACTTAACAGGGAACTCTTTACTTTGGGGCTAATTATGCTAATCTTTGCCATGTTACCTGCTTCAAATCTGGCTGTTGAGTGGGCAACTGGACCTGAAACTCTCTGAAGCAGGGAGGTTTCTACTGAAACTGGTGCTGTTATTGAAATATTTTACTCTATTTCCTTGAAGAGAGGAAACTCATTGTGTTCCTCCTAGAAGATTTAATAGTTACAGGATTTGATCCAAGCTCAGGGAAAGTTTTGGGACTTTATTTTAAAGGCTGAACTTAAATATGTTTCCAGCTGCAGGTGGAAGGTCAGCCTTCCAGAAAGTCACTGCCCCCCACCCCGTGTGGGGCAGTGGAAAAGCCAAAGGGAAGGGCTCTGTGAGAAGCTGGGGGCTGTGAGGAGCAGCAGCAGATCTCCTCAGAGGCTTTTCATCTCCACTGTGGTGGGGTTTATTTTTTGGTTTTTTTTTTAATCAAAGCACCGAAATACTGGTGGATGGGGAGTACTGTATAAATGCAAATTTCATTTATCTCTGTCAGTTGGGGTGCAATCATAGTTCCACGAGCAGCGAACAATGTGGGAATGCAGGGATGAATGAGCATCGTGGGGAAATTCAGCACTTCTGGGGCTCTGCTCTCCCTGCTCTGCTTTGAACAGATGTGGGGACAGCAGGGCAAGGGCCCATCCCGGGGGTGGCACTGCACCCCTGGAGCTCTCCCAGCCCTGCTGTGGGTCACATCTGTGGGAGCAAAAAGGGATGGCACAGTAGCTTGGATCTTGAGGAGGTCCAACTCAGAGCGGCTACAAGTCCTTGCCACCGTCACACTTCTTCACAGGTGTTGATTAATTAATCCTACCTAATTTGATCAGTTTGTCAGTAACCCACCCTCAGTGACCACCAGCCAGGTTGAGGAGTGGCTGGCTGCTTCCACGCGTGTAAAGTGAGAGCTGGCTGCTGAGAATCTTTTGCGGGCAGTCCTCATTTCGGGGGAAGATCCCGGTCTTGTGCAATAAGTGTTTTCTGTCAGCAGTCTTTGGCCAGGAGGGGTTTCTGCCAGGGCTGGGCTGCGGTGCGGAGTTCCGGCTCGCAGGGAGCCGGGCGGGGATCAGGGAGAGGACAATCCCTGCGCACAGCTGCCGCCTCTGGAGCGGGGAAAGTTCCCGTTGGAGCGCCGAAAGCTCCTTAAAGGCTCGGGCTTTGTCTCGGGAGCCGCCGGGCTGCAGTTCTTGCGGGGCTCTGCTGGTGACAGTGTCGGCTGAGCTAAAGCGGCCGCGGCTCCCGGGCTGGCAGAGCGCCTCTGTCCCAGCCCTGCTGGCGTGTCCCACCCCGGACAGGTGGGGACAGGTGGATGGCAAGGGGGGGGTTTGGGGTAGGAAGGTGGAGTTTGGGGTAGGAAGAAGAGGGCGAGAAGGAGCCATAAAGTGTAGGAGGTTCAGCTAAGTTTTACCTACATATCCAGGTGTGACATTTGTGCCAGCTAGCCAAAACTCAGAATAGACGCCGCTGCAATTAGCTTAAAAATTCCCATTGTCCTGGAGGATGCTCAGGTGCTCAGCCCTCATCCAGAGAGGTCCCTTGGGAGGTGGGCTGGTTCAAACCCCTGAATGCAGGGGTTTGGGTGAGGCTGCACCAAAACAACCACCCTGAGATGTTCACAGGGAAATAGGGAGTGACAGTCCAAGGCAGCTGCAGGTCTGGAGCCGTCCAAATTCTGGACAGCACAAAAGCATTTTGGGGGTTTGTGTTGGATCACAGTGGATACATATCCCTGTACTCGATGAGTCTGCACCTTTCCCAGGATTTGTCATCCCTGTGTACTTGGCTGTGTCCCCTTTTACACAATTACACCTTGAGAGTCTGTCAGTGCCACATCCCCAGCCTGTAGGCAGCGTGGGGGAGACAGCCTGCCACTGGAAAGACCAGCTGGACTTTTCTTTCTGGGCTGGTGACCAGTATCCCTGAAAGAAAAAATGTTCAGCTGGGTATGAGATGCATTGGAAAATTGCACAAAAAATGAAGTCAAGAAGAAACTTGGATGAGAAAGGATTAGCTAATGAAATAAATAATTTCACACTGCCAGTCTTCCTTCATGTGAGGGTAATGAGTGTGTAGTTCAGGAAATGAGCAGAAGCCAAGGAACCACCCATCTCCTGACTGGGCAGCAAGAGCAGAGAACTGCTTGGGACTTCTCTGACCCTGGTGTAAATCAAATTGTTGATGTTCCACAGTGCTGCCAGTCCTCTGGAAAATCAGCTGCTCTTAGTTGTTGCCTGTCCCATCCTATGGCAGATGTCCCCTCCTGCTGATTATCCCTTCACTTTGAAAATTAAAAGCACCGCTGTCAAATGTGAGGATGATGAGCCTCGTTACACCTCCAGCCTCTGCTGCTCTTGGTGGCACCTTGGGGAACCCTGGGGCTGGCAGCTGTGGCATCCCCAGACTGTGTGGGTTCCAGGGATGTCACTTACCACACAAATACCTGCTGGTGAGGAGTGGTTGGGCATGCTTACATGCATAACTCATTTTTCCTGAGGCATTTTACCTGCAATATGTCTCTAAAGATATGTTTTCCCACTGTAAAGGAGTCTGGAAGGTATCACAGATGTCTTTTGGATAACATAACAAATCTCTTTTTTGGCTATTTGCAGTCTTCCAAGCCCAAAGCTGTCCTTTCTTTTTCTTAACAAGCTATCCTATTAAAAAAAGCAAACCAAAAAACAAAACCACCACCAGACCAACAGAATAATTTGCTTAAGATTCAAATTCACAGCAGCAAGTAAGATATAATTTCACCCTTTGATCTTCAAAGATCTCATCCAGTGTCTGCTGAAGTCAGTGAAAGTCACCCACTCTGACTTCAATGAACATTTATAATATACAACTCAAAAATATCCTTCCATTTTATCTGTACATGTCTAAAGCATCTCTGGTGGAAATAAACTTCAGTATGTAAGTTTGGATGTTTTAACATAATTTTATGTGGCATGAAAGTGTTTCATATCTGAACATGAAAGGAATAAAATTTGTTTGCCCTGAAAAACACAAGTCCTATTAAAGAAGCATGTGGCATCAAGCCCAGATCACCTCACAGGAGTTAATACAAAACTTGTAGCTGCATCAGTATTGCTGAAACAAGTGCTCAGTTGCTAATGAGCTGCCTGCCAAGCAGTGATGCTGCCATCTGAAAACCTTTCTGGTCCCTAGCATCTGCCTCTAAGAGAGATCTGAGATATATAAACCCAGAAAACTATCTTCATTATGTCAGATTAATTCTGCACATAGTCCAGTGTTTTATCCTACTGTAAAACTGGAACTATCTCTATGTAAATGCACTAAATAATTATGTGAAATTTGCCCTGGTTTGTGGGGATGTGGCATTTTCCTTCTTCACCCCTATGTACATCCTCAGCACCAAGTGTTACTGACTAGTCTGGAGGGTGAGGTTTAGCAGCATGAGGAATTTGTAAGAGAAATTAAATATTAGTACAAGCAGGATGATATCTTGCCCAAATGAGACTTGATTACATAATTAATCTTGATAGTTATACATGATTTTGTGTGCATGTGATTTGACTACTGGATTAAAAAGCCAGGAGATGAGCCACTGAGATGATTTGCTTTCTAGGGAAATCCAGGCAGAAAGGTGAGCAAAATTTCCAT
>WEIU01001406.1:0-10142 GCA_013389925.1 Aegithalos caudatus
TGAATGTAAAAGCAGAGAATTGAAGCTACTGGAGAGATTTTCTCCCTTTTCTAACATTTGAGAGAAGTCCTAAGTCCAGCACTACTGTTACAGATTAAACACCACAACAGTCAGAACTGTCCCATCTCAGTTGTAAAATCAACTGACAAAGCAGAACATTCTGTAGTTTCTCCTTCTTTCTACAAAGGCCATTTCTGTATCTACACCACACCAAAAGTTCTGTTCCACGAATAAACTTGGCATCAAGAGAGTCTTACTCACAAAATATATCTTCATTGATTTCACTTTATTATCACAACAATATAGTTGCTGGTATATTCTGTCTTCAGTATGGGGAGTGATACAAAAACCTGTGCATGGGGGAAAGCTGGTATTTATCATGTGAGGATCAACTGGAGTTATTACAGTGACTGCAAATATGACAACTGTGAAGAAAAGGTGAAAGGAAGGGAAATGCAATTTCATCCTCAAATATACTTCAATTATTTTTTTAATATCCTAATAGTTTGCATCTTATGTGCATGTTTAGACTGTAAATTATAACTCTAATTTAAACTTCTTGTTCTGGATGCTTTTGCTATTTGCCTTTTCAAGGATCACTTTTTTCCAGAATTCTACCTTCTTTTCTTTCAACTTTCTGTCTTTCTTTTGCTGTAGATTTATCTGCAAATATTCTTCATTTAGGTTGTAAGATGGCCATTCAACCAGACCCTGACTGTTAGGATTTCTGTAAACAAGAAGAAAGAAAGAGTGAGTGCCCTTTTCAGTCACAGGGGAATTCAAACACAATTTAATACTGAATCAATAAGCCAGCCAATTCCCCACAGAGTCAGAGCAAAGCAGCAATATCTGTCATGAACCTCATAATTCTTACCCATTTCGAGCAAAGTTAGCCCAGTACTTCATCAGGGTTCTGCTGAGGTTCTTCTCTTCCTCTGTAACTTCACCTGAAAACAAAATACAGAATAGTTACTCTGTGGGGCAGAAATTAAGACATTGCCACTACAGCAGCAGCATTTCCCTGTGTGAATATGCTGCAACAATTTGGAAATTGCAACAGAGCCACTGCCAGGAAAACATCAGTAATACAGGAAGCATCAAGGAATTTCAGCACTCCTCATGAATGACTTCAGCATAATTACCCTACTGTAGAAATCAGGGAATTTGGGAACAAGGAAATAAGCTAATGTGCCTGTAAGCTTCCAGGAAACCCCCATGTGTGTCCTGCATCCAGGAATGGGCCACATGGCTGTTCCCTGGATCCCATTCTAGTTTTGTGGGACTGACGTTCTCCCTATCCTTCAGAGCATGACTAGGCAAAGATTTCTTCATTCTTACACAAGATGGTGCCACTCCATTTCTCAGCACAAGTATTTTTAAAATAGAGTTACAAATAAGCTCACTGTATCACTAGGTGAGAATTATTTCAGTTCCTGTGTGTTTTTAATTATAAATGCCTCTCAATACACTATGAAAAATGTTTGGTATCTTAAAACCCTTGGTAAATTCTGGCAGAGGAAAAGAACTCTTCAGTGTTTTCTAGTGCCAAGGGTATGTAAAACAAAACAAAACAAAACAAAACAAAAAAAGAAATACAAGTAAAAGGAAAAGGCTCTGGTAACAGATTAACAAAGGGCTTTACAACATAGCTGGATTGCTCCAAAGTTCAAGGAAGCATAAGGAACTACTTTCACTTATGTAGGCTTTGACCAGACTATGAACTACTGTGCAAATGACAAAAATAACAGCAGAAAAAAATAGTGAATTCACTTAAAATAAGCAGAATTTTTGTGTCCCTGTCAAAATAAGAACTGTTCCTAATCTGTTTCATGGGAAAGAAAATACTCCATGCTGTGTATTATTGTCTTAGACATTGGTAATTAAAGGATATTGCTGGATTCATAATGTTCCTTAGGAAATGCAATCATGTTTCTTAACTGCTCAGTGATTGGCAGATTCATTGGGAATGTAACAATGTGGGATTTTGCCAGAAGAAACTTCCAGAATCCCATGGAAATTTTGGGAGTATACCCTTAATCCTCTCTCAGTGGACTGGTTCCATTTGAATTAGTGTTCAAGTATTAATTGAATTGTGAGGCAAATCAGATCTAACCACTAGACCTCCTAGAAAATGGAACACTGGAATTCCAAGCCTTGCCCTGAACACAACTGGAATCACTTCCTGCAGAAGAAACCAAGTGCCCCATTCTCTGGAACCTGACAGCCCATGGGATTTCCTAGAAAGGAGGAGACAAAGGCCTAAACTCCTCAGGAAAATAAGAGATCCTGGATTTCCTGCTTCCCAAGCACTCTGCAAGTTTAATTGACCTTTCCTTCAATTTCATTTTCAGTCAAAGCTATTTGGCAAATTCAGGCACAGTGCTGGGATAATGACAGTGAATTTTCTAGCAAATATCCTATTTGCTGAATTGCTGACAAGATGTGGAACTTACTGTGCTTCAGAACAAGCAAACTGTAAAGGAGTGAAGATGAAGAAGATGGTTAAATGCATAAAACCAATTCTGCCAGGAGAAAGGGTCTGACTTCCAATATATGCACTTTAATCTGATGAAAATTAATAGAACAATGACTAGAAAAACGCCATGGCTACAGGAGCAATTCGTGAGTGAATGGTGTCTGTCCCTTACTGCGGAGCTGGATGTCCCCAGCCAGGAATGGTCCCCCAAAGACAAATCCAACTTCATCCCCATGGTCAGCCTTCACATAGTCTGGTTTGCTGTCCCAGAAGGCACTGGGCCGGTGCTGGAATTCAAAGAAGTAGGTAGGAGCTCCAGACTCTGCAAGACAACATTTAGAGAGTTACAGAAGAGATATATGAACTACAGCTGTCATCAGCTGTTTAAAATACTACTTTAAACAAAGCTTTCTACTGGGCATATTTCCAGTGTAATTGTTACATTCAAATATGTAGGTTTATTGCAAAATTAAGAACTCAGCACTTACACAAAATTTAAAAAAAAAATTGAAGATCTCCCCTAAGAAAATTTACAGCAAACAAAGTATCAAATTATTTCCACTTTTGAGTATCTTGGCGTGGCTTGCCTACACCTAAACACCAGAAAATTTAGACCATAAAGCTGCTGACTTCCCAAGCAGACAAGCAACCAAAGGACAAAGGTTGCTTTGTTTTAATTTTTAAGCCTGCATACTTCAGTTAGCAAACATTTACCTGTGTTATCATGCTCTGCTCTCAATATATTGTGATTATGAGCACAGAGCAAGATACTTGGACAGAGAGAAGGGACTCCACACAACCCTGCAGACCTGTCTCATTCTTCATGCTCCCAGTGGGAATCTCAAGAAAGGTTGCCTACTTCAGACAGGATTTGTGTCTGCATCATTTAATCCAGCTTGCAGGAGGAGGTTTGAGTGTCCCCCTGCTGTTGCTCAGCTTACCCCTGTGATAGTTCAGAGCTTTAATGGCTGGCATGACAATTGCCATGTCCCCCAGCAGGTCCAGGAATCGGTCCCGTAGCTCTGCAGGGTCCTCTGTGTCTCCCAGATATTCATCTATGATCATGGGCAGAAGATCTGAGGGCACATCCTAAGAGAAAAGAAACAAACAGACAAACAAGCAGTGTCTGAATTAGCAGCTAAAATTGCCATCTTTTAAACTTCAGAGATTCTGCAAAGACACAAATGTCCAGGACAGCACTCATGTTGATGGTAAACAAAACCTATTAGTGCTTTTTCTGGGCAAAAAATACCAAACAAATCAACCACCTCAGGTCAAATTTGCACCGGATTTACATGGGTTAAAACTCTACAGGAGTAAGTGTAGATCCAGCAGTTTCTCCTGACAATATCTTCAGCTTCTGTTTTCTTCAAGAGAAGAGAGATGGGAATCACAAAAGTTAATTCTCAATCCTTGAAATATTTATGGACCATTAGACATGAGGATAAGACCAATGGGATCTCCAAACACATTGTAAGTTTTCAGGGCTGGAATTTGCTGCTTGAAAAATATACCACAAAACTAGGAGTGCAAAGTAACTACTTTAAAAGCTACATGTGATGTAAACATACTGAAAAATACACCTTGAAACTCCCTAAGCCGGAGAATAGCCATGAGATACCTTAACATTAGGGATCCTATGACAGTAATCCCACAAATATGTAAGATAAAAGTATTGGTTGAGGTCTAGAATGAAAAAGGCATTTTCCCAAATCCCAGGCCTGACTCAATTCTATTTCTGTCTAATTCCATACACCCTGGTCCTGTCAACTTTGCTGGGACTTTGCTCAAAGCACAACACGACCTCAGCCCTCAGTAACACTGACTCAAGCAGTGAGACCCAAATCTGTTACATACACAAAAACCAAAATTCACTTCTCAAATTAGATTAGTGCAGCAGTACTTACAATCATTGGTAGAAAAACCGCTACAGTCGAGGCCATTGATTTCCTATCTCCTATTTCCCTCAAACCTATCATTTTTGATGTCTGTAGAGAAAAAAGAATGTTATTAGCACAATTCAATGTCTCCATTATTTTAAACATTGGAACTGCATTATTCCATTAATTTTTAGTACTGGTGTTTATTTTTGAAGCATCATATCATATGTAAAACTGCAGCACAATGCAGCAGCTGTCTTGAAAAGCTTGTATTTACTGCAGTAAATGCTACCTTGGTCAAAGTTTCTACATAAACCACTCCTAATACATCGTTTATCCTTAAATCAACATAAGGAAACTTGTAAGACTAGAAAACATGAGGGCAGAGTGCAAGCAAAAAGCTGCTTCTGTCTCACAGGATTATTTTCATTCTGTTGGGGGAGCTCCAAAAGTCACTGGCAGTCTCTCTAGTCCAATTGTTCGAGCCCTTTGAAATAAGGATAATGCAGTGTTCCTCCTCTTTTACAGCATCACATAAAACAACTCTTCTGTCTGCAAAACAAATCAAGCAGATTTCTCTTTGCATTGCTCTTTTGGGATTTACAAGCAGCGTGCTCCCAGTGACAGTTGCTTCATAGATTCAGAACAAATGCTTTGTACAACAGAAAGGAACCTGACTATTTAGGAAATAAAAGAAAGGGACAAGAAAAAGAGAGGACGCAAGTCCACCTCCTGCAGTTTTTGTGCACTGAGAGCATCTGCTCATGTTTTGGAGCTACCCATTGAGTTCCCATGAGAAAGGAGAATGGGCTGGACACCTGCACTGTCCCCTCACTCTGCCCCAAATGAGATTTTCAAATGAAAGCTCTTTCTGCAGGGTGGTAATGACAGCCAGGGGAAGCTGGTCTAGGTGATCAGTGGCACATTTTAAGCACTATGCGTATCAACCCTGACTACTGAGCCTTGTGAGGGAAAGGATTTGCTTTGTCTTTTGAGTAGTAAGTTCTTGATCATTGCATTATTTTTCCTCTCTCTGCCTGGAGAAGGGATTAAAATTTTAGGGTAAGAAAACACTGTACAAGACTGATATCCCAACTGATGTATCCATGTAGTTTAACTTGCAGGATGAAGCCTCTCTCACCTTCTCGTGACCCAGTGGTTCTGGGTCACTGCAGAGCCATGATGTAAGCAATGTTTACTTTGTATGTATTTCCAACAATGCAAAGACTTGTCCTATTACTTAATACAAACATTAAAAATAATATTCTTTATTAAAAATAAAGAATAAGCATTAAATTACCGATCTGATATTCCAGCCAAATTCATTGTTGGTTACTCCTATCATGAATGGGACTGCATTGAATTCTTTTCCAGCCAATATCTCTTCAGGTGGCTTATGAAGAAACACTCCATCCAAAACTAAGGGCAGAAATGAGATTTCCTGAAGAAAGAAAAAAAAAAAAAAAAAGAAAATATTTGTTGATAGTATTTCCAATTTTTTCTTAAAATCATGTAAGATGTCCACATTAAATGCCCTAAGTGCAAAAAAGGGCTTTAAGAAATTCAAGTATCTACAGCCACTGTGAAATAAATTTGGTTTGGCACAGGAGTATAAAATGCAGGCCTGGCTGGATCAAGGTGTAGATGTATGTAATGGGTTCCTGATCCTGTGCTGTTCTGGCACTGAAACACAGGGATGCTCAAACCTTGCTCACAACTTCACAGCTGCTGTGACACTGCTGAAACTCCCAGAAAGAAATTACATGTGAAATGATTTCAGCATTTGGGGAGTATTTTGACAGAAGATAAGATAAAATCAACTTTGGAATGGACCACCAATGAACTCTGATCAGAGGCTGAGCTAAAGTTTTGCAAGTGAGCCATTAAAAAGTGCTGTTGCCATGAAGTCTCACCTACCTTGCTGTTTAGGACGAGGTGCTCTGCTTCCTGCTTCCTCAAACAGTCCAGCAGGGAGAGGGAACTGCTCCTCTCACACTTGAAGATACTGGCAATTTTCTGAAAATTATCAACAAAGACAAGCACTGTTACAAAATCATTATACACACTGCTGCTAATAGCTTGATATAGTGGCAGATTTAGGCGAGCTTGATAGATCTCTGAGTGCTTTATTTTACTAGAAATGCTACAGTTTGATCACAAAGTGAAATCATTCTTGTGTACTTCTCTTTCTTGATGTATTTCCATTCACTGTTTTTCAAACTTTGCTGTAGGGACAACACAAGCTTGTAGCATAAACCAAATAAGGAAAGAAAATTCAGAAACAAGTGCATTATTACTATCTGCCATTACAGGAGAAGATATTAAAAGGTACTTCTAGAGAGTGATTTTATTTAACGTGGTTTCTTTTTGTTTTATATTTAATTAATTTACTTCACATAAAGGCCCTCCCTAAAGGACAGTAGGTCAATAAAAAACCAAATTCTTCTCCTGGATTCTTGTTAAACTTTCCATAATAAATGCCACAGTTACTGTAGAGTACAGTGGGTATGAAAATGGACATTTTCCTAGCTTGGCATGTGTGTGACTGAAAATACCTCTGTCAGCCCACAGCTGTTATAATCATACAGCTGTACAATCTATTTCTAGCACCAAACAAGCTGAAATTAAACAGCTGTGCTGCAACAATACACTGGATCAGCTTTGTTGCACAGTATGCAATGAGATTTTCCCCTTTTCTCTTTTAAACAAATTATCATATAGAAGTGTTCTGTTTTAGGCTATGAAGGCTTTAAAATGCAAAGAAACGAGCTTACCTCAAGATCTGTTGAAAGTTGTAAATTTTTACTGGGAGGAATTATAATTCCACTCTCTGATATTGCTTTATGAAAGAGACCCTTAGATAAAGGTGATAACACCTGCCATGAAGGGAAGAACAAAAAACGTATTTATTTAATATCCTTATCACATAACTTTATGTTAGCTATAGCCTAGTCAGCTCCTGGATTCAGTTGGGAATTATACATCTTTATTTGCTAAATCTCCAGACTTAGCCCAACGTGCAGTTTAACTTAGTGGCAAAAACCAGCACAAAGTGTTACATTAATGGAGCTTTGGAAGATTTTTATTGTTATCTACTATGTATATACCTACATGTGCAAAAACAGCACAAGATCCTGCAGATATCCCAAAGAGAGTGACAGATGCTGGGTCTCCACCGAAGTGCTCGATATTTCCCTGCACCCACCGAAGCGCTGCCACCTGATCCAAGTAGGCCCAGTTCCCGCGGGCGTGCTCGTCTCCCGTGCTGGAAGGAAAGCAGCAGAGCCAGCCCTCAGGAACAGGGACAGTACAGCAGAGCAGTCTCACAACCTGTGTTCTGTGCAGAGTCACCTAGAGCCCCTAGGGTCACACCTCAGCCCCTGACTCCCCTCTCTGCTCAGCCCTGCACAGGTGGATCCCTGGCCTTTACCTGAGATTTTGCTTTGCATGCCAGAGGATGGAAGCAAAGGCCAGAACAAACTCCTGTCCAGCACCAAATAAGCCCAAGTTACAGCCCTCTGATAGCAGCTGCAATCACATGGCCATGCAGATGGAATGTACAGACATTTCTCTGTGTTCTAAAGTCCTGATCTCATTACGTACATTTGAATTATGTACATTTAAGCCACTGTAACAGCAGGAAGCTGATACAGAAGTTCAGCAGATTTAGCAAACAGAACTACCCATGCTTTAAACATGACAGCAAGTACTTTGTAAAAAGTGAAATAGGTGTTCTTACTTGAAGAATCCAAGGAGTCCCAGTCTGTACTGAATTATTACCACCACAACATTCTCGTAGGCTGCAAGTGCAGAGCCATCATACCGAGCAGCACCACCAAATATAAAATTGCCTCCATGGATCCACACCATTACCTAGGAAACAAAAGGGTTGGACATACCTTTATGCATTGGCTTGCAGATTTCACTTGAAAAAGGAAAACAACGTCAGAGAATGAGGAACACCAAATCACTAAAGCACGATGGCTGCTGAATTTCAATTGGTGGACTTTGGATTTTACATGTTAATATTATTTCTGCTTGTGCAGCACCACATTTTCAAAAGCAATTAAGTCTCTTAGGAGCAATCATTACTTGCAAGCTTTATGAAACACAAGTTTGTTAAATGGTTTACATACAGGTAACTTGTCCTTCTTGCTTGAGCCAGCAGGGCTGTAAACACTGAGATACAAACAGTCCTCAGAGGTTTGGAATGCAAGGTGCTTTTCTTTAAAGTTTTTTTCAGCTGTTTTCAACAAGGACAGATCTTGAGGACAGCTTCACAAAAAAAAAAAAAAAAAAAAAAAAAAAAAAAAAAAAAAAAAAAAATTATTACACTGGGCACTATACTGGACCTGCAATAGTATCAATGTAACAGTGGTAGAGAAAACACACTTGTTTGGAATCCCCACAGGGTGCTTGAATTTTGTGTTATCTATAACCAGTGGGAGGTGCAGCCTGTAAAAGCACATCCCCACACCTGTACTAGAAATACTCCAGTACTGGCAGTGCAGCCACTACCAAATAATAACTCCTCAGCAAAGGCAGACCCCAATGAACACAACTCGGACCAGCACGGGCAGGTGCTATCTGCAAGTGAACAGCTCTCACAGTGGTGGGTGAGAAGTTGCATCTCTCAGACCAGTCCAGGGCTCAGGTGGTTCAGGTGGGGAAAACCTCAAGGATCCAAGAGGGGCTTTTGCAAAAGGAATTCCAAGGAAAACATTTACAAGCTTGTCTGTCCCCTTCACGTGTGTCTGCGTCCCTCTGAGCCGTCCGAGTGCAGTAGTCACTTCTGGCTCAGCACCACTCTGTCCTAAGGAACACAAAAGGTTAAAAAAACCTTAAACTGCATCTTCGTACTTATCACACTGACTTTTCCATTAAGTATTTTTTAACTGACTGTTTAATTTAGAACATTTCAGCTTATTCCTTTCGATTTCATTTGGTTTTCATTTTGCTTTGGTGCAGTGACCGACACCTGCCAAACCCTCCTGCCAGTGACACCTGGAGTCAGGTAGGGCAGGGTTTAGTTGCAAGAGCAAATTTCAGAGCAAAACCATTAACATTTCCTAAATTTATCATTCAACAAGATTGTAAAAATATTTTCTTTAGAGAAATGTTGCTGCTTACTACCTTTTACAAAAGACAGAAAGCTTTATTTTCATTAAATCATCTCAAAACACAGTTTCACCTCACAAAACCCGTAATTTTTGCAGATTGGTAACCAAAGCATAACTTACTGCCTTTGAAAAAATCATTGGAACTCGCTGGTGCAGAGGCTTCCCCAGCTGCACCGACGACAGACCGCGGGGCTCACCTTGTGCCGCGCACACGAGGAGCGCCGCGCTACAGAACAAAGCAGAGCGCAACGCCATCGGGCCCGGAGCAGACATCTGCACCCCGCTCGGGCTCCCGGTGCCGCCCGCCGGATTTATGCGGAAAAGAAGGGGACAAAGGTCCCAGCGAGGGCACTCGGGACACGGAGAGAACCGTGAGTGTGAACTGCAGCCAACGCCTCCAGAGCGCCAAATACAAACCCGAGAGGTGACAGAGCTCCGGGAGGTGACAGAGCTCCGGGAGGTGATATAACCCTGAGAGGTGGTATAACCCTGAAAGGTAATATAAACCTGAGAGGTGATATAAACCTGAGAGGTGATATAAACCTGAGAGGTGATATAAACCTGAGAGGTGATAGAGCCCCGGGAGCCGCCACAGCCCCGAACGCCGCCGCCTCGCGTTGCCTGGTCCTGGGACTGGCCCAGCCCCGTCCGGAGCAGCACCGGGAG
>WEIU01001406.1:12593-28715 GCA_013389925.1 Aegithalos caudatus
GGCGGGGCGGGGGCGGGCGGGCAGGGCCGGGCAGCGCCGCGTTCCTTAACCCGCACATCTCATCCGCTCCATCAATGACCCCGAGCACCCGCTCACCCTGGAGGAGCTGAACGTCGTCGAGCAAGTGCGAGTGAAAGTGAGATCCCGGCGGCATGCGCTGCCTCAGCCGTCCGATGACTAATTGCTTTTTAATATAATATTTAAATCTATTTACAGTGCTCCCTAAACGTAGCGCTGCAGAATGTCAGTGATGTGTGAGCGGTCGGGCGTGCGCGGCAGCCCGGGCGGTGCGGGTGCGAGCAGCGCTGTGCTCTCCCCGCAGGTGAACGATGCCGAGAGCACGGTGTCGGTGGAGTTCACCCCCACCATCCCTCACTGCAGCATGGCCACCCTCATCGGCCTCTCCATCAAGGTCAAACTGCTCCGCTCCCTGCCCGACCGGTTCAAGGTGAGCAGGCAAATCCCCGGGCACAGCAAAAGAGGGAGAGTGTAGCTGGAAAAAAAAGAGGAAAAAGAAAAGCTAGCTAGCTGGCAGTGAGACATAACTAGAGCTTTTTTAATTTTGCGTGTGGAGGAGACTGCAGGAGGCAGAGAGGGCAGTGGGCTGAAATATCAGTGCAGAGTTGTGGTTCTGGGGCTGGTGCCATGGGCCAGGGGGCTCTGAGGGGAGTTGCTGCAGGAGGAGAGGTCTCATCCTTGTCTGGAGCAGGCTTAAGCACGTGCAAACACAATACTCTCTCATCTTAGACTTTTATTCTGTTATATAGAGTAACTGATGGTGGCAAGAAGGTCCTTCTCCCTTCTTTTTGTTACTGTCTTATTTTTGTTAGTTTGAACCTAATCTTCCAATGTTTTATTGAATTTTTCCTATTTCTTTTGTGTTGCTGTTTCAGCTGGATGTTCATATAACACCAGGAACACATGCCTCTGAGCACGCAGGTAAGGCTTTTAGTGCTCTCTTGTGTGGTCTTTATATTTGTTTTAATCTTGAAAATTATCAAGGGGAGAGATTCCCACAGGTGCAGGGCAGCTGCTCAGTGTCTGGGACTCCCTGTGTGTCATGTTCTGGGAGATGTTCCACAACAGGAACGTGGAGTTTCACTCAGATTGTCCTGTGGTGTTCTTTAAACATCTCCTCAGGCAGCCTGTGCTCTCAGACAGTCACTGAGTTGCCTGACCCCTCGGGAAAGGGCAGGAAAACAGGGATTTCTGGTGTTACACCTGTGGAACAGCTCCCTGCAGCTGAGTCACAGCCAGCCCTGCACAGCTGGGAGGACAGAGAGGCTCTGCCCTCAGGCATCCTCAGAGCTGCAGCACCATGGCTTGGTGTGAAGTCAGGGAGTCCCCATGTCCTGACTGGTTTTTGTGGGTTTTTTGCACAGTTAATAAACAGCTTGCTGATAAGGAGCGTGTGGCAGCTGCCTTGGAAAACTCCCACCTGCTGGAAGTGGTGAATCAGTGTTTGTCTGCTC
Organism: Aegithalos caudatus; assembly: GCA_013389925.1. NCBI lineage: Eukaryota > Metazoa > Chordata > Aves > Passeriformes > Aegithalidae > Aegithalos > Aegithalos caudatus. Next base: position 14,066 of record WEIU01001406.1, read on the forward strand.
GGTCATAATGGCCTGGGGAGGAGATCATTGGTATTGGGATCTGCTATACTGATTTTGTATATAAGTGCTGATGTTACAGTTTGCATAAATCTATGAGCAAAATAAAATCGCTTAAATTCTCTCGAAGAAATGTTTCTTTGCTCTCTCAAAAAATACTGTATGGGGAGTTATTTTACAGACAGCTATAAAAATATAATGAAAATCATAAAATTTTTAGTTGTATGAGTCATTGCATAGGTACAGTTTTCCATTAAAAATATTTTCTTCAACCTGTTTTTAACTGGTGTCTCACTACTATAAATAAGTTATAAGCTGCATTTTAGAAGTGGATTTTGGACACTGGGCTTCACAAGTACACCAAGATAACTTCTAGTGAAAATCTTTACATTCCTGTGACAGTTTCAGACTGCTAATAGAGTTTTACTTTCAGACATCACAAGTTGTACAAGCTGGTGTGTGCAGAGTTGGACATTTAGCAGTAAGTGTCCACACTTCCAAATCATGTGTCTGGGTTTAATTGTCCTGCCTTAAATTAGCCAAATATGGAGGACTCTTTAGACCTCTGTAAAACATGATTTATTTTTAATTACTACTTCATTGTGGTAGGAAATACAGTATATTTGAAGGAGGTTTTATTTATGCACCTGCAGTACAGGAGTCATTGCCAGTTCTCAGTAGGAACAGCCCAGGAGACTCTGCTGAAAGACACTGCTGGCAGTGTTTGACAGCTAAAGGACAAGTTTTGCTCTAAATGCCTTGAGATTTAATGCTAAAACCCAGCCTAAGCTTCTGCTTTGGGAGCTGGCATTCACTAAACTGTTGTCTTTGGCAGACATTGACAGTAGAAAAACTCATTAAAAATTAATTTGATTCATTATAAAAGATGTCTCTAATCCTAGACCACATGGAAAAATAACAGCCTGTTGGGAAATCCTGTTGGGTATTTTGGTGCATGCACCCATTACAATGTTGCCTTCTTTGCCATCACTTACCTGGAAAATAAGAAATACAGTTTCTATAAATACTTGTGCTCACCGGTCTGATGGCAGTGCTTTGTGCTCCAGTAGGATTTTCTCTGGGAGGGTCTCAGGTGCTGTTTGAAAAGGGGGAAGCCTATGGACATTGTGTAAAGCTCAGCCTAGCAGTCCACTCCAGTGCTCCAAGTGTGACATCCCAAGTCACACAGCAAAGCAGGAGAGAAACAAAGCCAGACCTTCCCAGTTGGGAGCTGAGCCTCCCAACTCTGCAGCAGCCTCAGCCTGCTCATTTGGCTCAGCAGCCTTTGAATGGGCAGCACTGCTGGGATGTGTGAATGAAACTGCAAATAAAGACAGTGTTTATGTAATATTAATATTGGACAAGGAACAGAACGACCCAGCTTTCCTCTGCCTCTCTTGTTGAATCACTGAACTGATGAGTTCTGACATTGCCAACATTTGCAGCACAGATGAAACTCCAGCCATGGTGCTGCATGCAGGCAGCTCCTGGGCACCACTCTTGCTTGGTTTGCTTTTGTTTCGTGAGTTTTGGTGGCTATTTAAAAAGAAAATAAAATTTTCCCCCAGATTTTGGGGAAGAAAGAAATGCAAGTATGTGCCAGAGAGAAAACAGGAGGATGACTAAGCTGCCAACAGATTGCTTCAACCTGCACTCCAAACAGAGAAGGAAGCAGTAAATCTGCTTGGCATTCACCACTTCATAATACTAGTGTTAAATAATTGATTGGGATGTTGGCACTTGCCTCATGAAGCACACTGTGCACAGCAGCCCTGGGGCTGCACTTTGTACCATTTACCTTCTCAGAGAAGCAACAGAATGTGTTTGATGGTTTACATTTATAATTAACAGTTGGGGGATGACTTTTCAGTAAGGGGAATCTGCTGTGGGTTTTCTAAGAAGAGGTCTGACTTCTGCTGTTCAGGGATGGAGAATCCAATTACTTTAGATCTGCTGGTTTTGTGTCAGTGATGTGGGTGTTGTATTTATGACAGAAACAACCACAGTGACTTTGAAGGCCCCAGGCCCTCCTGTGCAGGCTCCTTCAGCTCTGTACTTGCTGATAATGTACCACCAGTTCTGGGAAAACCTTCCATCCTGCTTTTGATGATCATTACCTGGTCCCTGTTACATGGAGACAAAGTGAGAGAAGGAAACACTAATTTGTTAGAAATACTTATTTTCAGATGTCTGTTATTCCAAAATGCCAGCCCTAAATTTAGCCTCTGGAATGCTCTGTAATAGGACACATTCCATGAGAAATGATGACCCTTTGGAGCAGCTGTGTTGAATACAAACAGCCTCATTCAAGTCCAGGAAAAATGCCAGGAGCAGACATCTGCTTTGCATTCCTGAGCTCTGGGCAGAGTCTCCCCAGGGCAGCTGGATGGCATTCCTCATTCCCAGTGTGCAGCCAGGAGCTCCCTGAGGCAGCTGGATGGCATTCCCCACTCCCAGGATGCTTCCAGGACAGCTGGATGGCATTCCCCATTTTCAGAGTCTCCCCAGGACAGCTGGATGGCATTCCCCACTCCCAGGGTGCTCCCAGGACAGCTGGATGGCATTCCCCACTCCCAGGGTGCTCCCAGGACAGCTGGATGGCATTCCCCACTCCCAGGGTGCTCCCAGGACAGGTGTCTGTGCTGTCCCTGCTGTATCCTGCTCTGGGGTGTGTTTGGGCCCACAGAGCAGGGCAGCTCCTCGGGATGGGGGAGGATCCCCCACTGCTCCCTCTTGTCCCAGCATCAGCCCCTGCTGCAGCCCTGCACGCCTCGGGCAGAGTGCACAGCTCAGCAGCTTTGTCCAGAGATGCAGCTGAACTGGCCCTGGAAGAGCTTCACCCTTGCATGGCATTATTTCTTCTGGCCCTGGGGTGGAACAGTGTGTGCCACACAACTGGGAATGTTAATTAATAAAAGCTATTTCAGTATTCTGGCCATGCTTGAGAGTGATGTCAATAGAGGGCTTTGATAAAGATCTCTCTCTGGAGCTTTGATTTATAAACTCTGTGTTTTACAATTATTTTTTATAGCTGTTAAAAGCATTTCCCTTTGGCCTGTCAAGCAGAGAACTGGACCACTTTCCCTTCCTTTACCAAATGCACTGTTTGGCATAAATACAGTCTGAACAAGTGGCAGTGATGGTTTTTCCACAGGCAAAAGAAAAGTTTGTAGTAAAATCTCTGTGATGTTACTAAGTAACAGCAAAGAGAACCAAAGTAGGGAAAATTGAGGTTTTTTAGGTTTGCTGGTCTCACAGCCATTTGCCAGCAACATTTAATAGCATGTAAATTTTAATTCCACAAAATGCTAAAAATACAGGGCACTTTTACAAAGTGCATGAATAGCAGAGCCCTCATTTTGTCCAACACACTTCAGTAGCTGCAGAAGATGTTCTGTCACACTCTGTGACCTCTCTTATTATCAACTCATACATCTATTAGTTCATGTCCTACCTGTAAAGAGCTTTTGCATCCTGCCACACACAGGTTATCTCCATCCCTTCTCGTTTGTGGATCTAAGGAACAGCACTCTCTGCAGTGATAAAAACATCCTGGTTCTTTGGAAGGATGAAACCCTGCTCTCAGTTTCAATCTGCCACTGCTCAGGATCTCCTGCCAGCTGTCTCCTCAGTTTGTTGCCTTGCAGCACCTGACTGCAGCACTTGCACCCTTTGGACAGCAAGGTTCTTGAACAGGAGCTGACAGGTCCTGAGTCCTGCTGTAGCTCAGCTTCCAGCTCAGCAGAGCAGGACAGGAGGAGAGAACAGGCCAGAAGTTAATCACCACTAAATCTGGGAAAAAATGACCTGGGAAAGAGGAGCAGCTGCCGCCACGACCTTTGGGAAGAGAGAGAGAAATGGCAGGGATGTGCCACAGCTCCCTGTGCTGCCACTGCCCTCAGGAGCTTCTCCCCTGCTGGAGGCTTTGTCCTTCCCATGGCAGGGAAATACATGAGCTCCCATCACCTGGTGCTAAACAGCTCCCTCTGCTTTCCTGGTTCCCTGCAAGCTGCCAGCCAGGGGAGCTTCCACGTGGGGCCCAGCCCAGCCCCGGTGCCCTCCGTGGCTGGGCTGTGACATCCCGAGTGCCTGTGCTGCTGCAGGGCACTGCTGCCCCACTGCAGGTGGGGCACACACAGCAGGAGGATCAGGACAGCCCCTATCCCCATGAACCCCGTGTTTAGAGTTGACAAAGAGCCCTGGCCCCCTGGCCAGCTCTAAGTGCAGTGGCCAAAGGGTTTGGGCACGGCTGTGTCCCTGCTGAGCCGAGCAGGACCCGAGCAGCACTGGGGCTGTTCCTCCCCATTATTTTGGTGTAACTTAGAGATGATGGTTTATCATAGAACTTTTTTCCCTGATCTACCCAGATTAGTTCCATCTGGGTTCCCATCAGATGTGCCATACGTGGCTTCCACCGAAATAACCTCAGGAGGTCGTCAGGAGTTGGCTTAATCCTGGGATCCCTTGTAGCTTGATTTCTCCTCTTTGCTAATGGGAGAGCTGGCACATGCTCTACCTAAGGATTAGGAAGGTATCTAAGCAGCAAAAAACTTTATTTCCCCTGCAGAGTGACAAATAAGTCATCCACATAATCTGAAGTACTTGCAGAGAAAAGCAATCAATGCCAACAGATTCCATTCTTTGTCCCTAGCAGTTTTAATACAACAAAACTAGCTTTTATTACTGAAAATCGAAAATGGTTTCACTAACACTGCAGCCAACTTTAAAAAAAACCCACAAAACAATCTAACAATTACTTTTTAGGCAGAAAGAAAATAATTAGGACTGAGTCACAAATTGTTTCTCTTCAATTTGTACTGATTTATTTTCGTAACAAAACATTTATGCACTGGGTTTTTTGAAACATAAGTCAACATTGCAAACAGCCTGTCAAATTCTACTTTAGTAATGCTTCTTACTAATGCCAAAATTGACTAGGAGCCTGAAACAGGAGCTCTTTAAAAGAAATTTCTACCCCTTTCCACTTACTGTTTTGGGTCTGATCCTGAAAACTTAAGACCTTTGACTGAGGTCATCCTCTGGATTATATTTTTAGCATAGAAGTGATTAAGTTTTGTCACATTTACCTTTGTTTGTAAGGGCAATATTGGGCCATTCCTGGTAGAACAAGAGATTGAATTTATTTTTTTCAAACAAAAAGAAAGCATTGTATCAACTTTAATGTCAGTCATATCTGCCTTCCTTTAAGTGCATATGTGATTTGGGTGCACACTGTTCAGTTCATCTGTAGTTTAAGCACTTGGCTGCACAGAAGTACTTATGCAGTTACCAAGTCACACAATTAACTGGTTTTCTGCATTTTATGGCTGAAAAAATGAACACTGTAGCTGACATGCAAATTCTGTACACATCAGGTAATGCATCATATTAGATTAGCCCTTGCAATATATTACGCCAGTCCTTAAAACTGCAGGAATTTCTCTGGGAGCCTTATGAAGCTGATGCACTTCCTCTGACATTCTGCTACCCTGCGGGATTCAGCCTCTTAAAAGCTGCTCGAGTTTTTCCCTGGCTCCAAAGGAATTGTGCCTCACTGGGCAATCCCTGCTTCGACAGGACGGGCGAAACACGGGTCCAGCTGGGGAGAATGAAAGCCAGCCCACAGAGCAGGCTCTGGAATACACAAATAAAACAAGATGCCAAGGAGAGGAAAGGCGGGAGAGCTGCCAAGGCTGTGATGTAATGGCTCTGATCAGCCGCAGGCAGGTCCCGAGCAGGAAAAGCGCCCCACACCGAGCCCGGGCTGGCACAGCCAGCGCAGCCCGGGACACTCCGGGCTTGGGAATTCTCCCTGCATCCCGCAGCTCTCCGGGTCAGGGCAGGCACAGCCAGCGCAGCCCGGGACACTCCGGGCTGGGATTTCTCCCTGCATCCCGCAGCTCTCCGGGCCAGGGCGGGCTGGCACAGCCAGCGCAGCCCGGGACACTCCGGGCTGGGATTTCTCCCGGCTTCCCACAGCTCTCCGAGCCAGCCCAGCCCGGCAAACAGCGCAGGTTCGGTGTGTGACGGCCCCAGCAGACACAGGCGGCGAGCCGAGAGCAGGGAATGAGGGGAAATGGGACGGGGATGGTTCCCGGTGCCGGTCCCGCCGGGACGGCCGCGGGTCCCGCCCGGTCCTCGGGGCTCCTGCAGGGCTCGGACACTGCCCGGGCACCTCTGCCGGCCCCTTCTGCCGGGCTCATCACCCTCATCCCCGGCTCCAAGGCATCATCCTGCTGGATCATAACGCTTTTTCCTCTTGCACTTGGCCAAATTCCTTCATGAGCAAAAAATCAGTGTACATCATCCACAGCAGCTCTGTCCCTACATAGAGTGATGGATTGTTCTTACAACAGGACGGCTTTTCCATTCATAAAAGCTTTTTGTTTGTTTGTTTGTTTTTTTCTTTAAGCTGACACAGTTTCAGCTGAACTGAAATGCAATTTATCTCAGCTGACTTGGTAATTATTGAAGCATTCCATTTTAATCTGGGTGATGGTTAATGAAATCTGCCATAAAATCGTTTGTGGCTTTAGTCTTTGTAGAAAAACCCTCACAAATATGTAATAGATATGGAGTAATAAATAGGAACAGTATAGAATGCATTGTTATTTTCTGTCACAGCTAATCAAGGGAAGCCTATACATCAACATGGCTTGATGGTGCCAGGGTGACAGACTCATTTCTCCAATGAACCACTTTCTTCTTATATGGCAAAAAAGCACTGCATCTGTATGAGATCATCTAGAAAAATCCTCCTTCCTGAAAAATACTATATTCTTTTTTTGTTGCCTAGCTACATGCTGCTGTTACCTTAGAAGGCTGTAGATTCATCTGAATGATTCTGGTGGAGCTGGTGTGCTTGAACAGAGGAGTGATGCAAATTTATAACCCTTGTAAAGATATGAAAGGAAGGGGTGAGTGTGAAAGAAAGGCTTTGCAGCAAAGCAATTTACTGTGTATATCATATTCTTTTATGACATTAATTGTTGAATAAAGACCATTTCACCCCACGGCCCGGGGTACATGAGCAGGCAGCGAGTGACTGACACACACTTGGATGATTTTAACGTGAGTCTGATGCCAAGGAAACATTTGACTGCTTCATGTTAATTACTGCTGTAAGTGTAGAGGAGGGAAAAGAATGTTGAGGGCCTGATGCTGATCTCATTTCCAAAAGAGTGGCATGGAAAAATGCCATGAAAAGCAACCAATGTGCTGAATTCCATTAGCACCAGAGAATGGGATGATCACCGAGTCTTTCACTGAATATAAGTAGCTTTGATGACTTAGGAAATGAAGCCCTAAAGCCCAAAGGTTTACATTGTAATGTGCCTGTCAAAAACCCCTCTGACTGGAGACTCTTCCTGCCTGAGATGTGCAGAGATTGAGAGCTGAGCAACACCTCCCTGTCACTCCCCTGAGCTGATCTGCAGCTCGGGATGCCCAAGTGAGGGGAGGGGAGGTGAGAGGAGGTGAGGGGAGGTGAAAGCCTCACTGGAGACTCCAGCATGCTGCTATTCCCAAAATGTGGGGATTTGCCTCTGGGAAGATGTACAAGGAAATAAAGTTATTTCTTACCTGCTTTCCTGTAACTGGTTTGGGTGTAGGATGTCCTGGATACACATCATGATTTTGCAGTTTTGTCTTTAGGACAGGCAGATTTTTTAAATCTGATTCAGATTTATCTAGTTAGGGCTGGCTTTCAAATTAAGATCTGCATTTGCTTTCACAAGATAACATTTTTCAAATCTACTGCCTATAAACCCCTTTATATAAGCAAAACACTTCATATCATTCTCTTACCTCAGTCTAGGGTCATGTTTGCTATCTGTATTTAATTATGAGCCTAAATTTGACCATTATATATTTTTGAGAGTGATGGACAATGAAGCATATTATAATTATAGTAATTACATAATTTCTCAAGAATAGAATCAGAAAGAAATATGACAATTTAAAATGGAAAAACACAAGAGAATTATTTTCATTCTAGTATAAGTCTACAATTAGAATTTTGAATTTTTTTTTTTTTTTAAATTTTATTTTTAACCAGGATTCCTTGTATAGCACCAGAGGCAAAGAGGCAAAGCAGGAAATGTGACATTCAAAAGAAGCAGAGATTCCTTTTACTGCTATGATGCAAATATGGAATTTGCCAAACTCAGCACATTCCATCTAGACAAATTCTGAGTTTTTCCTGGAAGAGATGATAACATCTCTCACATCCAAATTCCCACACACTTTACATGGGTGATTCCACTCACCACAGGAAAAGACACCATAAATTCTGCACTGGCTTATAAAGAAGTAGAAAGCTTTTCCAATTCAAATTCTGAAGTCTCCCCTGTGACTGTGGGGTTTTGTCCCTGCTTCAAGGTTTCATTTCTTGAAATGTAAGGAAAATGGAGTTTTCCCACAAGGGAGACAAGAAGAAGCTTTGTCACCTAAAGCAGAGGGGCAGCTCTGTTTGATCCTGTCCCCACTGCTCCCCACCAGGAGCCTCAGGGAACATGAAGTGATTCTCAGCCTTGCAAATCACCTTTGGACACAGAGCTGAAGGCATCTGAGCTAAAAAGGGTACCTTGAACATTCCTTGTCCTTTTTTTTTCCTACCTGGTACACAGAAGAGGGCAGCACAGCTGAAGTTTCACTTCATATTGCCATAAACACTTTAGGTTGTGTTTCTGTCCTGTGTCCTTCCCTCAGCAATGAATCCATGTGGCTCTGAGTGCTGGAAGCCTCTTGGGTGTTTCCTCTGAGCATCACAGGGCTGCTCCTGTTACGGGTTTTCAATCCAGGGAGACTTTTCCTTCTTCAACCTGTTATTTTTATGAAAATATCTACATTGTCATAACCCTATCCAGATTTTCAGAACTGCTAACAGGCAACTTTTGAAGACTCTGTCCTGCAAGTGTATGGACAAATGAGTTCTGTGGGTTAGCAAGGGTGGCTTTAGGCTGTTTTCTACCCAATTACCTGCCTATTAAATGCTTAGCTCCTCGATAAAATACGTCTGCAAAAATGTTACTCAGTCCCCAGCTGACAGAGTAAACAGATGCTAGGAATTCTTGGGATTAACACACACAAAGAAAGCAGAAAGGTTCATTATCCACACTGAAAGTCCACAGGAACATGTAGTTTGAATAATCCATGTTTCTAATCTGTACTTTCTGTCCCCTAATGTCTAAAAAGATGTTTTAGTAAAGATAGAGAAGGGCAAGTAGGGATTCGTGTTTGTACATGGAGTGAGGAACTCCAGGTTCCTAAGCCACAAGAGAAAACTGCTGCAGAAAGCTATAAAACCACTGCATGTGTGAAGGAGACATGAGGGAAATCTTATTTTCTACTTCACCATACAGTAAATTAGGGTGGTACAGGGTATTGGAAATCTACATGTGTTAAAAAGAGTTAGAAAAATACGCAGAAAAATCCTACATCAAGAGCCTCTGATGGCTGCGTGTGTGGAGTTTTATTTGTGTTTATCATGTTCTTATTGTCCATTCTTCTTTAGATATCTGCTCCAGACAGCTGCTGGAAACTGGCTGTAAGTTGAGTCTGACCCAGGATGGCTCCTTTAATTTGTTATTGTAAATAGACTCATTCCTCTTGCCAAGAGCTATTGCTGGTAAACAATAAATCTTCTCTTCTCAATTTGCTTCCTTAGCACTACGTAACTCTTAGTAAGACAGACAGCCACTTACTTTACCCACTCCCTCAACCGACTGTCTGTAAATTCAGAAACCTTTTCATGGTCTCTGAATTCCAGATATTTCTCGTGAAGGGGCTGTAAAATCCCCACCAAGGAGACTACATCTTGCAGGAATTGTAAGAGGATATTTAGCATTCCAGTCACGGAGGGATGATGTATGTCACACACATTGGCTATGACAGGTTTAACTCTGAAAAAGAGGAATTAGGGATGATTGAAGAAAACAATTATGGAAATATCTTAGGTCATGTTCTGCTTTTACTCCGAAGTTGAAATGCAATAGGGGCAAACAGCTGACCACATCCAGGATGTGCTGTGAGTCCAAGGGGGATCCGAGCAGCCGAACTCTGCCTCCCACAGCCGGGGTAGCACCAGCAGAAGGAAACTCGCAACTGAAATACTAAAATTAAGTGGGAATTTGAAGGTAAACTAAGACAGAATGCTTTCCCCAAGTATACCCCAACATGTATTAGTAGTTTACTAACAGTCTGTGGAAAAGAAGCAGAGGAACTCCATGACACAGTGAAATTGGATCTGCCCCTTGTGCAACTCCTTTTTTTCGGAGCCGTGATTCACCTGGTTCCGCTGGTCATCAGCTTCTCGAGTACTGGAAGTTTTGTAGCTTACTCAAAGCAGTGAGAAATTCAGAGCAGCTGAAAGATGAACCACATTTCCAGTTATTCTTGTCCCAAGTTATTTTTGCAGTCCTTTGCAAGAGTTTTAAGAAAGACCTTTGCTTTATATTATGAGCCATGGACTTAAAACGTGCCTATTTTACCATCCTCTACCTGAAAATGCAAACAGTTCTGCGATCTTTGCAGTGAACTTAAGGACTTCTGGTCTGGAGCTGAGAGGAAGCACAGTAGCCATGAAAGGCTTATTATTTTTGTAGCTATAACAATGGATTTAGTTGGGTTTCTGCTTGCATTTCCCCCTTGGCACTCCATATGAGCTTTCTAAGCTGTATCGATTTCTATTGACTCCAAAGCTCATATTTCTCACATTATTGTTTCAGCCCCAATTCATGGCTACCACTATTCAGTCAAAAATATTACCTGCCATTAAATCCAAGAGCAATTATGAGGGAAAGCTTGGCCCCTGGGCCGAAGGGGTGTGTTGCCTTCTCCCAGCAACCTCCAAAGGCAGGGTCAGCGTGGATGTGACATTTGTCACCTTCCCACAAAGGAGTTCATGCAGGGCTCAAAGCTCCACCTCTGCTGGTTATTGCACAGTTAAAGAGTCCCTTGCTCTTACCCCATACATTAACTGCAAGACAATGGAGTATAAATATGCCTCATGTGGAAAGGTCTGACACAAACTGAACCGGTGAGCCCAGGCTGTTCAGCTCACACTAATCTGTGATTTTAAGGGTGATGCTGAGGAAAACTTGATATCATATTTGCACTATATCCTACTTTTTGTAGTATAAGGAAAAAAAAAGTTGCTTTTCATTTCCCTTTACCTCTGTCTCTCTAGCTTAGGTTAAAACCCCCAAAAATTTCATGCTGCTGCTTGTCTCTTCTCCCAGTGGCCTGAGAGTGTCAGTTCTGTAATAAAAAAAATAATAATTGCTGCTACTTCTTTCTCAGCCCAGGTATTTGGGAGGTATCCAGGCTCATGCTTCTGCAGCAGTAATACTTCATGTAACTTGGCAAGAACAGAGCCTTGTGGGTATCTCTACCATTTGTATATAAATAAGTTCACCCACATAATGGCTGATTAATTAGACTTGAGCAGTGCAGATGAGTTGAAAATTAAGGAGGAGAGAAACCCACAACTTCAGTGTTGAGCCACACTGAGAACAGTGCTGACCCCCAAACCTCACTGCTGCTAATCCAGCCTTTGGACTGTTCAAAATATTCCTATTATTCCTAATCAGTTGTGAAACAGTTCTGATGTAAGACAACGACAAGCCCCAAACCTGGAATTGAGTAATAATATTAATTTAATGTTAAAAATATAAATGCTATTTATAATATGGCATTTGACCTTGAACAAACACTAATGAGGAAGAATCACATAAAGTTCATGCAACCTTCCAGTTTTTCCTTTTAACCTGAAAATTCAAAGGGGAGGGCATTAGGTGTTAGGTTTTTCATGCTTGGTCTAGTTTAGTTTAGTTTAGTTTATCTTAGTTTATCTCTGCCCCCCCCCCGCAAAATCTGTGCTTGTCATTTAGACCATGAAATGCCCTCTGCATCTAATACAGAATAAAGGAACTCCTTTGGCTTTGTTACCCCAAGAACACAAAACTGGAAGAACAGGATCAAGCTGCATGTTTTACATTTTCCAGATGATGAAATACTGAGAGAGTGCACTAGAAATGAACATGGGCACTTCTCAAAAGCTTCAGGAAAAGTGAGAGGGAAAAGAAACAGAGAAAGAATAAAACAGAGAGAGATAACAGAAAAAAGAAACTGGGTATACTACAACAGTGAAATGCAAAGAAAGGCACCATAAGTGGAAAGTATATGAAATGAGGAAAACTAAAATCATGCAAAGATGAAATTAAACTGAAAAAAATGTAATCCTTCTTAAAGATAAAAATAGAAGCTAGAACAATAGAAAACAAGGGTAGAAAAACAAGGCATGAAAATCTCTTTTAAACAGAAATAACTTACAGTTCATGTATCTGTTAGAAGCATGGTCACACTGAAGTGGAAATGGAAGGCAGGTGAGAAGGAGATGATCCTAAAGTCCTCCAAAGAAATTGAAAGATCACTATTTGAAGCCTGTGGACTCATGTGCACCCCACTGAAACCAGTGGGTGCCACAGTAATGTATACATGAACATACATAAATACAATAATTGCCAGCATATAGGAAAAAAACAGCAATAATTACCCGCAAACAGAATTACATGCTATGTGAGGAGATATGTTATTTTTCTCAAGTGATTAACCTGAATTATCAGCTAATTCCTTCCAGCTTCACAAGATAGCTGGACCCATTAAGATCAAAGGGGATGACCCAGCTGGTGACCCCTGTGATCCCCAGGCAGAGAGGAGCAGGAACAGCCTTGGCACTGTGCTGCTCATCCCTCCAGGAACGAGCACAATCCAAGGCCAGCTCACTTTCCAGTAAAGGACACTCAAAGGACCCAGTGCCAGATCCTGAGCAGGATCCTGTGACCATGGTCATATTCTATAATCATTAATTCATTACTTGTACCTGAGTGCTGGCAAAATACCCCAGTATTTCCATGGAATCCCGAATTTTCTGTATGATTTCTACTGGGTATAATTTTATTTTCAGTCCCTTTTCCTGCTGAAACACTGCTCTCTCAAAGTTTTTATTCATCACTTTGACATATGCCCTTCCTGATAGTTTTTGGCTAGCAAGTGGTCTGTCTCACACTGACATCATTAAAATATTCATAATTCTCATCAGCAAAAGGCTTGCAGTAAAGCTTCCTTAAGTCATGTCAATGAAGTCCCCATTTTTAGTGTGTTTCCAGTCCAGTAGTGCTCTGTGTGGCACAGAAGTGGCACTGTCTTCTTGGTTCTGTTGCTTCTCAAATTTCTCTTTTTTTCACTCAGAAAAGAATTTTAAATACCCCCACTTCATATGTCAACTTCTAAAGTGTGGCCCTGACACACAGTACAGGCATGAAACAAAGTCTGGTACAAAAAAACCATAAAAACTCCCTAAGAATAGTTTCAGGTGACCATGTCAGGCAAAAATAACCCAAATTTGAAGGAAGGCAGCTGAAGACCAACCATATCTAGAAGTATATTCAGATAATCAATTGTCTGTATATTCAGAACGATCAAGGTGCTTTTCAGATTCCAGTTTATCCAACTAAAGTGGCCACAGTGTAGTTGCAGTGCTAACCATAATTTATTTACCATATGGTTCCAAATGCTAGCCAGGGCTTTCCAGCTCAGTTCTGCTAGCTGAAGCACGAGTGTTTTGCCACCAAACTCCGACTATTTAAACTGACAAGGCTATTTTGGTTTTGTAAGACAGGCAGGGACAACTTGCTGCAAGTGCTTGGTGATCTTTAACTACCACATTAACACTCCCAACACTCCCAGTTTATCAGTGTGAAGCGGCCAAAACCACCCCAAAAGCGTGGACTGGAGAATTATAATTGGCTCCTGAAAATAACAGAATATTCACCCACTTAGCCCAATCCCACAGTTTTCTTCCCCTTACTGTATTCCCTACATCTCTAACTCCGTTTCCATCACCTCCCTACCTCCCGCCTTCTTTAACCTTGTTTCTGCCGCTGATTTGGAAACCCTAAAACTGACACGAATGTGATGGCAGCCGTCCCTGCCCGGAGTCACAGGGATTTTCCCGCTCTGCTCTGTAATCTTTCGGGAGCAGGGGCCAGGGCTATTTTGGCCGTACAATGTCTGACATGATTCGGTTGCTAGGTAAACAACAAACTGTATACACGGCGCTGGGTGAGCCGTGCAGCAGACAAGTATAGTTATCTGCTGAGTCCTTTCTTCACCCGATCACATGCGCATGACTGTGCCGCTCATGAGATAAGACTTTAACTGTCTCTCTTTGCTGCTCAGGTGAAAGCGAGAGGAGAATTTGACCTTTATGTTTGATGTTGGCCTCCCAGACCGCTCACCCCGCACGTGGGGCAGTGGCACCGCCGTGTGCGATGTGACCCCGGGCACGGGCGCTGCTCCCAGGGCGCTGGGCAAAGCAGCACCGGAGGTGCAAAGCGTGCGGGTGTTTCCCTTAACGCCACTGTACAGCCAGAGTACAACTCCCGCGCCGCGGCAGAGCCCAGGGAAGCTCCCTGTGCGCTCCGTGCGCTCTCACACGGGCTGGGAGGGGAAACAAGCGGCACACACAGCAACTGCTGCGGGCATTGCACCGGGGACAGCGGGAGGGGAGAGCTGGCACCGGGGGCACCGAGAGGGCAGCGCCGGGCGGCGGGGCAAGGCAGGGCCGGGCGGCGGGGCAGGGTCCGGCAAG
>WEIU01001406.1:38139-48696 GCA_013389925.1 Aegithalos caudatus
CCTCAGGAGCTGCGGGGCACAAATGCAGCCCTGCAGATGGAGCTGGCTTGGACAAAGGAGCACAAATGCAGCCCTGCAGATGGAGCTGGCTGTGGCTAAAGGAGCACAAATGCAGCCCTGCAGATGGAGCTGGCTTGGCCAAAGGAGCTCAGCACTCCTGAGGGCAGGGCTGGGCTCCCACAGTGCCCAGCTGAAGTAGTGGCCTCAGAAAGGCTGGGAATGGCCTTGGACCAATGGCAGGAATGCCTCACTGCTTTGCACATCCCTTGGCTGGCTGCAAAGCTTGTTGGACACACCACAATTCCAGCATGGCTGGAATTTGGAGCTTTCCACAAGAGCAAACTCTGCATTACTGATGGCAGGGATGCAGGTGGCTCATTGCAGGTGTTGGGGCCACCTGAGGGCATCTGGCACTGCCTTGGGGAGGAAGGAACAGGGCAGGACCTCCTGCAGCTCAGGGATGCCTGACTGCCTTCATACACACAGGGAGCTGTAAATCCATGCATTTCCTCCCAGGCCTGTCCCTGGAATTTGGAGAGTCCACCACTGCCCCTCAATGAAAACAAGAACAGAACTGTGGGGATCAGCCAGGTTTCTCACAGATTTTTCAGCTTTGTGTGTCTCAGTTGTGGGGCACCTTTGTCACATGTTTTGCATGTCAGCTGCAGCTTTATCTCTGCAGCCTCCATGGCAACACTGTCACCCTTGCACTGCTTTGCTGCTGCACGACTTTCTGGGAATCATCAGCTGTGGCACGAACCTGGGCCCCCAGATCACTGCTTCCCATAACATTGTCTGGGTAAAAAATGTCACATTTTGCTGCACTTCAGTCCCTGATTAAGACAGCATAGCAAATTAAATTACTCTCTTCCTGAATGTCAGGGCTGTGGTTGCATTTGTAAAGCAGAGAGGATGCAAGATTTTCAGCTAATCTGTGTATGGAGAAAAGAAAGAAAAACTTATGGAATCCAATAGCCACCTGTCATTTTTACCCTGTAGCCATCTTTTCAATTGAAATAGTTTTGGCTATTGAATATTATTGTGTATGCTCTTTTGCCCTCTCACTACTCATGAATTCTTGTATCTCTATATTTCCTGTCCAGTCCCATATAGAAAATCCTCTTAACACATGAAATCTCAGGGAAAACAAGTGGGGTAAAAGATATGAGCAATTGCAAAGTTTGCATGATTTTGAAAGGCACTAATAAAAGCATTTTATTCAACAAATCAACATTTCTGTGCAGGTTTTACAATGCACAGTCTACAAAACTTTGGTAGCCCATTAAACAAAACAAACAAAAAATCTATGTTATAGAAAACACAGAACTATTAATCTTCATCAATAATAAGTATTTTCTGTGCTTTTCTTGATACTCTGCAGCAGACCTAAGTCTGTAGTAAACTGCACAGAAGTAGAGAAAATGGAAACTGTAAAGTCAAACTGTTCCAATCTACCTTTTTGTCATTACCAACAATGAGCTTTCACTTGTGCAAATAAAGACCCTCAACTCATATGTATGATAAATACACAACAAATGCATCTACATGTGGTCATTACTGCTGAACTGTTTTTCTTCATTTTTTCTTCTGAGGTAGTAATTAAAAAATAACAATAGAGGTCTAAGGTATAGCATGGAAATAAAGCAGCAGACAGCACTGAGTGAGCAAATGGCTCAAATATACCAAATATGCCTCCTGCACATCTGTCTCATATTCAGGGCTAGATTTTCAAGACCCTGCAGAGCTGAGGGATCCCTGCATTCTTCACAACATTTATCCAAAGGCTGAGCTGGCCAAGTACCAGAGCAAAACTCCTGAACAGCCAAGTCTTCAAGCACGGAGATTTAGGTTGCAAATAAACACCACTGTACCCCCTGCCTGCCCAGGAATTTCATTTGCAGAATGTCCAGCTCTGTGTAGAAAGGGTTCAGGTTTTCTAGGAGAGAGTACCTTCTATCAGAAAAACATAATCAAAACCAAAAAGATGTTAGGAGCTTTTTAACAAACAGTTTTATTCTCAGCCGTCAGAATATTAGTAGTAAATTAAATTCTTATTTAAATTTTACAGATCTTGGCTTGGCTAGTAATTGGTTCATTTTTAATTACAGGGTAAATAATTAATGAACAAATCTTTCTTATTTCAGTCCCAAAGTAATGTTTTGCCCTTAAAGAGTATGATGGATTAAGGAGAATTGCATTTTAAGCACAGAAATTGTGAATTCCTAAACTTTTTCTTTTTTTGCTGGCTTGGATTCAACCCCTTTAAACTCACCCTGATCTCCCCTGTGAGGACATCTCCAGACTTTGAAGTGAGCCCTGCAGTCGAGTGTTTTTCCTGCTTTTCTGCTTTTTCCTTTCTTTTTGAATGACTGCTGCTAATACAGTATTCATCTGAGGAGTCTGATGTAGAGCAGATGTCAAGTCCAAAAGAACAAAGCACAGGCAAATTTTGACAGGAGTTTGGATGTTGTGAATATTGTAAAGGCAAATTAGTATTTTGGGTGGTAACTTCAGGTCATCCTTGGCTGGACAAAGACTTTTAATGCTCTCATTAATAAATGTACAGTCAGTACAAAAATATGTCATTATTTTGTAGCTTTGTTTTCATATAAGAGCTTTTAAGCATTCAAGTACTCTAAATTTTCAGTTCTGCACTGAGTGGGGTAAGTTTGGTGACAGTGTAAAAAAATGAAGTAGTCCTATAAAATTACATTTATTTTACGTTGAGTTTTCCAGGATTTTTAATTTGGGTGTCACACTCAGACTGACCCTGTCCTGGCAGGCACTGGAGACACACAGAAGACAGAGGAAAAAGAAAAGCACTGACATGAACTCTGTGTGCACCTTGATTTTCCATTCCAAGGCAGAACTGGAGGGTTTGTGATGCAAACCAGCCCCGAGTTCCCGGCTGGAGCTGCAGCCAGAGCATGGAGAGGAGAAAGGGCACAGGAATCCTGCAGGTCCAGGTGCTTTGGGCACCCTGGGTCACTCCTGCTGCCAGCTGCTCCCTGCCCCAGCTCCACAGCCAAATCCAGGGCTTCTGGGGCTGGGGCAGGAAAAGGAAGGACAACAGAGGAGGAATTAAAGCATCACTTGCATGAATTCCTGGTGTCTGAGCTGCCTCAAGAACCAGCACAAGGATTGCTGACTCCAGCAAGGAGCTGTGCCTGAAAAAGACCAAGTGAGAAGTCTCCAAAGCGCTCAAGGAGGAGTTTGCTGTTCCATGCCATGGTGGGAAACATCCTGCATCTCAAAGCATCATCTCCATTCTTCCTCCTCTCCCTTCCTGTTTATCCCAAATAAATCTATTTTTAATTCACTGATTGTAAAGCTTTGTTTCCAAACAGCAGGATAGAGGTTTAATTAAAACTCCACCTGGTACTAACATAATCCAGCAAAATCCATCCATTTCAGGAAATAAATCCTTGATGAGGTTAGTTAACCAAAGAGATGCAGTTTGGGCAGTTTTCTGCACTCTTCCTTGAACTGTGCTCTATTTCTGTGAGAAAAATTGCCCAAACCATTCAAACCTCTGAAACATATTACTTGACATTGGAAATGCTTATTAAGGTCATTTGGTGAATAACAGACAAAAAACATTGACTGCATTTTAATGTTTTTGGTCATTTCCACAAGGATGAACAGGAAGAAAATCCCAAGATGAAATGCCCAATGCTCCTGGCCCCACTTGGATAGCAGAGAAGGCCCAGCACTTCTGTTGTTAAATGAACACATAACTTCATAATTCCTTATTCAACTCAGGGCTATTTATGCAAATCATGTCATTAGGATTACAGGACAGATCCTGCTCTTTTCTGGAGAGTCAGCAGATTCAGGCCCTGCTTTTGGAAACTCCAGCACTCGTGTCCTGTCAGCAGAGTACATTGCAGGTGTGAAACTGAATGCATATTTCAAAGGCTGTCAGTGTATTGTGAGAGGGGCTGCATCACCTCGTGAAAATGAGTGGTACATTTCCCTTTTGAAAACAAAATAATTGCAGGGTAATTTCTGTGAGACACAACCACACTGGGGCAAAGATGTGAGCAAGCAAAGAGAGTTCTCCAAACTGATCAAAACCAAAGCCAAACAATTCCTCCACTGACGAGGAACATTCTGAGCCTTAAAGGTGAATGTTACATTTTCCCCTTTTCTTTCACCATTCAGACCAATTCCAAGGGCATCTTGGAGAGTAGATGCTTGTGGATCCAGCTGCTTTAGCTTACAGAACCATTGCCTGATGGGACCCCTCCAGTTCTCTGATGTAAACAGAGAATCCTTTGGGGGGCTGTCCTGAGGCTGGGAATAAGAAAAAAGCTGCATGTGCCCAAGAGCTGAGTGGGAGGACAATGGTTTCCTGCTGAGCCTGGAAATACAATGTGTTAAACACCACCCTGGTGGAGACACTGAGCTTTCCCTCAGACCTGACTGTAGCTGCATTTCCTCTGAACAAAGATGCAGTACCTTGGAAAAGCACAAATGGGAAAAGTACTTCTATTTTCAAGGGTATTTTGGACAAAATGGCAAACTATGCACAGAAGGAATTTGAAACCTGTACTTCGTGTGACGTGTTTTGCACAGGAATGTTTTGACAGATGGATGCATTCAGACAGAGAAATTAAAAAAATGAACCTAATAAAGGTTTCCTGATTATTTTTGTTTCCAACATCTTAAATATTTGAATGACTAAAAGCAAAAGTATGTTTCTGTGTCTGGGAGGCAATTAACAA
The DNA here is from genome assembly GCA_013389925.1 of Aegithalos caudatus. NCBI lineage: Eukaryota > Metazoa > Chordata > Aves > Passeriformes > Aegithalidae > Aegithalos > Aegithalos caudatus. The sequence continues at coordinate 42,867 of WEIU01001406.1, forward strand.
GAACAAAACTGTGGACAGGTCTTTCATTCTATTTGATTAAAAACAGAGCAGAGGTCAGAGTCCTACAAAGACAAATGCTCCCACCACACTGTCTGCTGCAGGGGAGCTTTGTTGAGTTCAGAGGAACAGTTTTAATTTAAGAAATTAAACATCTGCTGGGGTTTTTGAGGAGCTGGCCTGCCCAGCCCTCTCTCCCCCACCTCTTTGCCAGCAGGAGCATGTCCTGCTCTCCACAGCCCTGGCTGACCCAGCTCAGCACCAAAAGTGGGGCTGCAAAATGACCTGGATCTCCTCCCCTGAGAGGTGCCATCCTTACTCCTCAAACAGCTCAAAGACCCACAGCAGTGGCCCAGAGCTCTCCCATCACAGCTTTCACTGCTGAGAGCTCTCCTGTACAGCCTGGTGTGTGTTAAACAACGGAGCAGAACTGAAACTGATGGGCAGCTTTACTAAAGGTGATTTTATTATTGCTCCTTCCCTGATTTGCTGATGTCTGGCCTTGTGCTTGATGCTACTTGAATAAAATTCAAAGCAATTTGTGCACATGTATTTGCAGAGCTGCTGCTCCAGTGACTGAGCAGGACATCCATTTAGCTATCACTCTTTTTTTTGTGCAAAGCAATATTTTTATCTCAGAATAATTCATTTAAAGACATCAGGATAATACTGACAAATTAAAATAGTGCCCAATATTTACATGAAAACAGGAGAAATCAAAATCATTCATCCATCACTGGATTTTGTGGCTTTATATCATGGGAACGGTCAATTAAATTTATTCAATTCTTTTAATTTAGTTTATACCAGGCGTGTAATTAAGCCAGTTTTCTGACATTGAGCCAGAGAGCAGGCACAGCTGGCTTTAAAAATAATTTTTCCACATATTGTTGTTTTATCATTCACTTTCAGTAAACATAAGCGTTTCCACACAAGTCTAATAGAGATCCACTGAATTTTAATAAATATTCTTCTTTAATGTTCCATTCTAATCAAATTGCTACTTCCAATTTTCTGGTATAAATGAGCTTTTATTTCACCCTGAAATCCCTTTCCCTTTCCTGGGGCTGTTTAAATGTCAGGCTCCAGGTGTGTGGCTGGTGCCAACAGAACCATCATCAGCCTCATTTATGGAAAAATGTTACAGTGAGGTGCCAGCACAGCACCAAGGGCACTGGGGAGCAGGTGTCACTGAGATCCCTGATAAATGCCTCACCTCTGCTAAGGCTGCTCAAGGGTGATTGCTCTTTTTAGTTAAAACTCCCAGCCTTAAAAAGAAACATTTTCTTTGAAGTTGTAAATGAAATAAATAATCCAGAACCATGGTGGGTTAGAGTTAGGCCCTCTAGAAAGAAGTCAGTGTTTCTTTCCTCTATTCTTTCTTTTGACTGAAGGGTCCAAGAGTAAATTTAATGAGCATAGTTGCCACTAGATGTGTGTGCAGTCAGATACTTACTGCCAGGGGAGTAAGCAGAAATCGTCCCTAATTCTTCTTGAGGTGCTGTATATTCCTAGTTAATTTGTTATTTCATAGGGGCAACTGTATTTGAATATGTATGTCTTTTAATAACATTTTAACATATTATTTGCATCTTATGCCATTAATGTATTTTGAATTTATTTTTTAGTTATTTCTAAGCAAACCAGAAGATTAAAATAGTGTAAGAAGTTTTCTAGCTATGTTCTTTTGTTTTGTTTCAGAGTGTCTAAAATAAAATTTACTGCCCACTTATTGATCATTTCCTTTCCATGCCTGAAAATAGAAGCAGTTTGCTTCTATTAATAACCTTGCTGTGACACATACCTTAGGATTCCATAGAGGAGATATTGTAGGACTCCACATGCATAAAATCAATCACAAAATCCCAGAATGGTTTGGGTTGGGAGGGACCTCAAATCCCCCCCAGTGCCACCGCTGCCATGGCAGGGACACCTCCCACTGTCCTAGGCTGTCCCCAATGTCCAACCTGGCCTTGGGCACTGCCAGGGATCCAGGGGCAGCCACAGCTGCTCTGGGCACCCTGTGCCAGGGCCTGCCCACCCTCCCAGGGAGGAATTTTGACAGAAGTCCCTGTTAAGAGAAGTGGTAGAATAATATAATAGGTGTCATTTTGTCACTGACAAGAAAAAAAACAGCATTAATTTTTTCAACTTATCATCATTAAATATTAACCTTTTAGGGTTAAGTACAGATTTATCACCCCAGCTATGCTCCATTTGAAGGATGGAAAGTCCCTTCCAATACAGAAATCCTCCTGTCATCCTCCTGTGACTAGCTGCCTTATTCATGTGCCTAAAACTGGCTGTCTGCTCAAGAAAGTGGGTGAATCATGGCCTGTATCAAGAGTTATTCTCTCACACTGCTGTGAGATCACAATAGAACACAGAGGGACCCCTCTGTACTTCTTTTCTGTATTTTCATGCAAAGTGAGTCTCCAGCAGCAAGGAGAGCAGAGGACTGGGGTGAGGAGCCAGCTGCCTGTAGATCAAAGAGGGGCAAGGAAGGGAGGCCTGGGGGTGTTGTTCCCCATCTGGAGGCAATCTCTGTGGGAAATCCCATTTGTGCATTACCCCTCTCTCTTCTCAGCCCATTGCCAGCCAGACTCACACACGGCAGGGCTGCAGTTTCCCAGCACTGCCATGGAATGCTGACTGATCCACGTCAGTGACAGCAGGGAAAGGACAGGGACAGCTTTGGTTCTGGGCTCTCTGAACAAACTGAGGCTCAGCAAGGGCCAGCTAAACCCAAATATCAGAAATTTAGGGTGATCAGACAAGACATCTTCACTGTAATAATAATGGAATATTTGGATCATAACACTGTGATCCAGGAGGAACAGGGGACCAAAAGAGTCCTTTGTACCACAGATACTCTTCCTGGATCATGAAAGATGTGAGTTGGTTTTGTTCTTAATGTACACAATGAACCTGCTCTGGGGGTTTGAACCATGAACAGAAACCTGACTACAATTGGGATTGTTACAGTCTTAGAACACATCCATCCACAGCCAGCTTATGATTGCATTTGTTCCATTATTAGATATAAAAGGGTGCAGGATGACAAAGGCAATGTCCCAATGAAGCAGAAAATTATGAAAATGAGGTGATAACACTGTAGGAGATCACAGCAAAGACTTACAAAGACTCAGATAAATCTCCCAGCCGTGCACTGACAGAATATTGAAGCACAGCCACTGTCTGGTTTTGCAGGAATGAGTTTGTGCTCTGTCTCACTTGGATACCACGCTTCCCAAGAGGGGAAGATTCGTCACAGGGAGCGTCACCGGTGTTTCCTGCAGCGCTGACGTCTGCCTGGGTGCTGACATCAGCACCAAAGGAGCAGAGCCTCCATTTCCTTGCTCTTCACACCTTCTGGATATTACAGGAAGATTTATAACACTCCTGTGAGGTCTCTACATCCTTACAAAGAGTTACAGGAGCAGCCCATAATTATTCATACTCTGTTTCCCTCTCCGTGGTAGTTCACACTACAGCAAACAGACACAAGTTATTTTCCAAATTTTGCCTTCTGGGCAGTGAAACATCTGTGCTGTTTTGACCCATTTTTCATTGGACAGGCATCATACAGTGTAGTGTACAGTGTAGAATTTTATCCAGGATTTGGTTAAACCCCTGTTTCCTTCATTCAGAGGAGTGGTAATGGCCTAAGATTTTCTCTCACTGCTTACTATGCATGGAATGGTTACCTCAGCTGGGGAATAAATAAAAGGAGGTAACTTACAATTCATGTGGGATATCCTATCTTTCCTGTTGGTTATTTTAATACAAATAGGGACCCCCTGTCTGAGAAATATATTTTATACTGGTACACAACTATAGCAGTAATGTCACAGCAGTATGCAAGTCATGGTATTTGTATCAAGAAATCCTAATGACATTAAGTTATTAAATGGGATGATATGTTTGTGACACCTTTCAGAGTTTTCCTTTATGCTTTTTGCCTAGGGTGTAATCTGTGGAAAACTTAAAAACCAAGTCATGAAAATGCAATACCTGTCAGTCTCCCAAGTTCAAGTGTTCTCTGCTTCCTCATGTCATCTGATTGTCAGGGATTTTACAAACAAATGTTTCTGCAGTGATGGGAATGAGATGAATTTCTTCCACATGACCTTTACAAGTGCAGAATGCTGTCACCTGAGCAGCCACCTGTGTAATCTGCCCGTCTGTTTAATTACCCTGAGACTTTATTCAGACCTGATTCAAGGTTGATGGTGATTATTCAGATGAGTATGAACCATAAACTTATCCTGAGGCAAAACTTTTCAGAAGTGCAGGGGTATCTATTGCTCAGTTTTTATTCTGACCATCTCTGTCTACAATAACCTGCTAGGACCTATTAAAGAAGAAGAAACTTGACTGTGCATGGTTCCTGTACCAGGGACTGAGGAGGGCTGAGGAGCTCAGACCAAGCCCAAATGCACAATTACAGGGTGGTTCAGAGCTCACTCCTGAGCATTAAAAGCTGCTCCAGATTAGGCAGAGGAGTTTGGTAACTGTGGTTGGAAACCTGACACAAAGATATTCTGGATGCCAGGGGATGCAGTGGACATTGTCAGTGTCCAGCACTTCTCAAGATTAAATCCTCTGTTCCAGTTGGAGCTTATCCTTTCTACTGCCAGAAACAGTCTGGATATTTCCTGAAGCACAGCCACATTTCAGCCATTGGGGTCACATTTAAAGGGGAGATTAAACACACAATGTTGTGTTTAAGTTTTTAACCTATGCAAATATTTTTGTTGTGTAGGAGCATTTCTGTTCTGTGCTTAGGGACACTGTACAAATAAAAAAGCAATTAGTCTAATTAGAAAGAGGAAAAAGGAGGACTAAGGTCTGCTGTAATGCCTATCAACCAACTTCAGAAGAACAGGACTAATTTTCAGGGAGTTATGGCACTGAATGAATTTGGTATTGGTTTCATTGCTGAGAGGGAAGGCATCATCCTGATTATTTGCAATTGATTTTGTCTGAATTAAGAATATAATTTATCTTTTAGGTTTTTATGCTGTTATTAACAATATATTAGAAATTGTGGAGGAAGCTGAAAGGTATGGTGTCTCAATCTCACTGTGTTCCTTATGCTGCTATAAAACCCACCCAGGACTACACAATTATTGTTCTCTCCTGGTTTCCAGTTTAGCAGCACCACCAAAGCCCATGAAATGACACCGCTGTAAACCAGGAATGAGCCAAACAGACCAAGCTGGCTCACCTGCACTCCAGTCTGGTGTTGATGACAAGAAACACATGAAGAGAAATGTTCAATCTCAGCTTGCTGTGAGCTTTCCAATCCCTTCTACTCTTCCAGGTCCCTATGGCTGGTATCCAGGAAATACATGAAAAAGCCACTGGTATCAAATAAAAATATATTGACTTTAATATCTCTGTCTTGAGCAGCCTCTTGTTTGCTTTATACCCAAAGAATCTTTTACACTGATAACATTTTTGAAACAGACTAAGAATAGAAGTTCAGTGTAAATAAGGGACTATAAAAGCTTTGTCTGGTCTTTATTTACTTAAAAGTATTATCTCAATGCTTAAAAGAAGTATGTGGAAAATGTTTTTCCTCTAAGAAAAATATCAGCAGAAACACATAAACATTAAAAAAATCATAGAATAATTTAAAAAAATCTGCTGAGAACTTGGGCCTGAATTTGTTGCTGTGATAGCTCCAAGAAATCACAGTTTATATTCTTTTCCACTGCATGAGCTGGGTCCCTCACAGGAAATAGGCACCCATAAGACACCAAAGTGTTCCTGCTTCTTCCACATCAAAAGAGTTCCTTACCCTTCTGCATTAAAAAAAAAAAAAAAA
>WEIU01001406.1:48715-85615 GCA_013389925.1 Aegithalos caudatus
AAAAAAAAAAAAAAAAAAAAAAAAAAAAAAAAAGGTAGGATAACAGGGAGGTAGCCCCACAGAGGAGATGAGAGCAGTAAGAGAATACTTTCTAGAAGGCCCTGAGGGTTTCCAAATATATTCTTCATTAACTGAAGCTGTAATTTTTCAGTTTTTAGTTAGCAGCTACATTTTCAATGAAGATTTTTACATACCCAGCTTGTCTCGAGGACTACAATTACTATACTTTATAACCTTTGCACAATGAATGGTGGAAAGCAAACACAATATCCTACATTTGTAAGGAAAAATGCTGTGGACTGGAGTCACTTGCTTAACATCAATTTTGAAAACAATGTATAGTGGGGTACTTGGGGTCTCATAAGGCACAGGGAGATTTTGGAGAAGGCATCACAATTATTCCAAGTCCCCTTAAATTAAATTTTCTCTTCCTGCTTAATCTTATCATGGAGCCTGCAACCAAAAAAAACACCCAATTTCATTGATTCTGTTTGCCTTTTAATTCCTGACAACCAGCTTGACTTCAGTAACTGCCCTCTGCTAGAATAACAAATGGAAATTCTCCTTCCCAGCCATAAACACCATCTGCCATTTCATAGGTGCTTCAGTGACTCATTAATCTGGACTTACACTGGCTTTGCACAGAACACTGCCATTTTATTGCTGCTGTGCTTTGCAGCAGCTCCTTGGACCTTAAAGTCACTGCTGAGAATGTCAATAGCCCTGAAAACTCTTTCCAGGTTTGTGTAACCTTTGCTAGAACTTTATTCCCAGTCTTATATTATTTTCCCCACCTGTCCTCTTCTGAATTCTGAGAAACAATATCATTCAAATACAACTGTGGTATTTTTTCATAGAGTGAAACTAAAGTACATATTTTAAAGGGGATTTAAAAACGTTTTTATGAGCTAAAAGTGTGTTTGGATTGCATAACTGTCCAAGTGTGAGTGCAGAGTTGAGTTTTGTGCACTGAAATAGGCATTAAATGCATGTGGAAAAGTATTTATAGACATAATTTGGCTCTTTCTTGAAAGGCTACTCAGAAAATATTAGTGGAACCTCTTTAAATAACAAATTGATACCAATTTGCCTTCTTCTTAAAATTACTTTCAGATGTATCTTGTTCTGTAAACTTTATAGCTATTGAATATAGACAAAATCATATTGCTTAAAAGACCCCAGAATTTCTCATTACAACGAGTGCTTTGCCCATACCTATCAAAAATGTGTTTATATCCATATCCCTTTTCTCTTGTGTTTGTCATGTCCTTGCTTGTCATGTCAGACCTGAAGCACTGCACCTGCAGGTCACTGGATGGAAAAAACCAAGTGTCCCCATGCAATTCCAGATTTCTGTCCCTGAAACTCTGCTACCAGCACTGGCAGGACCTGGAGGTCTCAGCTGGGGCTGATTTTGTGTTCCCATCACCTTTTTCTGAGGGGGAGATGAGGGACAGATTCAGATAGGACAAAGTCTCTTTCCACACCACGTTCTGTTTTTTCCCCCTGTATTTAAAATATTTTTAATTGGACATTAAACATTTCATGCCCTTTATTAGTAGTAGCTAATAAAAATTTTCCTACAGCTCTAATACCACCATGTGTATTACAAAACACCTTTTAAAAATTGGTGTTTGGAAAAGATGAAGGTGAGCAGCCAGAATTTTGAATTCTGTGACCATAACCACAGCAGTAAAAACTGAAAAAAGGCAACATGACCAAAGATGTCTTTCTTCTCTGCAGCTCTTAACAAAACTTAGCAAGGTAAAATCAACTTCCCAGCTCCTTTCTAAAAAGGGATATTCCTGTGCCTTCTCCTACATTCAAAGTCAAAGTTTTTGCAGACCACACAATCTTTGTAAATTTAGTCAAACATTTAATTATAATATTTTACTTCATATAAATTACATCATTTTTATACTAATACGTTCAGAAATCATTTTCATTTGCAGAGAGAAGACCAGAACAGAATATTAGAAAAAAACCCAAATATAAAATGCCTTTCCTCCCCAAAGATAATCACAACCATCCATGTGGGAAGGAGAAATACCATGCCTTACTCTTTGGGATTAGGGCATTCTTTTAATTTGCCATTTGGCATTATGAACACAGTAAACAAAGAGAGAAAATATAGAAACCATGTGACTGCTTGTTCCATAGCCTTTGCACACTGCTGCTGGAGCCTTGCTTTCAGATGTCAGTACAAAGCTGCCTGCTCACTGATGCTCAGTAAGAAATGTCAGGGAAGAGATAAGCAGGCTAAAAGGAGACTATTTTAGAAACATGGTCTGTTCTATCATTAGTTCTATAGATAAACTTCCCAACATATTTTTGAAGAGCAAATGTTTTTCCTTAGCCAAATGTAAAGTCAAAAGGAGAGAGTGTTTTAATATGGAAGTGGGGGTGATTTCAGGACCTTCTTTTAGGGGAAGATACTTTAAACTTGTTAGACTGGTGGTTTAAGCTGCTGCTGTACTTAAGCCTTTGTGTTAAAATGATTCTGCTTGTCAGAAAAATGGGGAAAATATAAGTCTAAATTTTCAGAACATAAATCATAAGTAGAAAGAAGATTATCTATCTTCATGTAAGCATTCAGATGGTGTGGAATGGTAAATAAGGGCCATATTCTTGATAAGTCTCAGTTTTGCAGTAAAAGGAATTCACAGAATCATTGAATGATTTGAGTTGGAAGGGACCTTTAAAAGCCATTGAGTCTTGCAGTGATCAGGGACATCCTCAGTGAGATCAGACTTCTCAGAGCCCTGTCCAACCTGACCTTGAATGTTTCAGGGAAGGTGTCCCTGAATGTTTCAGGGAAAGGGCATCCAGCACCTTTCCATGCCACCTGTTGTGCTGTTTCACCACCTTCACTGTGAAGTATTTCCCACACCTTTTAGTTGGAAAGCAGTGCCCTTTGTCCTGTCACCAGGGGCCCTACCAAGGAGCCTGTCCCCATCTTTCCACAAGCCTGCTGTAGGTACTGAAAGGCCACCCTGAGGTCTCCTCAGAGCTTTTTCTTCTCCAAGCTGAACAAGCCCAACCTCCTCAGCCTTTCTTCCCAGGAGAGGTGCTCCAGCCCTCTGATCATTTTTGCAGCCTTCTCCTGGAGTCAATCCAGCAGCTCCAGGTCCAGCCCAGGGCTGGGGTCTCAGCTGAGCACAGGGGCAGGGGGGCAGAATCCCCTCCCCTGCAGTCCAGGCTGGCTCAGCCCAGGGCAGGGTTGGCTCTCAGGCTGCAGATGAACATCACCAGGTCACTCTGAGCTTCTCCCTCAGCATTCCCCCAAGTCCTTCTCCCCAGAGCTGCTCTCCATCCTTTCATTCCCCCTTGTTCTGTCCCGGGGGTTGCCCCGTGCCTGGTGCAGGACCCTGCCCTCGATTCACGTGCACACAATTATTGCTGAGCCTGCCCATTGCTCTGGGCTCCTCATCCCTGGGACCTGGGGTACCTGTGGTACCCCTTGTGCTCACTGTCCCAGCACACGAGCTCCAAACAGCACAGGGAATGTCACTCACCTGCTGGAAACACCCCAGAGAGTTAAACTGGAGGGATTTGCCACCTTCCCAGCAAAAAGGTCCCTTAAATTAACTCTGTATCTGTTTGTGGTCTGATGTCAGAGAACAGCAAAATCAGGTGCACCATTTTTTACTTGTCCATGTTTACAACACAGAAAAATATTTGTGTTTGGAGCACAAAGGACAAGGTGGTTTGCACCACCTTAGGTAGCACATGATGGACATCGTCAAAGGCTGGAGGGGTGACAGACTAGATAATACTCTAATTTCTTGAGCTGATTCCAAAAAGGCACACTCAATCTCTATATCACCTTTACCTGCAAGCATACATTAAAATGTTCTATTTTTTTTTCCCAATAAAGCATGTTAGTTAACATATTTTTAGAAGTCCTCTTAGTCACATCTAAATGCATGCCAAAGGGATTTAATTTAGACTGCAATTAATTTTCCTCTCCCCTGCACAGCAAGTACAAACGGTATAAAAAGCTCCTACATGAAAGAGAAAGTATTTTAAAGCCAGCAGAGATGTCAGGCAGTCATGATGTGAGGCAGCAATCAGCAGAGAATGTGACCTATTTGGTACTTACTCTAGTCCTCTCCTTTGTTATAAATCAGGAGCAACTCCACCAAGCTCTGGTTTATTATACTGATTGAAATGAGGTGTAAGCCAGAGAATAAGATCCTTGATTAATCACCAGAAATTTCTTTCTGTCTGAAATACTTAGTTGTCTTCAGTGTGAAGGTTTCCTCAATACATTCTTCTGGCTTGCACTGGTCATGCTGTTTTGTATTATTTTGCCACAGAAGGTGGCTTTTGACAGCAATATTTGTTAAATTGTAGACCTTGCAAATGGTTTGCTGTGCATTTCCATATGTTTGCAAGAGAGGAAAAAGTCACTTCCTACCACAGCAGCAGAGGGATTCATAATGTGAAGGCTAAATTAGTTTTAATGGGTACTTGTCATTTGCTCCAATCTGGAACAAAAAATCTTGAGAACAAGGGGAAAATGGGTAGAGAAATGGAGTGCTCCAATCCACAGTGCTGCATTACTGACATTTCATACAACAGTGCTTTCTTAAAGCTAAATACTGCTGCTGTTCCCAGTACTGACCCTCCCATGGGCTGTTTGCACTTCCATATCAGTGTAAATACTGTGTGGGGTTAGGTGATTTATTAATGCTGAATCCTCAAAGCAATTCTGCAATACTTGGTTGGACCTTCACTATCCCTCATAAGAACAAGAGACACATTTTTGTTCTGTCCTTTGGGATTCCCCACAAATGTCAAACCACAAGATTCCAACACCACCGTTGAATTTGTATTTAGTGAATGCTATCTGGTTGCACAAGCCACAAACACATGGAAATTCCCCACATTATCCAGAAAATCCCACTGGCACTGGCACATAGGCAGAGTGTGGCTAGGTTTTGAGCACAGAAACAGCTGCCTCTGGTGTGGAACACAAAAGCTATTTAGCAGCTGTTTAATGCACACACAAAGGTAAAAATGGGACTGTCTACTTCAAGGTATGTTTAATTTTGAAAAAGTAAGGGGCACAGTGTTAAAAATTAGAAAGGAAAGGCATCAGGGAAACACAGTGAAGTAAACTAACACTCAAAGCAGAACATCTGTTTGGTGGCTACTTCACACTTTTGCTAGAGAAATGGGAGAATTGGATTTCACTCAGAGCAGAAGATGATTGTTTTTCAAATATTGCAATCCCCAAGTGAGAGTCCTTGACCTGAACACGTTTGAGCTATTGCTGGACTTCTTGTGCCATAACCAGTCTCAGTGAAGGCAAAGGAAAACCCATGGATCCAGCAGGAAATACTCCATCCCAGCTGGGGGTTACAGATAAAGATGAGGCTCACCAATATCAGTGCCCTGCATTTCCATCATTTGTACAAAACACTGTATTTTGTTTCAATTTTGTACCTTTGGTGAGCCACCAGGAGATTCTGCTGGCACAAGGACATAGGGGCCTGAAGTCTTGCTCTGTTTACTGCTGGGTTCCTTCCACACATCTCACACACAAACATAACAGAAAGCATAGGAAGTTCCTTCACCCCAAATTCTCAGGTTAAGTTTTCTGTCTGACAGTTTAAGAACAAAACCAGCAAGGAGCTGTCTGTACCTTCTCCACACGTTTCCAAGGCACAAGACACAGACTGTGAGAAACATCTCCAGCTGAGCTAAAGGGTTTAAAGAGCAATAACTGGAAAGAACCTCCTGTGCCCAGAGCCTCGGGCTACACTTTAAAGGTTTTCTGTGCAATCAGGGAAACTTGCTGTTCCACCACAGCCTAATCAAAACTGTCAGCAGATGGGTTAGTGAGAAATACAACAAATACTGCAAGAGTTAGAGGGAAAGACAAAAAAATACTGTAAGAGCTGGAAACTTTGAGCCTCCAACATGGGGCTGGTAGGGAATCCATTAAGGCCCTTGGATGCCTCAAAGAAAAGGTGCTATCAATATGCACTAGCTGGAGTCTCTCATTTACAGCCCTAAGATTCAAAAACTGAAAGGACATAAGTTTAAAAAAAGAAACCATTAAACAGGCAGAGAATGCAGGATCAGCTTGAACACAGTGGTGATGAGAATGAACACACTGCTCTGTCTTTTCCACCTGGAAAAAACCACCAAAGTGCCATACAAAACACCTATAAATACAATGCATTTAATGATTTCTGGGTAAGCAGATGCTCACTGGGAAAACAAGTGTGTCTATACAAAGGATTTGTCATGTTGAACCCTGCTGGGTTTTAGATGAATTACTGTGCCACCAGAGCCAACCTGCAGCCCTCCAGCCTGGAGCATCCTTTGGCCTGGCTGTGCCACTGACTCAGATCCCTCTTTGTCCTGGTTTGGGCTGGGAGAGAGGTAATTTTCCACCTAGTAGCTAGTCCAGTGCTGTGTTTTGGACTCTGTAAGAGAATAATGTTGGTAACACACTGATGTTTTAGTTGTGCTAAGTTGTTCTCATGCCAAGTCAAGAAGTTTTGAGTTTCCCTGCTCTGCCAGCGAGCAGGAGCACGAGGAGCTGGGAGGGAGCAGAGCCAGGACAGCTGACCTGAACTGGCCATAGGGATATTCCAGAGCTCAGAACGTCCTGCTCAGCACAGGAGCTGGGGGAGCTGGCCACGGGGCAGGAATCAGTGCCTGGGGACTGACTGGACACTGGTGGTGAGCAATTGTATTATGCACTGCTCATTTTGTCTATTCTTTTATCATTAATATTATTATTTTCCCTTCACTTCCTGGCCTATTAATCTGTCTCTCTCTCAGCCCACTTTTCCCTGGCTGCATTCCCCATCCCACTGAGGGTGAGGGGAGCAGGAGCAGGCAGCTGTGGGTGCCAGCTGGGCTTAAACCACGACACTTCACACCAAACACTGAGTTACGGTACAAAATCCTCCCACAGGCTCCAAGTCACCCTTCAGAGCATATGTTCCAGAGAGATTCAAGGACACAAGCTATTTCTTTATCTGTAGAAAGTAAGATACAGCTGGGTAGTTGTCTCTTGGTTTGTATTGAAGTGTTGGAACAATTATAGACCTTAAGTCTTTGGAAACAGAAGTCAGTTTTCTATTTTGAGACCCTGCAGAACGCAGACAAGCATGTGAACTGAACAAAGGAATGTTTTTAGAGGCTCAAGGATGTACTGTCTCTTTTAGAGTAAGGCTCTAGGTTTGGAGAGCTGTTTGGGTGCTGCTACCATGTAAAGAAAAACTCCTGAGCTCCCTGCACTGCTCCAGTGATAAAACCCTGAATAAAGAAAAACTCCTGAGCTCCCTGCATTGCTCCAGTGATAAAACCCTGAATAAAGAAAAACTCCTGAGCTCCCTGCACTGCTCCAGTGATAAAACCCTGAATAACCAAATTCACACAGAGCAGGGAAAGAGGAGCACCCAACAGAGCAGCTGTCACATCACAGAACCCCTTGGGTTTGTATGAAAACAAGGCCCTTTAGTCATATGTGATATAAAATTTTCCATCAGGTTTTGGTTCTGATTTTAGGTTACCAAAGCAGCAGAAACACAAAACCCTGGCATTACTCACAGAGGAACTCCACAGTGATCTCAGTAATACTGAGATTTTCGTGACTGCAGGCTTGGAGCTGTACACCAGAGTGCATCCCAATGCACCTCCCACCAGATGATGCTGCCCTGATGAGTCCCACCCTGACTTCTTTTGTGAATTAAATCCAGGAAGTTTTACTTTATAGTAGATCAATTTTCTGAATCTGCAGATCACAAATGACAGCTGAGAATGGGCAGGTTGTTGTCCTTGAAAAGCACTGCCTGATGCTTTGTGTACACCCACACAGTGCCCCACCACCAATGACTGGGTTTTTCTGTAGTGCAGTGAAAGGTCTTTTTGAAGTTCATTTCGTGTGCCTGCAGTCATTTTGTGCTGCATGAGATTCTTGAAAGGCTAAATCCATGCTAACATAACAGCCATAAAAAGTTTTGGAGAGTGCAGTTAAAAGACAAATGTTTGGGATGGGGATTAAATAAATCTATCTGGGATTTTTAAATTCGTAATTTGAAATTGTGTCAACAAACTGCATATTATTTTACATCAGTGGGGAAAAAAAAAAAAAAGAGGATGGGAAAGGGAGCAAAAAATACTTAGAAAGCTCCTACAAAATAATAAATGTCAAAAATTGTAAAAGAGAGCTACAAAAGTCAAATGACTGCTCCCCCAAAACAAGACATCCAGCCTGAGAAGTTTTTAATTACATGCTGTATTGCCTAAAGAATTAATGTTTTGGCTTGGGCTGCAAGGAGCTGGCTCTGTAGTAGATTCACCTTCCTTGGACATTCTGCAAATGACATTTCATACAGAGAAAAGTACCTTGAAGATATAACAGTAGAACGGGACAATGCAAAAACAATAATGGAAAGAACTGGGAAGGCAGAGTAATCTCAGCATTTAAGAAGCTAACCCAGGTCACAGTGCCCTGTTTAAATGTGTAGCACTGCGTTTTGTTACAACAGCACTCTGATAATCTCTCCATATTCTTTATGCAAAAGCATGGAAAACTTCTATTAACTAATCATAAATTAAAAATGCTGGTCTGTGAACTGCTCCTCAATGCATTTTTCACTTATTTTTATATTTTCCTATGCCATGCAAGGCTTGTCATCACAATGGGAAAAACACTTTAAAAATGCCAATGCTGAGACAGTAATTTAAGTGTTTTTATGGAACTGGGAAAAGAGTTTTTTCCAATGAAAAACCAGCTGATGGCTAGCACTTGAGGTCCTTGTTTATGTTTTAGATAAAGGCTGAGGTCACTCAGGAACAATGACCAATCTGACAGCTGGAGGTTTCTTAGGTTATGGGAAGGCTGTAACTACACTGCCACTGAACATGTGTGTCAAATTAGGCAACAAACACCCATAAGAAAGCTTGAAGTGAAATGAGATATTTTTTCAGTTTTCTAATCTAATACTGCTCCCCTGATATGTAAAATACAGCTGTCCTTCAGTTGATTTCCTTTGTTCCAGGAGCAGTTTAACAGTGAACACATCATCCAGATGACTCTGTCTTGGGTAAACAGATGGAAAAACACCAGGCTCTCAAAATTTCTCTCTCCTGGCTGCTATAACTTTTGTACTGACACAGCAACCTGATACAAATCTCACCTCTGATACAAAAGCAAATCATCCTCTGCCTCCCCATGATATCAGAAGAGCCCATCTTCCCTCATTCAAGAGTTCAGAGAAATTTCCATGGCTTTTAGGTATTAGTCACTACAGAATCATTACAGAAAACTGCATCACCACCTCGACAGAAATGTAGGAGGGAAGAACATTCAAAGATAAATCACTGTCCCCCCTCCAGACTCCTTCAAGATAAGCTTAAGCCCTCCATCCCCTCCCACACCTGACATTCCTAACTCCACTCAGGGATTACTTGTACAGAGGAGGAACAAAGGTAACCTAGCAAAGTCCTGAACTGGAGGAGAACTGCAGAGCACTTGGGGAAGGACAGGGGAGAGGTAGGAGGCACAAGTGACAAATTTCTGGAGCCTGCCCTCCTCAGGGAAGCTCTGGTCACCCTGAGTCAGCCTGACATCATCAGCCCAGCCTCACTCAGAGCCTCCACCCTGGCACACCAGGCACAGCAGGCTGCCTCATGCTGCAGGACTGAGCTGCTCTTAGCTTGTCTGGATGCATCCCTCCACTGGAAATGGGAAGAGGGACTTCCCTACATCCAGATTCTGAAAGCTCTTCTTCCTGACTGCCTGCAGCAGCAAAGGAGTGCTCCATGCTGTGTGCTACTGTCACAAATCCCCAGGTAAGGGGTGCTGAGCACAGGCCAGTGCTGTCCCCAGTGAGTGATCACTGCAATCATTACATGTCCCTGAAAAGCTGATAATGACACAGAGGTGCCACGGAAAATCTGGTACAGATCTGTCCCAGAAACTCCCCAAATTCTTTCTTGCTTCCTCAGGACCCTGCTGCCACTGGCAGTAACAAAAGTGGGGTGGACCATAAGTACAGAAATACAGAAAAATGCACCAACTCAAGAATACAGAAACATCCTCATGGCAAAGTAGCTGCTCTAATTATTAAACAGCAGTTAACAAGAAAGGCAGCTTAATTCCATGTTCCTGGACCAGCTGTCATTTGCAAAAGAATTATAAATGTCTTTGGTAAGTTTTCCTTATTTGTAGACAGCTCTATGCTAGGCACATCCCGGGTCAGCAATTGTCATCTGTGCGAGTCAAAGATTTGGGGAATCGGTCTCCAGGAAATTGTGCCTTAGCAACACTGGAAATTGCAATTATGGAGAACACCCAGGTGCCTTTTTCCTTCCAATACTTCTGAACATGAGTTATCTTCAGATCATTTCCAAGGTAATTCAGGAAACCATGATGTTCAAGATCATTAAACTCAGACGAGCTGAGATTGTCCCTCAATCCTAAATCTATTCTGTGCAATCTTAGATCTACTCGGGGTAAATCCTTTGGATTAGGAACATTGGCTTTGACGCTGCAAACCTGTGATTGATTTAGGCTTATGAATAATCCTGTTAAATTCAGCCTTTTTTGGTACATTTTCAGAAATGCTGCAGCGTGCACAGGTTTGTTATGAAAGGCACATTTGCTGTGTGCTGCACACTGCAAAACAAAAGGGGAACGTGGCCCATTTTAATGAGGGGATCAGGAAGAGCGCTCAGGTGTACGACCTTCGAGGGACAGCTGACAAGCATGATTCACTTACATGAATGGTTTAAAATCATCTACATGCCTGAGTTTTGGACTGACAGTCTGTTTTTTCTCCTTGGCTAAAGGAGAAATGCTGAACTCCACGCTTATGCATTCTGACCCCTACATTCTTGGGAATAACTAAATTTGCTGCTGCCTTTTCCCAGGATCTTGCTCCAGCCCTCACTGCCGGTTCAGCAGTGACAGGAACACAGGGCTGCCCAAAGCAGAGGGAAGCCTGCTGTTTTATTTATTGGGATTCCAAAGGGAATCCCTCAAGCATGCAAAGATTCAAAAGGGGTAGGAAAATGTTGCCTAAAATAACAGTCTTATTTTAAACATGGATTAGAGGCTGCCCTGCCTTTCCTCAGTGCAGCAAGTAATGCAGTGAGGGGAGTGAGCTCACACATACTTTGGGGACGAGTCAGAGGGGTTAAGATGCACAAAATCTGAACAAAATCACCCATGAAACATATTAATGCATAAACAAATAGATGTTTAAGCTAGAATGAAGGCTCCATCAAGGCCTTGCCCTGGTGTTTTGAGGACTGATGAGGACCTGCACAGCTCCCATGTGTAATCGTCCCTTT
Organism: Aegithalos caudatus; assembly: GCA_013389925.1. NCBI lineage: Eukaryota > Metazoa > Chordata > Aves > Passeriformes > Aegithalidae > Aegithalos > Aegithalos caudatus. The sequence continues at coordinate 60,041 of WEIU01001406.1, forward strand.
CTCCTCTCCTTCTCAGGAGCTGTTCTACATCCATGGAGTTGAAAGGGTTTATGGCTTATAAAAAGAACTGACAAGCTGTATTTCATGAGGATTGTACAGTCCAAACACAAGTGTTTGTAGCTGCATTGCCATGGTAACAAAAAAAAATGGGTTATCATTTTCTCAGAGGTTGCTGTCCATTCTTCCATAGACTATCTGGCATAAAAGGGTTTATTGCTTTTCACCAGTGCAGTACTGCAGAAATATTTTTAGCTCCACTAATTCAATTTCATATTCAAATCAATCTGAAAATGAGTTACCTTTCAGTCTGCCAAAGGATGTCAGGCAAAGCTTTCACTGATTTGGTTTTGCTTTGGCTTGTGATGATGGAAAGATTACACCACATAACAACATGAAAATGTGTCCCCAGGTTCTAGAATTCCATTATTCCATTTTTTTATTTGAATTTCATTATTACCCATTTGAACTTGACATAAAATGTTGTTCTTTGGGGAATTGTGGAGGCTTGCACCATCTCTTCAGAGGTCTGAATAAAAACATAATTACACATTCAAAAGGATCTCAAAGCAGATTGAGAAAATTGCATATAAAAGTCCTGCAATATTGCAGAGGACAAGAATAAATTATTACATTTTACACTGACTGATGCAGGGTATTTAGATATTCATTCACAAATCTAGTAAAAGCCAAGAGAAACCAGTTAACTTCAGTCTTAACTACCCTGCTTACTGATGCACAGAAGGAGCCAAGCCCAGCATTTCTCAACTCCCAGATGCCTTCTGTAGCCAGCAGACCACATCTCAACGTTTTTGATAAAATAAACTGCTGAAGAAGCCTATTCTGGCACAAGCCCTTGGCACAGCCTCCATCCCAGCTGCTCTGGGAGCAGACCCTGCACTGCAGGGGGATGCCAGAGCTCTGCTGTCCCCAGCTTCGTTTGGAGATCTGCTGCCTCTCTAAAAACAATAACTGCAAAAAAAAAAGGATTAAATTCTTTTGATAAGATCAAACCCAGGGCTGCTAACACCAGAGACAAGGTTGGTTCATAATCAGCACAGGGCAGTGCTCTGAGTAGATGATTTCTGTAGGGCAGTTTCATTTCTATGCCTGCTTACTCTGAACAGCAACTTCCTGCAGCTGCCAGCAAAATTTTAATGCTGTTTCTGAGAGACCCTTTGTCCTTGAGATTTAAACATTCCAATATTTTTCTTTTTTTAAACTTGGAATATATCCATTTACATTAATGCTTTACCCATGAATCCAGGTTCAGTGGCAAAGTAGAGAGGTCCATTACAGTTTGAAGGGGAGCTCCCTCAGGGCTTTTTTTTTTTTTTTTTTTTTTTTTTTTTAATTGATCCAACTGAAAATATTTACGTAGCACCAGAGAGAGTTCGTGACAGAGAAAGTCAGGTAGAGGTAAGGAAAAATACAAGGAACAGCCTGAAGTTGTAGTATGGCTTCTTCAAGTACTGCTCAGAACATCTGAGTACAGAGAGGGTTTTGTTAATATGGATTAAGGAAACTTCACAGTTGTGAAACAATGGGATTCTAAAAGATAAGGCCAGGAAACCAATCTTTTGCTGGCTAATAACTCCTTGTCTCACAGCACTCGGATTTCTGTCCCTGCCACCACAATGCTCACCTTCATGGGGAGCCCTGCAGCATTTCTGGGCAGAGGGGAAATGCAATTATCTCATCCTGCAAAGGAAAGGATGCAGGCAGAGTCACTCATCCGAATTCCTACAGGCACCAGTGACTCACCTGGGAATGATGCTCTGTTCAGTGCCTTCCCCACCTAACTCCTCCCTGGAGGAATAAGCTCCTGACTCCAATGGCAGAAAACAGATCTGCTTTCCAGTACAGGCACACTGGGTGAAGAGAAGGATTTGCCCTTTGACTATAAACCAGGTGATTTCTCACATATAACTCAGGTTTTAAATTTTTATTTGATTTGGAGCATTAACTTTCTTTGGGTTTTTACAACAGTATTGCATTCCTTTATACTTCTTTCATAATTATTTTCATGGGATTATATCTCATTATACTTCACTATGTAATTAGTCCCCCAAAATAGCAGGGATACCAGCTGCAATTTACTTGAAAACAGAATGAAAGTCCCAGCCTCTGGCCCAGTGAGGACAGAAACATGTTCTGGATTACTGGTGCTGCCCATGGCTCTCTAAGGGAAAGGAGAGCACAGAAAGCAGTTTGGGCACTCCTGCAGCAATACAGGTCTGGCAGCAACACCAAATCTGGATTTAAATACTTTTTCATGTCCTCCTAAACTTGATCTCAGAATCAATCAGCCCATAACAAGCATTATTAAGCAAGAATACTGAGCTAGATGTTGAACTGGGTAGACACACAGTACAGATATTACTGTCCAAACCATCTTGTCTTAGATTTTCTGATGTCCTTACTATGAGGCTCCTGTCCCACTTTCCCAAAGGGACGTAAGGGCAAAGAGTTTAGTGATGTTTCAGAGATGCAGGAACATATGGTCCTGGATATTTATAGAAAGGGCCCTGGGACTTCCATGCATGAGGAAAGCCTGCAAGCTGCCATCTGGGACTCTGGAGCTATTTTCTGTCAGTGAAGTGGCCAAAGGCTGGGAGTCCTGATGGACATCAGTGGCCAGAGGTGTCCCTTGGGTCTGTGCTGGGCACAGGGTTATTGAATGTCTGCACCAGTGACACAGACAGAGCCATGAGGGCACCCCCAGCACGTCTGAGGTGACACCAACTGAGGGTGCAGGGACACCCCTGAGGGATGGGGCCATCCAGAGGGCTTTAGATTTTTCTCTGGAATCTGTGAAACTGAGAATAGTGCATGCAACAAAGTCCTGCTTGAAGATCTCTATAGACAAACTCTCATTTTTAAATTCTCACTGTGTCATTTGACATGGGATCAATGCTTGTCAGAGAAATTTAAAAATAGAATGTAATTTTAGCTCTGTCTTTGTAGTCCAGTTCATGGGAGAAACTCTGAGCTTCTGGACAAGACTGACTACTCAGCATGTTTTGGTGGGGCATCACTTCCAGAGCAGAGAGGCTCCAAAGTTTGGAGCATCTACCAGCACAGCCCACTGCTGCATGGGGTAGCTGAAGAGCGAATTTTTATGCCTCTCTCTGACTGAAGATACAATTGACAGAGGAAAGAAAGGAGGCATTTTAAAAAATTTTCTGTTTTAAACACACTAGCTGGCCCCCATTTTATTCTCCTCTCCTGATCTTGTTTCCATTATTTCTGCTAATATGGCACTAGGCTTCGAGCAATCTATTAAAAAGACTTATTGAAAAGTTTTATATAACACAAAGGATTTTATATATGTATAACACAAGGGATTTAATATATGTATATATATATATATAAACACACTCTGCCTGTGCAGTTCAACACAGAACTTTAACAATTTAAACCCCTTTCACATCCTTAGAATATTTCCAAATATTCTTTTAGTATTAAAAGCCAGATGAATATTGTATATATCTACACTGCAGATCACAGCAGAGTTTTGTACAAATGGAATTATTCATGCCAAATTCTAGTGAAATTAAAAAGAACATTTTAAACACATAAATGGTTCTTTTCATCAATTTGAGCCGTATCAGCCTGAGTTTCAGGTCCTTGCTGGGAGCAGGGACAGGCTGCTGTACAGTGACCTCCCTGAGGTGCTGATAAGGGGGATGGATGGGAATGACAACCAGCCAGCATCCACCCAGGACTTTTATCAGGCAGCACTCAAGGAGCTCAGCCAAACGTGAGAATGGTTCTTAAGCAGTAACTCAGGCTGTGAAATCAAGATGGGCCTGCCACAACTCTGAGAAAGAGCAATAATTTACTTAGGACTCAGCTGCTCAGTCTTTCCTTCGGTGAGAGTCTTCCCTTAGAAGTGGATAAGTGAGAGAAACCAGTGAATCCTGGGTTTTTTGCACAGGACTTGGAAGAGCACTCAAAGTTTCATTGATTTTGATCTACAAGTAACAAAAAAACCTTGAGGAAAAGCTTAAAGATCAGGAATGGGGAAAAACTTACTAAAAATGATGAAAGATCTCGTTAATATAATTGGAGATGAATCTACAGTACCTGAATATTCACTATTTATTTCTCATGGCTGTTTCTTTTAATATTTTAATTTATATTTCTACAAAGCAACGAGTTACCACATTTTTTTATAAAATATGTATTACAAAAGCTGTCAAACCACTCTAAACAAGTTCTTTTTGTAACTAGTGATCAAAGAATATAGATTATCAAACAACTTTTTACCTTCTGTATTTGTTTGGGTTTTTTTAATTCACTCTCAGCTCAGTGTTCCTGTTTGCAGGAAGTGAGATCATCACAGTGAAGGCAGAGAATATTAATGACTCAAAGACTAATAGACTAATTGCTTATGGGATACTGAGCCAGAAGCCTCAGGTACTGAAGGGCTTTTCATTTAATACTGGCAGAGACATCTGAATGATAAGCACAGAAATTGGAGTGATAACCCTGCAGGATGGCAATGTGGGTGCCAGGGCTGTGTCCCCTCCCTGCCCAGCAGCAGCCCTGGCCAGTGGCCCTGGGCACAGCAGGTTCCTGCAGTGCCTGGAGGAATAAATTCTCACTGCAGGTCCCTGCCCTGGGCACCACAGTGGCTCCCAGTGACCCAGCCCTGCTGCAGTCCCAGTGACAGAGGCATTTCTACAGGAACCTTCTGCACACCAAGGCAGTCACTGAAGTGACCAGCCTGGCACACAAATCCTTTTCACATGGAGCATCCACATACACAGACCATTCTACAATTACAGAGACTTTTACAATTAACACTGCACTGGCCCAACAGATCACTCAAACTTTGTTACCCTTTCTTGAAACCAGATCTAGAACAGGTCTTGAATCAGAAGAGCAGATTCTTTCTTGTCAAACTTACAACATCACAGACCTTGTGGTAGACAGGACAGTTAAAGAACCTCTGCTTCTGCAAAAAAATATTTACTTTGGGTCAAGAAGTTCACTTGCGTTTCCTTGCCAGTTCTCAGCAGCTCTTGTAACATTTTCCTTACTAAGGTAGAGGCAAACAACTCTCCCACATTCTCACCAAGGGCTGCTCTATTCTGCTGTCAGTGAATTCTTGCCCTGCAGTGCATGCTGAGTGCTGTTACAGCACAGTGTTAGTGAGCAGGAGATGCTCTCTCCTGCAAAGGCTTCTCAGCAGCATCTCCCACTGTGATTTTCATTGCAGCCAGGGCCTTGTCTCCACTCTGTCTGTGCATGAAGCAGGCCCAGACACATTGTTGAACAGTCCAATACACTGGAAAAGACATGGGGACTCGAATTTATAATATATTTATTATATATATTATTAAATATAATTATATTTTAATATATTTATAATATATTTATCAAGCCAGTATTTTAACGAGTTAATAGGCACACACCTATTGGCCAATGCATGGGTAGTTGCCCTGCCTGTGATTTTACAGAGGGACTGGAAATACATTCATAGGTCAGCTTTTGCACCTTTAAGCCTGTATTTGGGTACATTCTGTGACAGGCAGTCCATGTCTTTGCTGCTTTGGGAGGTGTGTGAATCATCTGTGCAGGTGTTCAGGAATTTACCTGCTCTTGCATGGGCCTCTTTGATGTTCAGTCAAAACTCTGTTTGTACAAATTGTGCACCCAGTAGTGACTGGGTGAATTACACCATGGATAATCATCTCTGGATGTTAAAAATATCAGAGAGAAGGCTCCCAGATCATGACATTATTCTAAGTCCAACATCCACACAGAGACACATTCACACACAGATTGTGAAGGGGAGAAGGGGAAAAAAATTGACATTTGTTTTTAAAACCTCTGCATTCCAATCAATTCACATTTCTACACTGCCTGTGGGAGTTGAAACATTATTAAAATATTTACCAGTTTTCAGAAGATTTTAACAGCATGAGCAGTGGGTGTACTAACTTGGATCTATATGCCTGTATGTACTTGAAAAATACCAAGTGTGTCTAGAGGCTTTTACTGTGAGTCAGAGTTTCAACCTGCACATCCAGGTTTGACAAGGTCCCTTTTCCATTGCTTTCTGAAGACATGGCCCGCTCAGATTAGAAAAATGCCCTGAAAACTAGGAGCAGCTTCAGTAAGCTTGGCAGCTCTTTCTCGCAATCTCGGTATTTCTCAGCTGTTTTTAGAAGAGCCCGCGAGGGCTCAAGGCCAAGATAAACCCAGCTCAGAGCAGAGCAGTGACTCCAAGCACCCCTGATAAGTATCTGACCCGTTAAGATGTTGTCAGGCTTATTATAGAAGGTGCAGTGTTTGATCTGAGAGGGGCCAGATTAGCACAGCAGAAGTGGAAAGTTTGCTGTGGCAGGGAGCTGTGGCAGGAGTGCTGACACCCCCGAGGGTCACCCTGCAGTGGCCCACAGCGCTCGTCCACTTGCCAGCTTAGGCACTCCTCTTAGCTGTGACACAGGGCAAGGGGAGACCTGACTTTGTTCCCACTGAAGTCACTGATAAACTCTTCATTAATTCCACTGGGAGAAGAATCAGGCTGGCTGCAGTGTGATGCTGTGTCCCAGAGATGAGTTCAGAGCTGGGATGTGTTTGCTCTGGCACAAACCCTCCCCAGTGTGAGACAGTGACTCATTCCTCTGAGGATACTGCAGCAGGCTCTGACAACAGCCAGCAGCACAGCAGGTGAAGCTGATACCCAAGTTCATTCACTCTTGTGGGAAATGGATTTGTAGAGGGTTCTTAAAGCCTGACTGGAAGCTCACAGTCTTGTACACCTGTGTGCAAACTCTGAGATAAGGTGTGCTGGCTTAGAAAGGCCATGGAACAGGACAGACGTTGTTGGGAGAGAAATGGAACTGGAAACAAGTTTCAAATGATGACATTGCAAATAGGCTAGATATTTTAGAGAAATTGTAGTAAGACCCACATGGGGTATTTCAATAGATGATTAGCTTAAAAGCATCAGCAGCATTGTGTAGCAAAAGCTGATTACCCAAATAATGCCTATAATGCATTGTAATTAGGAAATAGTTTAACTTCTGATTTTGATGGCGTGAATTGTAACATCTGTACATCTCACCCCTCTCATGAGACTAAAAATAGAATAAAATCTTTTAAAACACCTCTCAAGAGCCCCGTCTCTAAGTCAAAAAAAGGGTTTTTCCAACAACTCTTCTGATGGTGGAACCTTCAAAATCATAAATGATCCCAGTCAGGCACTATGAGACCTGGTCTGCAAAGGTGCCACAGGGTTTGAGCCAGGGACAAAATAATGAAGCTCATGAACCAACGAGATATTGATTTGTTCACATTAAGAGGTTATGACTAAAACCACTCAGCCTGAATTCAGGCAGCAGCTGTTTGGATACTTGGTCCTTAAAAAGACTGAGAGAACAAGTGTGTGGTACATAAAAAGTTGGAAGTTACACTTGCATTGCCAAGTTGGTATTTTTAGATGGGATAATTCACAGATCAAAGTGTCTAGCAGAAGAGATTTACCAGTTTAAACTAATTTCTACATTTAAACCTCTGGGCTAGATAGTAAATTCCAGTATAAAAATAGTACAAAGTGCCATTAAAAAAATCCAATCCAGAGTAACTGTGAATTTTGTAGAGTGAGTCTGGGTTTCTCTTGGAATTGAAAACAGAATTTCACTGTTTTCAGCTCAGACATTAGACTAATTCAGCTAATACATGCTAGAATAGTGAGTGGCAGCTCCTAATACAAACTGTAGAACTAGAAATGCTACTTCTAACAGTGGATGCATGAAAACCCAATAGAAATACCTGCATGATATTTTTAATTACATTTTGGTTCAATCAGCTTTGTCCATAGTTTGCTCTTTCTGTGGTTCCATATGACAAGGGAGGTGTTATTAATACTAAACTGCCTGAATATGTTGGCATCTAAGTTATTATTCCCAGGTATTTACCAGCCTGTGGGTAGCACTCCTGCCTTTTTGTAGCATGAGATCTAATAAGGGTTATTTAGAAGCAGTTCAGTCTGGCCTCTAAACATGAACATCTTCTGTTCTGAAGATGTGAGGTAACCAGGGTTTGTGAAAATGACTTAATCACCCTTTTGGGCCTCACTGTCACTGTTATAAATGTGTTTTTTCTCCATGTGTAGGGCAAAGAACACAAGACCTTCTGAGGAGAAAAAAAAACAAACCCAACAATAAAAAACCCACACACACAAACAACCCCCCCCCAAAAAAAACCAAACAAACAACACAAAACCCCCACCAAACTCTAGAGAAAAGGCACTTTAGTCTTAAACAGTAAAATATATTAAGCAGGGTCACCACTATGCCCTCACCCAGAGTGTGTATTAAACTCACCTCTCCTGGAACGAACCTTTAATATTTTCTACCTCCTATTTAGCTCACATATAATTATTACAATAAAGGCCACAAATGTGTGGCTGTGAAATCAAAGCCCTAGAGATTTTCTTACCTGTCCTGTGTTTTAAAAGGGATATCCCTCACGTCTGGTGTCTCACAAGGAATATCTGAGAAACAAATTCTATAACAGCTTTATCACTGTTTTTTTTCCTGTGGTTTTCTACCTGAGATGAGGATATACACAAACCCAAAGCAAATGGAGAGCAACCTGCTGCCAAAAAGAGCAAGCAGAGCTCAGCTCAAACTTTCCCTACTCATTCTTCTGCAAATAATTATGTAAATATGTCCCTGTTCTTACTATCACGATACCATTTTCACTGATATTTGTGACATGGGAATCTGCTCCACAGTCAGGACATTATGACACTGACTTTGTGCCACTCAACAGAAGCCCCCATTCCATATCATTTACTGTACTGGTATTTCTGCTTGGTCAGGGTGAATCAAACACCAGAACTGAAGAGATCTACAGTAGAGGGATGAGGACTGGATGAAGCTGCAGGCTGGAGCTCTGATTTACCAACAGTCCTCACAAAATGCCTTCATATCACTAAGAGTCTGCTGGAATCACAGCCAGCAATTATCCCTCTCCATGGAGCTGAAACAGTATTAAAATTAAAGAACAAAACAAAACACTTCCAGTTTGTTGTAATCTAGTTTCCAGGTAACTCCACTTTTCTATGAAACCCAGACTGTTCCCTCTTTTCCTGCCTGGAAAAGAGCACAGTGTGATATAAAGCTACAAAAGGAAAAAGGGAGATACAATTTTTTTAAAAATTAAAATTAAATTATCTGCTTCCTAAAATATAGCCTTAAGCTCCTGGAAATTGGTGTCTAGTTCTCTTTCTACTCTATTCAGGCAATTTGGCTGTAATTGAAGTGGCAAGTGATGCTGCAGAAAAAGAAAACAAATGGGTCACTGCACTTGTTAAAATAACCTAAACTATTTCTAGAGTCATCCCCATGAGGAGATGGGGCTGTGAGTACCTGGTGTGCACTCCTGGTGTGACCTCTGCCCCACTGGCTGGAATCCTGCTGGATGGGGAATAAGAACTGAGCCCTGCAGATTTATTTTCCTTTGGGTTTAAGTGGCAATGACAGAAGTCATTAAACCACTGTGTCTGTCCTGTCCTGGGACCACATGAGTCACTAATAAAGGCAGTGAAAAAAAAAGAGATTATCTTTTAGTAATTGTGTAATGCAGTACATCCTTATTGGTTTATTTCTGTGCAAACCAGCCTTGCCTTGCTGCTGACGTCAGTGAAAGGGTAAAATCTGGGATTTTTGGTGTCATTACTGAAAGTGCTGATGCTCCTAAGCAGCCAGCCAGGTAAGTGATAGCATCCTGTCAGTGAGGTCAGCTGGAGCAGGCTGTCTTTAGTCCCTGCAGGTCACCTTCAAGGAAATTTTAGCTTCTGACAAAAGTGGCCTAAGGTAAAAGAGAATTCAGACCCAGGCACCCAGCACATTCTCAGTCAATAGCTTAATAAGTACAGGCTGGCAGCTATCAAGTATCAATTTTAGCACAAACTGTTCAAAACACGAGGTGTTAATTCAGAACTGAGCTTTTCGATGGTTTGTTTAAATCTTTTAAAAGTTAAAATAGTGTTTTATCCAATTTGCAGATTACAACAGCACAGAGTTTGGTGTACCAAACTAAAAAGACATTTTGTCCTTAACATGTTACACAACCTATTGAATCCCAGCAGATTCCAGGAAATACTCTGCAGCAAAACAAGAATACGGCAACGTTATATCCAAGGGAAATGGTTTTAATTGTGAAAATCCATTTTTATCCAGTGGTTCTACTGCCTCAGGAGCCAATACTTTTCAAATACCTTAAAAAGGAGAGTTACCTGAGTTCCATGGGTTTCTCCAGACCTTGATGTCTCTGTTCAGGTGCCACTCCTGGCTGCCTTCCTCCTTTGGGTGTCCCACAGGATGGGCATAGTCTGGGGAGCAGGAAAGTACCAGCCCTCGGTTCCACTCCACACAAGGACGTGGGGAAAGCCCTGCTGGAGCTCTCTCTCCATCAGATTGTATTTTCATGCACTGCAAGGCTGGAAACATGGAACCCAAAGGGGATTAACATATTCCCAGTGGGAAATGTGTGGCCAGAGCCTGAAAGCTTAGAAACAAAAAGAAAATACTAAAGTGCTTAAAAAAATCCCATACCAGCACATTTATAAATAATATACCAGTGGTCCACAAAATGCTGGGTTTGGATCAGGCAAGTTCCTGAATGGAGTTCAGATACTTACATCCCAAAATCTCAGGAAGAAATCCATAGAACTCTCCTAAACTAAACTAAATTAAATTGGTCTTACTCTCCAGAGTGCTTAATTACTCTCATTACCATAAGCTTGGCTCAAATTTCTGAAGTGTAAAATTTGAAGGATAAATTTGTAACTTCCTAAAAAAGACAGTCAGTTTTCTCTCTCTGGTAAACATACCAGTCCCATTTCTGTAGTAGCAGTTCCAAAGGGGAAAAGCATTCAGATCACGCTGCCACTGAAGGCTCCAGAGAGGAATTCCTGTCTCTGGAGGACAGGTGAGCTGTTGCAAGCAGCAAAGAAGGATGAGCTGAGGTCTCAGTGGCTGGCACAGAGACCCCCAGCACTGACTGCCTTCCCTCCTGAGTTCCCTGTACCCATCAGTGATCTTGTGAGATGGCAGAGATTATTTTAAAAGGGGGCACACAGGAACACAGAAGTGTTCCTGTAATTCCTATTAAAACTGTTCCTGTAATTGCTATTAAATCTAGGGATAAGGTTCCCAGCCTGTGGCAGAGGGATTGGAATTAGATACTGTCCGGGTTTTGAAAGGACAGGTATCTGCCAGCAAAAAGATGGAAGTTCCCTTTGAATAGAGAATGTAAACCCCCTCCCTCAGATTATTATAATTTTGCAATTAGGGGCTCTCAGGCAAAGTTTTGGGAATAGGAATAACAGTTCTTTGATGGGAATATTAAAAATACAAATATAGTAGTATAGAAAACAAACATGCAAATAAAACAAAACAAAACAAGAACAAAAAAAAGCCAAAACAGAAATCCCTGACAGAGTCAGGGATGTGACCTGACACCCTGTTGGTCAGGGTGTTAGAAGCAGTCCAGATGAATCCTTCTGGAGTAACAGACGCAGTCCTGTGGAGTAGAGATGGTCCTGAAGAAAGTCCAGTGGTGGTGAGATGGGTCCAGTCATCCTCTGGGAATCCAGTGGAAAAAGGAAGTCCTGTTTCTGTCTCCCTTTTTTTTATGTAGGTAGGAATGCTTGGGTCCCTCCCAGCGGGGTGGAGCATCTCACAATGGGATGATGGAATGTCTCATGTCTTTGGTGAGTGTTAATGGCCCATTATCAGAAAACATCAGCTCCAAAACTCGTGTTTGGCCACCCCTTTGTTTTGGTTAAATACCCAGCAATTAGCTTCCAAGCAACCTAATGGAAAAAAATTCAACTAACACAATAGAAACAATATCCAACCTCCAACAGATACCCTTTAAGGTCCCTTCCAAGCCAAACCATTCTGTTATTCTGTATTCCAATGTACATTAAAACTGTGGTTAAACTAGCAGGAGTAAAGAGTAATTGTTTTCCACCTTTTCATAAATCACACAAAGCCAGAGAGGATTACAGGTACCAAGCACCTGGTCTCTCCCTCAGCAGAGCCCCAAGTGCAGCACAGGGTAATGCTTCAGAGCATACACGAGTTTGTATCAGCTGTGTTTACAGAGCAGCCCTTAAAGAGTGAGAGTTATTTTATTACCATAACCTCATTTACCATCTCTGAGACAAATGCTGACATTGTTTCAGTGTTTGGTAAGCCAAAATGATTCTGCTCTGTCTCTACAATTTTACTGTGGTTTCTGCACTGCCTTGTTGCCAAGCCAGGCATGTCTGAAGGTAAATCACCACATCCAAGACAGCTGGAAATTTAAGTGTCCATCAAATTATTGTGGTATTTAGAGAAATTGTCTTTACTGCTTCTGATCTGGATCCTTAATTTGTTGCCAGTTTTTCTTAGTTGAGAGGTACTCATCCAATTGCTCTCCTGTTTTTTGTTCTCCTTCAGAATAATATTTATCTGAGGAGGACACAGCCTAGGTAGAGAGAATTAAGATGTTTAACTTAATTTGAAGGTTTTAATGCTTAATTGTGATATCTGAAAAAAAAATCAACTAAAAACACTGAATCATTAAAAGCCTAAACAGCATCCAGAATTGAAGTAGAAGGGCCCAAGGAGAAAATAGGACCATAACCTTGACTCTTCTCTGTAACTGTATCCTCCTCATTTTTTCCCTTTGTGGATTGAGAATATCCCTACCTACTACACTCACCTGGTGAATTTCAGGTTCTTTCCTCTGGAATGAGAGAAACATCATTAAATAACAGTCTTTGGAATTCTTGGAGCCATTGTTATGAACATGCCTCTTCCTGGTAATGATTTTCTCCTATCTTAATTACCATAGAGGCCATATGCCAAACCCTCCACAGGCTCCATTTACTGTTCACAGCACAGCTGAGCAGGGGAAGGCGGTGCACAACTTCACAGGATGCTCAGGAGCTGTGCCCTGGCCAAAGGCAGGAAAGGGCGATTCCCACCTGCAGTGAAACCTTGAGCTGTGGCATGTGGATGTCGTGAGCAATGATGCTAAAAATGTAACATGTGGTCCTTAGAACCCAATGGGACAAGGGACAGATGAAACAGAAGTTACTCTTGTTCCATGCAGAACAGCATGGGCTAAGGACAGGTTTATCAGTACCAGCAACAGCACTGCTGCATCTTCAGTAATAATTCTACTCAAAGCTGTGTATCTATTCCATAAACTCTTGGAAAATTTCCGCTTTGTATCAAGAGGCAAAGAAATAAAATTCTGAAGAATGATGTCTTGCATTTGGCAGTAAAGGCTGTTCTGGCAAGAACTGTAATGTGAGGATTTTATTCACAGCTCTAGCTGGGATCGTTGATGCTTTATTTACTCTTCCTTAGCCCCTTATTTGCACACCTTGCTGTCCAACGATTATAATAACCAAAATCAATAAGGAAATCGATTGGAGAAACAATTTTGCTCAAAAGGCCTTGTGGACTTTGTTTCCTTAATGATGCTGGGGAGGTTGTCAAATCTTGTGTGGATTTGACAACCTCCCCAGCATCATTACGGAAACAAAGTCCACAAGTCTTTGAGCTGTTTCCAGTAGCACCTGGATGCTGCCAGCTGAGGAAAGAGGATGAAAATTATGTTGATGCTCTGAAAATGTTTATTACACTCATGGTCGGCTTTAAAGGCAGCTGGTTTTTGATAGCATAGCCCATTTCCTTTTTTAATATTTCCTTTTTTATACGGAACCTCAAGTGGACACAGCAATGGTTGAAAGAGCACCCAGGGTAAGAGTGAAAAGGTTATAAAAGCACAAATCTGGAATTCTGCTTAGAACTGAGGCAGTATCTAAGGTAGATGCTTTGGCACCCTGCCAGCAAGCACACAGGCACTAATGAGCTAATGCTTGATTTCTTTCAAAGCACAGCCTACAACTCAAATTCCTTTCTATTTGCCTTGGTAATGTGTGCCCAAACAACATTAACACAAGAGCATAGATTCTTTGCAGAGTAGATAAATCACTGGTTAATAGGAATTGAATACAAGGGAATACCATACAAAGAAACTTAAAGAAATCTAGATTTTTCTTTTCTGCCAATCCAGCAGTACACCTTTTCATGTAACTTATTACATTTCTATTCTATCTCAGACTTCAAGTTTGTTAGCATTGATGTTTCTTTTCCTAGACTGCTTAGTACAGATTCTTCCTTTTCAAGCTCCTTAATTCAACTTCCTCCCATTTAAGACAGTGATTTGCATTTCCCACCATTTCAAATATTCTGGACATCTAAACTCTAGGTAAAAGAGGTAGGGTTCCCGCCAACCCAGCACAGCTCTCTGCTGTGATGGAGCTGTTGTAGCCCTTTACAGTCATTCTCCAGTGCAAAAAACAAAAAAATTCAAGAATTGTAAAAGCTATTTCATATGCAGACAATCAAATTTCAAGATTGTTTTAAAGGACGTATTACAAACAATCATCCAGCTTCCAACACCCTGATATACAGATTGCAAAATTATTTCAAGAGCTAGGATAATTTAAAAATCAAACTAAGGAATAATGGCCAAGAGCATTATGAGACAGTGCACAAGGGAAACTCCTATGATTCTCTTATTTTTGACAGCAACATGAAGACAGAGGTTTCTGACCTCCAATTTCTGTCCTTAGATGAAATTGTCAAATTTGATAGATCATTCTTGCCTAATTTGAGATCCTTTCTCCATAAAATTCTTCCTTTGTGGGTTATTTACTCCTGGAAAGGCAGTCTACCTGCACACATTTAGGTCAGTAGAGATCATTCTGTGGCACTGTGGGTACTGCAAGGATTGTAAGAAACCTTTGGTGTGGTTGTTTATTCCTGCAAAAATCTATTCCTGATCACAACAGAGAAAATGCACTGTAACCTATACTACTATAGGCTATGGCACTACTATAACCATGTGACAAAAAGAATTTTCTTTCACACAAAACAAGTATTCTTTGGTAGCCCTTTCCGTTGGTTTAAAATTAAGTTTGCTGTTTCATAATCAAATTGAGAAAGAGTCCCTTAATGCCACAACATTACATCATGAGAACCAATAGGAATGCACACAAGGAAAAGCCAAAGAACTCTTGTGGGTTCTAAGGCTTCAGCAGCAATTCCCCCTGATTCCACAGTGCATTCCTGGCTGCCAGCTAGGGACAGCTGCACCTTGGAAATGCAATGCAGAATATATTGAGTTTATTCAATGAGATCTCCCCAAAAGCTGCTTTCAGTCAGGTGAGAATGGGAAGGATTGTGAGAAGTGTCAGGCTGTGTGTGAGGATCAGGCTGTGTGTGTGAGGATCAGGCTGTGTGTGTGTGAGGATCAGGCTGTGTGTGTGTGTGAGGATCAGGCTGTGTGTGTGAGGATCAGGCTGTGTGTGTGTGAGGATCAGGCTGTGTGTGTGTGTGTGAGGATCAGGCTGTATGTGAGACCCAGGCTGCCCCTCCAGCACCCAGCTCCAGCCATGCCCTGCTCTGGGGCTGCTTCTCCTCAGTGCTTCACACACAGTGACATCACCAACCTGTTCACCTTAAAAGCCCTCCAAGTAAGTTGGACAGGAATGCTTTTTTCAGCCTCTGAATCCCATCTAGCTGTGACAGCAGATGGGGAATCTCCTTGTGCCGTTGTGAATGAAAGGAGCATCTGTGGGAGCAAGTGCTGTGGGTAGAAACTCGTCTGTGTGACACCAGAGCTGCCCGAGGTGCAGAGAGGCTGGCACTCCAATCACCCCCAGCCAGCCTCCACTGCTACATCACTGACAGGGGGGACTGAAGGTCAACAAGAGGACTGTGACCACATTTCTTTATAGACAATTGCAGTGAGAATCAAATGGGATGATTCATTCCTGAATATAAATAGTGTCAAGCACTCCAAAAGCCCAGTCCTGAACAGTTTGAAAGTCAGGGCTGGAAGGAGCTGAGCTCTGCATTCCCAGGAAATCTCCAAGGGTGCACCCACAACTTTGGGTGTTGGGAGCAGAATTAGGCACATTGGCCTAACACATTTTGTGTTGTGACTTTTGCTAATACAAAATTTTCTTTGTTTGAAAGATTAATCCCAGTCTGAGAGTCAGAGGGAAGCAATACACTACTCCTTCCATCATTTGCTCATGTTGGCAAATAAGAAGAATTTGTGGCTTGGTTTGGATCCCTTTTTTGTCCATTAGCTTCGGAAGAGGTTTCAACATGTAACTTTTAACATGTAAGTTATATTTGTAATTTGAGAAATACTAACATGACTTACAGACACTGCTTGAATCATATGGAATCCATGGACTCACATGGCAGAGACTTCTCTGTAGTCCTCTGATCATCACTTCTCTGCCCTTTATGTCTACCTTCTGATTTAATAAAGTTCGGGGGTGTGGGAGGCTAGAATTATGCATATTTCTTTAAATGAAGTTGAATTAATGCAACACTAAAAGTCATTCTTTTGCTTCTGCTTCAAAATCTGTTTCCAGACATCACATGACATCACCTGAGACATGAGTCATATAGACATTGTCAGAGTTCTTTTTACAAATGTTGGAATGACACAGCAGTGTCTGCATTTTCAGCTGTTGCTTCTAAATCTATGCTTACAAAATACCAGACATTAAAAACTGTAGAACCTCTGTGTGCAAGTAAGGGTTTATTCTTGTGGGCTTGGTATTCTGTAAAAGACTATTGCAGTATTCTTCTTACAGTTATATGTGATTAAAGAACAGTTGAATATATTGCTCTGGAAAGCCCACACTGAAAGAGTCTGTAGGAAATGCACTGATGGAGTGCAAGAGCAGGAGAGCCTGGGGCTCTCTTGGCCAGAGTGGAAGGCAAGGGTGCAGACAGCTCATGCTCCCTTCCCCAGTGATTGCTCATATTGGGATCTCTCCACAACTGCAGTTACAGGTCAGAGTCCCACACCAACCCTACACTGAGCAGCTTTGCTCTTTGTGCACCTTTCAGAGAGAAGTGGGTGAGTTAAATATTTGTCTCTGCTATCTATAATGCATGTCCAGGGATGGGCTGGGATATTCACAGGATACTTTGCTCATTTGGCAAAAATTATATTCCTTTATCTTCCCTGATCAATCTGCAACTGCAAGCATGTAGGGCACTACCAGACTCATGATCAGAATGGTGCATTTTGACTTTAAAATCTCTACATCTATGAAATAGGAGTGTTCTTCACAGTGAACATTTCACTAGTCTGTTTGATTTGCCTACTCATCCTGAGCTTCCCAATGTCCAGACTCCAAACCAAAAGAAACTGGTTTCCCACTTCATTCCCTAAAAGCTGAGGACTATTTAGATATATGCCATACATTTATTTAAAAACCCAAACAAGCAAACCAAAACAAACCCCAGATGTTATTCAGAGAATTGCATGTTATAGCCCTGCCTTCTTGGCACCTTTACATTAAGGTTGCTCCATGCATTCTCACTGATGCTATTTTTGCTACCTTGCTAAGAGCTGCTCTCCATGCCAAAGCACAGTTTTAGGAGAAGCAGATCTGTTAATCTGACAACGTGCCATGGAAGCTCTCTGTCACCTTGTCCCAAAACAAAAACTCCAATGTCTCCATGTTGCTGCTGAGCAGTGGCCTCTGCTTTTGGTAAGTCACCTGCAACTTCAGCAGGACCCAGACAATAAATTATTTTCTTGTCCTTGTTCTTGTCTTGCCACCTGTAATGCAGGAAATAACTGAAGGGAATAAATCTTGTCCAAGACCTTTTCTCTTGCACATCAATCTGGATTTAGTGTGTTCAATGTCCCAACATTACACCATTCTAATTATCTGTTCATATACTTTATTTTAATTGAAAACCGTATTTTAATAATGAAAACTCTTTATGGAATTCATCTGCTCAATAGTTCCATTAGCAATCTCTTTTCCTGTACTATAGACTCAAGTACATGCAGTGATAACTGGGTAGAAAACAGCTCAAGTGTATTTAGGAGAAACAGGGGGCATAATGTCAAGGGTTTTCAGTGGTGGTGTCCACCTGCAGAGAGGGAGTGAAGAAGACAAATGAGTTACTAAGCAAGCAGGGGGGAAGAAGTTCATCTCCTGTAGCTTTGACACATAAATAAGAGATGAAATCACGGAACAGATATATAACCTGTTAAAAACAAGTCCACATAAATAGTAAATCTTGTTTGACAGACTTAATAAAATTTATTTAAGGACAAGTGCAGAGGACACAGGAGGTTGACCAAGGTAGGAAATAACATAATCCACATTTAGGAAAAGACACCTCTTGCCTTGCAGCCTTGTGGACTATCAAATGGAGGTAACAACAGGACAATACTGAGAAAGATTGTAAAATATGAAAAAAGAGTAATGGCAAGAGTCTGGAATGGGCCCTCATCTGAACCTGCACCACAGCACTTCTCAGCATCTGTATCATGAGAGTCTGAGGAAAACAGCCTTCAACTTACCCTGCACACTGACCTTTGCCTCTTGCCTCGAAGGGCCAAGTTGTTGTATCTGCTATTAAAGAAGTCATGGTATCTTAAAATAGAATTAAGAACAGATTGCCAACATGTTTTTTTTCCCTGCTGTTGTCAGTGACCTACAAGATCCATTTATAAATATTGCTCACTAGTTTCTCCAGGCCCTTACTCACCAGAGTGGAAAGGCCAAGGACTGTTACTGCTGTAGCACAGATGAAGAAAATTATTTCCACCCAGAGAAGAGGGCAGTGACCTGTTTTGCTCTTATATAGCCAAGTGGTATCTGTGCAGAGCTTCCTTGATTGTCCTTGATTCAGACCTCATATATGTTTCCATGAAAGGTAGGATTAAAATGCAAAATTAGGAAGGGCTGCTGAAAAAAGCATTTGAGTTTGAAGCTGGAGCATAGGGTGCTACCAAACCATGACAACCATTTAGGGCAGATTGAGTGTCATCCATCTAAAATGTTGTTTCTCACATTATTTCTATATTCTCCTTTCCTTATTTATAGGATATTGATGATCAGTATCTGGTTTCCTCACTCATGGAACAGTTTGGAATGTACCATGGAGTCCACCCTCCCTGATGACCCTCAGCATCTCCAAGGGCTCAAATCCAAAGGAAGCTGTCGTGTGACTCCTCTGGGACTGACACTATCTGCCTGCTCAGGAGATGCAGAGTTCCTTTTGGAATGAGGTAATATTTTCTTCCTCAGATACGGTGTTCTGGCCCCCTTTGTAACTGTAGAAGACCAGAACTGATCTCTTCTAGATCATGCTGAGCTCCCACCTCAGACTGGGCACCTTCCCTCTGTGAGTGGAAAATGCCAGAAACAAAGCCCCCTTCAGCTCCTGTGCCTGTGCTTGCCCCACACTGAACTGTGCAGGATGCAAACTGTGCCTTCTCTCAAGAGCCTGAGCTCTCAATGCCTCCCTGAAAAACCAGCCCAGCAATACCAGCCAGCAGGGACCACAGGAAGGGAACCAGCATCACCAAGGAGTCATCCAGCCCTAGGGCAGCACAGGCTGATGACACTCAAGGGACAATTGAATTTCTCTTCTCTGGTTTGCTGCTCCCAGCTGCAGCAGGAACCTGCCTGTGAGATGTCCCTCCAGGGGCACAGCTCCTTTTATCAGCTGGGACACTGCATCTGATGCCACCTGCTTGTGACAAACCTGGACACCAGGAAGTTCTGTCCTGGGCCTTGCCTGGCACTGCTCTGGAGTGACCTGGGAGTCCTGGTGCTCAGGATATTAATGGATAAGGACACCAAAGTGAATGCAAAATGTGGACAAACCCCACAGTAATTACTCAGGGCCTGATCTGCAGTGAGGACACATTAGTTGTAGGGACCATATTTGTCATGAAATTCCATTATGACATGAGATTTCTTTTGCAATAGGGTCCTGATCCAGGTTCTAATGAAGCTGCCTGATACACATTTTACCTGTTTAATGAGCTTGGGATTTTTAATAGCTAATGCACTGCAGTGTGTTTTGGCTGAGTGCCTAAGATGTTTCAAAGCCCAATTATCTCTTACAAGGTCAGTAGTCACTTATTCTTTAGGGCCCATGACTCAATATGTGTTTGCATTCTATGCTCTCTTTAATGTTTTAATGTTTGTTATAAAAATTGCAACAATGATTCATTTGCATGTATTTCTTCTTTGTTTGGAAGGGAATCGTTTGGAGTGGCTATTTTAAGGGTTGTTAAGTGGAACAATCTAAGTGTGAACACTGAAAAAATAAATGGAAACATTTAATATTTATGCTCTGCTATTCTACTGTGTCTCAGTCACGTAAAATCAGATCACTATCCTAGAGCCCTTGTTTTAAAAAGACAGCCCTAAAAGTAATAAAACGTAGCAATGATTGACTTGTTAAAACAAGTCGTGATAAACAATTCAGAGGCAAAATTCTATCACACTTGCTATGCTGGAAGTGTGCTGAAACCATGCTGAAATAAAGAAATACAAAAGAAAAGACTCTTCTATCCCCAGGCAACTATTTTACAGTGAGGCTGTTTCAGCCATAGCTACATCCAACATGATTTTGAGCTGCATCAGCCTCTTGCTTCTGCTCCCAGTACATCCTGAAGGTGCAGTCCATATCTCCTGGCAGCAGTGTTAGTTTGCAGAGTTCCCTCAATCCTAGACACAATATTCCCTACACAACTGCTTGTGAGTTTACTGTACAAATCTGATAATGGGTTCCTGTGCTAGCAAAAAGGGAACTGTGAAAGGCAGCACAAAATCTCCTTGAATGGGCTTTGCTGCAGAAACCAGACAGTTCCAAACTGGCCTCCCAGTAGTGCAGGCAAGGTCCTGATCCCACTTCTGAGAGCAACAAAACTCTGGATATGAATATGCATATTTTACCAAATCAGAGCTGTACTGCCTCCAGGACCAGCTGAGAGGTACCAGAGCTCATGGAGCTCATGGATAGTGGCACAAGGACCCTACACAGCCACCCTGAGTGACAACCACAGCCTCACCTCAATGCCATTCCCTCTGGGAGACTTCTTCCAGCCTCAAGCTATGAGATGAACAAACAATTAAACATGTTAATCAGTATAAATTTACACATTGCCCATATACAGAGCTAGTCCTTTTTTGAATCTTAGTTCTCAGTCCTTAAATTTCAAGGATTAGGATCCACTGTGCTACACAGACAAAGGGATTCCTTGTTAAGAGCATTTTAGATCAAGCTTCTACAGATAGATCAGTGCATTTGTAAAATCTATAATAAGTGTTCAATTTCTGGCATAACTTGGTCTCTGACTGAATTCTGAAAGACTATTTTTGTCCTTCAATTTGAAGTTAACAGATTTATTTATCATTTTCCTGTAGGTTTTGAGGAGTGGAACAGAGCTATTTTTTCCTGCTGTAAAACATTTGCCAAACGTTTTTGACTGACAATAAGTTTTATAGGTGCAGACATTTGCAGGCAATACATGAACAAAAATTCACCATTTAATTGTTTCAAGTCATTCACCCACTTCTAACAATGTCTAGTAGTATCCCATATTAGGGTTAAACCTTCATTCCCAGAACTGAAAATTGGTTGCTAAATATAAACTTGAGCCTAATCCAAGATCTTGCTTCAAAAATGTTGGTTTATACAGCTGACTGTGCTAAGTGGGGATGGAAAGTTGTTATGCTGAAGAAGTTCCTTACTATTTTAAAGCAACTTTACCAGCAATTCCTTTGCTGTATCTCTCCTGTCACATTGCTGGTCACAGCTAAAAATACATGGAATATTTTTGCCACTCTCCCTGGGGCAGTAGGTGAGGGCAGTGAAATGCTCAGGGGTTTTCACAGCTGACATCCTGTGTGTCCAACCCCACACTTGGCTGGGAACGAGGCTGGGTGAAGAAACACGAGCAAAAATAATCCATGAAGACTGAGCTGAAGATAAACTCCTAACTTGTGAATAAAGGTCTGTTAGAGCACTGAGAAGACTCTGCTCCCCTCAAAAGAAGGGGATACACCCACAGCACCTGGTGTGACACTGTGACATCACAGCTGCTTCCTCCTCCTCCTCCTCCTTCCCTCCCCCTCCTCCTCCTTGCACTAGGGTGCAGCTTGACCCTGCCTGTATCTGTCCTTCAGAGTTTGATCCATCTACAGCTGTGGAGAAAAACCAAATCTTTTCGTTTGGATCAGACCTTTAAGACAGGGTTTCACTGCTGAGTCTGTACCAAACCAGGTCCCTGTGCTCAGATCTTCACTTGTGCTTGGCTTTGCTGCTCATCTGAAAAACAAAACAAAACAAAACAAAACAAAGGTGAATTTAGCTGCCAGCTGGGGATTTCTACTCTGAATATTCAGAAACACTTGCACATATTTTCTTCCACCCTATTCCAAAATTGTCAAAGGAGGTATAAATAACTATCTTGCTGCATGTTAATAATGACCAAAAAGAGCTAGGAAGTTTGGGTGAATTAATAATTACTAGTGTTAAGACTCTATCAAGTGGGACCTCCTTCTGTTAAGAGCTACAGCTCCTCCCAGTCTTATTACAGAACTGGAATTTAATCTCCAGGTTTTCAGACAAGAATGTGCTTCCACATGGAATTACAGAATGGTTTGGGTTGGAAGAAACCTTAAAGCTCATCCCATCCCACCCCAGCCATGGCAGGGACACCTTCCACTGTCCCAGGCTGTCCCCAATGTCCAACCTGGCCTTGGGCACTGCCAGGGATCCAGGGGCAGCCACAGCTGCTCTGGGCACCCTGTGCCAGGGCCTGCCCACCCTCCCAGGGAACAATTTCTTCCATAAACCTGTTACAAATCCACCCACTTTCAGTTTAAAGCCATTGTCCCTTGTCCCCAGTCCCTTTGCAGCTCTCCTGGAGCCCCTTTAGGCCCTGCCAGGGGCTCTGAGCTGTCCCTTGGATCCTTCTCCTCTCCAGGTGAGCACCCCCAGCTCTCCCAGCCTGGCTCCAGAGCAGAGGAGCTCCAGCCCTGCAGCATCTCCATGACCTCCTCTGGATATGCTCCAGCAGCTCCACGTCCTTATGTTGGGGTCCCAGAGCTGAAAAGAGCCAATTTGATCTTGTGCTCTTCCTATTTAGTGTATTTGCCCAAGACAGGATCAAAGGAGAAGTTAGTGTGGTCTCCATGGCAGCCTAATTAGGCAGAATTTGTTCCCCTTTTTCCCACGTGAGGTACCTATTATTAGAAAATATCCTTGTGCCCCTGAGAGGACAAGTAATGTCTCTGTGTGTGGTAGTACAATAGAACATCCTGATCACATTGGCCATGGGTAATTCACTGTATTTGGTCATAGCACAACAGGCTGTGCTCCTAAACAACCATTACAGCTGAAAAGGTTTTCATCATGTCTCTTCATACAGGAATGTCTCTTTCCTACCCCTTGCTTCTTGCTCCTGGTTATCAACTACCAGCTATCAGCTGAAGCTGAGAAAATATCCTTCTGTTCCTTATCTCCATAGCCCAGTACAAGTGGGAAATGAGGATATTTGCTTTAATAAAGAGCTACACTGGAGAGCTACAGATTTGTCTGGGAATTTTTTTTGCAACTTTGTAAATTTATGCACCACAAAGGAAATCAACAGAACTGGTGATTAGTGCTTATGAGATTTATTGGTTTATAAACTGTATAATTCCAATAAGGCTTACTCAATATTGCAGTGAAATGACCCATTGGGTTTATCTGATAAGCAAAGTGATCTGTAAGCTAAACTGTTCATTAAATATCTCCCTGGTTCCTCCTAAACTGTACCCATGGAATGCCAGGCAATGGATAAGCATCCTTGGAAATAAAAGCAGCAGCATCAGCACTCATTTAGCATCCCAGCCTTCAGTAATGAAATTCAGTAAGAAGCACTTTTGTTCTACATTGTTCTCCACAGCTCTAAAGCATCAGCTAGAAACCACTAAAAGCACAAAAATGTGAATTTACTTGGCTCTTGTACCAAAAGTTCAAGTGGCCAAGGAATCTCTTCTGTAACTAAAGACAGACAGATTTGTTCCTGCTTTGTCTCCAAAGACTCCTCCTGTCACCTGGAACAACACAACCACATTTTATGTGTCCTGATTGCAGAGAAAAGCCAGCCAGGTTAAACTGTCCCCTTTGCAGGGTGGTTTGGGGTGGCCATGGTGCAGGTCAGCTGAGGGATGGTGACTTCTCAGGACAAACCAAATCAGTCCCTTCACAGCTGTATCTATATCTGCACACCTGAGTGAAGGGAAAGGAGGAGTTCTCCTCCAAACCCACAGAAGTGCTTTTCATGAAATGGGGCAGCTGCCAAAGATCTCTGGGATCTCTGAATGTGAGGAAAACTTGTGTTTTCGTGGGAAAAGAAGTGTACTTCTTTCTGAAACAGCTCTAGCTTGTACCTTGTAACAAGCTCCAGTGATGGATGGTTGATTTTTTCCATCTATATGCACAGGAACTCAGCTTTTCCAAGGGGAGAGGCTCCTGAGCCAGCAGGAACCACCCCTGTTCCTTGAGGATACCAACCAGAGAGCCTCACACTCTTGCTGTCATGAAGAGAAGAGCTGAGCTGGTTTCTGTGCCAGTCTTCCTGCTCCCTTCCACTCTAAACAACACAGGCTGTGACCCTTGGGGTGTCCTGTGCAGGGCCAGGAGCTGCACTCAGTGATCCTCGTGGGTCCCTCCCAACTCAGCCAATTCTGTGCTTCTCTGAATTGTTTTGCTTCCTTGCACTCTGTACCTGTCAATCCCTTCCTCTTGTACCCACTAAAAAAAAGTATACTGGCTCCTACAACTTTTTAATCAAAGAACATTCTGCCTCACTAGTCCATGGTAGGAAATACATCGAATGATTATTCAAGTGAAGGTTTCTGTGCCAGAAACCAGCAACCACATATTCCCAATGAAGGAGGGAGTTGAACAGTGAGAACTCCCTGCAGTCAGGCAGCAGGAATTCAAACACCCATTGTGTCCCTGGGAGCAGCAGATCTCTTTATCTGATCCCAAGGCTGAACATGATCAACAGGATTCTGGAGAAATTTCTCTAAGTTCTCAGCAGAAAAGCTAGTTTTACTGCCTGAAGGGAATGGCTTTCAACAACTACAGCCTGTGCTTACAGAGGGACTTTGGGGCAGTAGAGTGAAAGTTCAGGTCCTTTGTGCTGGGTTCACTTTTGAATGATGCTCCTTGGAAACTGAAATACAGGCAGCCAGCTGAGATTGCTTTTGAGAATGAAGACTTCTCATTTATAATTCATAGGAAATAAATACCATCCTGAATGGTTTAGAGGAGTGTTTTTGTATCTTTGTAACAATGAAGGGAATTTCATATGAGGGAGTTTCCTTTGTCTTGTAATAAAGGGGGAAAGCTTTCTTGCAACTGAGGCTGATTTCAGACCTTTGAACTTGTAAAATAATTAAATCCACTACCTGTATGTCTGAACCTATTTTTTAGTAAGCCTTAACTGGAAATACAACTGAAATGCAGCAGCTGATAGGGCAGGGAGACAATGGGAGTGCACCAGCACCTTCTGTTTAGGCTTGGTACTGAACCCTGCTCAGAAATCAAGCTGAAAACCACAAAAAACATATACAAAGAAATGAAAAGTTTTCAGTCACTTTTAGAACCAAAAAAATCCTATTTAGAAAAAAAAAAA
>WEIU01001406.1:85655-96734 GCA_013389925.1 Aegithalos caudatus
AAAAAAACAAAACAAAACAACAAACTGAAATCAGGTAGAAATATTGTGGAAGCTGATTTTATAAAGCTGTGGAAGCTTGAGGGGCTGCTTTGTCCCAAGAAGTTTCCAGATAAAAACCTGCTAAAAATAAGCTATTAGGTAGGAACTCCTTTAGATTAATCTGATGAGCTTTTCTGGGGATAGGAGGAACTTGCACCTTGAATAAAAAGGTTCTACAAAGCAGACAGAAGTTTGAAGGGAAAACTTTGATGAAATTTTCATCTTGCTTACTGAAGAAAGGACCAAGTTTAATTTAATTGCAGAGCATTCAGAGCAAGAGGGACATTCTCCCTTCTTGTCTGGGGATCCTCACTCTGAAAAAGCAACCTAATGACTTAAATACAGTTTTAATTTTTTTTCTGGCATGTATTTCTGCCAAGTCTGAGTGAAGTGTTCAGGAGAAAGGAGATGACATTGATATCTCTCCATGGCACAGGATTCTGATCAGGCTGTGTCACGTGACTAAGGAAGCTAATCAGGTGCAGTACAGTTTGGTTTCTTTATTGCAGGAAAAGTATGTATTTCCCAGCAAAATCATCACTAATGTACTTGACCAACAGTTTTGATGCAGTTGGATAAAACTTCCCCTAAGAGATAGTCAGGGATTCCCTTTTTCTTATGAGTCTTCATTCCCTTACAATGGTAATACTTACAAATGAACCAAGTCTCTTATGAATACTTGGCACACATTTTAGATGAAGCCTTTTGGAGAATACTGTATTGTTTAGAGAGAATCTAAACAAATCTGATGCCATTTCACTAATACCTCAAGGGTATTGGTGTAAATAGTTGTGAAATTCACATTAAAAAAATAGACTTTTTTTTTTTTTTTTTTTTTTTTTTTTAATGCACAGCTTGGGTTAAGCAAACCCAATGAGCAGCAGCTCTAGTCTGGCATGAAAGATCAAAGGAGCCTGAGTGACAGATCAGAGGCTCATGGCAGGAAAGAAGCAAATCAGTTCTTTGTCATTTCCAAAACAAGATCCTTGCTACACAAAATGTAACCAATTGAACCACAGGGTCTCAGCTGATAACTCTGATGATATAATCTAATTAATTAAAGCACACTGATTAGCCCTGTGGCATTTGCTTTGGGCAGCCAGGTGCTCTTTACTCAAATGTTACAAGAACTGCCCCAACTGCTCCACCAACGTGTCTCCAGAACATCAGCATTCCACTGAAGCCATTAAGGTGAACTTCCTATTTTTAGCAGTCCAGAAAGCATATTCTGCCAGAATTACCTCAGCATTCAGGCAGTGAGCAGTTAAGGGAGCTGAAACTGCATTTGTTAAAGCCCAAATCCTGGCAGTTCCAGTGTCAGACGTTCACAGTGATGTACTGATGGTTCTGACAACTCATCTCATTCTCCTGTGCAGAATTTCTGCTTTCAGGGTGGAAATGTGCAATACTTACCCAGACCCAGAAATAAAACCAGCTCAAAAGGGGCCAAATGAGACAAGTTTCCAGTCCAAAAGTAGCTTGAAAAAATGAGCAATGAGTGATTAAATAAACAAACCAAAAATGAGAATACAGCCACTATACACAAGGAATGAAGCATATTTTTAAAACTTTTTCCATCCCCAGAATGGTGCCACACCTTAAATAATGCAAATGTTTGCTCTGGAACTGAGGAAGTGTTTGGTAATCACCATATTGATCTTTGTTACTGATGTATAAATTCATTTGTATTGACAAATTTCTGTTAGCAATCTCCTCAGTAAACCAGCAATTATCCCCTAGCATCCTGTTTGGGAAGTTAGAATATACTCCCAGATCTACACATGGATACACATTTTCATTTTGTGAGTGCCTAAAAAAATAAGTATATTCAAGCTCCCATTTCACAAAGATAGGACAAGTTGGCCCACTAAAAATCTGTGATGAGAAAATGCTTTCTCAACTCCACTGGCAACCTTGGCACCCGAGTTTATGTGAAAAGTCAGGTAACTCAAGTGTAATTCACCCTGAACTTTTGGATAGTCACCTATTTAGATCAAAGATTCCTTGTTTTGCCTGTGCAGTTGGAAACCCAACAAAAGTTTACATTCCCTATTGAAGCATTTTCTTGGGAAACACATTTAACAATACTTCTACTACTTCTACTACTTCTTTAACTTGGCCTGTAGAACTTCCACATCACATCAGGTATTGCCTTGAGGTAAAATCAAAGAGCTTCTCTTGAGTTACTTTTAGACTACTTTCTTATAGATCTGAAGTTTAGGCATCTGTGCAGTTACATATTTATGTATAATCACTTCTGCAACTCGGCCTCAAAACGTATTTTGAATCTGATGAACAATTTCACATAAATTGCAAACTCTAATACTGTAATAAGTTAAATTTATGAGGGCCTTTCCCAAGAGAATAAAAACCCTCAAGCAAACCCTGGGCAGCAGTGTCCAGTCATTATGTGAACAGCTCCAGATCAGCTGCAGAGCACCCTGAGAGTCACACAACCCAGAACAGGCTGCTGGACACTCTGGGTGCAATGCAATGAAAACTTGGTGAAGGGCAGCAGAAAATCCTTGGAAACACAGGAAGGATCTGGGGAATTGCAGGGAGGGTTGTGGGAGATGTGGGAGGCTGCAGATGGTACAATGAGATGAGATGAGAGATGAGATGAGATGAGATGAGATGAGATGAGATGAGATGAGATGAGATGAGATGAGATGAGATGAGATGAGATGAGATATATGAGATATGAGATAGATATGAAATATGAGAGATGAGATATGAGATGAGAAGGATTTGTTTTTTTACACTGGTGCCTTCTTGGCCTCGCCAGCTCTGGCTCAGCATCTGCCCTGCAGGTTCCAGGTAACCAGAGAGCAGGGAGGTGGGGGAAGGACAGGAGCTCCATTCCACAAGCACAGGAGGGAGACCCTGCAGTCAGAATTCACCTTTTTTAGCACCAGATCATCCCTGTCTAGATCTGTGTCCCATGAGGATTTCCTGGTGTCTGATAAGCACACACTCCCACTGCAGCTTTTCCATGTGCACACTCAGCTCTTCCTGTGGCATTTCCCTCCCAAGTAATACAGATTCATATCAAGTTTTAGCCTTTTAAAACTCACTTAAAATCCACCAGCTGCAGGAAGTGAATGGTTAGACAACCAAGTTACATCAGTGTCTCCCAGTGAGAGTGAGAATATTTGTTTCTCTGGAAGATCTTTTTTGGTGATCTGCATCACTTCCTTCTATAGCCTTCTCCTTCCAGTACAAGGTACATTTATTGCCATCCTGCCTGTACATCCAGTGCCTGGAAAGGAGAACATTCTACACACGTGGAATTTGAAGACAAAGAACATTCACTATTTATTTCAATGAAAAAAATTGCATTCATTATGTGCATTTAAAAGCTGTAGATTCACAGCCATTTCAGACTTCAATAAAATCACATTGTCATTGAAAGAAAAGATTTCCAAACATCTCCCTTTCCATGCAAGTATGCACAGACAAGCACTGAATGGGATTAGCAGCAAAGCATTAGTCAGTCTGCTTTGGGAAAAGGATCTTTTCCACACAAACTGGAACTTTGCCTTTTCCCTGCAGCCTCCCTGGCAGACACTCCACCTTTGGCTGCTCCCCATCACCCACTTGCCTTACTAGGCAAAGTGTTTCAAGCATCCAGAGAGGGCCCACACACCCTGCTTGGGTTCCTCACTCAGTTTTCCTGCAAAAGCTGCCAATTTAAACAGTTCCCGTTCTTAGCTGCATCCACATCACTCCTTCCACTGTGCCAGCAGTGATGTGCCAAATGTGCAGTACACAAGATCATCTGAAAATGATATTAAAAACAAATGCTCAGGTATTTCAGGTGGTCACAGCCTATTCCGTGGGAGCTCTTCACTTCTGTCTATGTGATGTGGTGACAATGCACAGGTTCTGAAAGATGAAACATCTGAGTGTGATGAGTCAGTAGTTCTGCATGCACAGAGTGAATATTACACATGGAATTAGAGCTCAGGAATTCTCAGATAAAAAGATTAGTAAAATGCCCATATTTAGCAAGCAAAGCAGAAGAAGAAAGAATGCACAAAAATAGGAATAAATGAGAATCCAGTAACATTAAACAGCAAAGTCACTAAAATACCTTGCACTTTGAGGCTGGCTGTGTGTTTGTATTAGAATTATAGCTGGAGTCCCACCAGGTACAATATGAATAGAAATAGCACAGGAATAAAGACTGATCCCTCACCACACATTCTCAAAACAGCACAGCCTCAATACATCAAAGTAATCCTTTTGGAAAAAAAACACCAACACTTTGAAACACACCCTCAGACAAAATATTGATTCTAGAGCACTTAACAACTATGAAGCTCACTGGCAGAATTCTCTGTTCAAGCCGGAGCTTTTTTGTTTGGAGTTTACCTGAAGAAGCCATGAGAGGAGACACTGCTGTGGGAAATAGTGCAAAAATGCCTCAGAGAAACAACAATTATATAAATATTGTGTGCAAGGCACCAGAGGGGCAGAATTACTTTGGTTATTGATACAAAGTCTTCCTGTGGCTGCAAAAACTGCCTGTGCAAGCAGTTCTCAGGATAGATCATTGACACATTTACATATCGATATACTTGATTCGGAATATTTCAGTATAATTTACATGATATTTAAATGAAAAATAAAAACTTAAATGCAAAAAAAACCCAAAAACAAACAAACTCAAAGTTTCTACATTTTGTGCTTTCAAATGTTTACATTCAAGTCATAGCACCACTGCTGCAGGAACCAAGAGCTGGATTTACTTTTACATTCAAATTTAGGAAAACATCCTCAGTTTCAAAGATCAAGAAAATTTTGCATCTGTGTTTAAAGTTTCCAAGTGAGGCCTCTCTAAATCTGGCCAGTGGACTGGCCTGAAGCAAACCCTTTTTGTGTAAGAGATCAGCCTTACAGAGGATGCTGTGAGCAAACCCTGAGTAGGAGAACTGCCCTTGATCCTTCTCTCTTCCTGTCCTTTGGCCACAGATACACGTAAAGAGAAAGCTGAATTGGGAAGGCATTGAAAAGGAACTGCAAGGTTCCCTTCCAGCTGGCCAGGGCTCCCTGTCAGTCCCAGAAAGGGCACCAGAACTGTGGAAAAACAGAGGCAGGCTGTGTGCCAGGGCTGCTCCAGGCCTTCCCTTCGCTTCCTCCCTCCTCCTTCTGAAGCCCTTCCATGGACAAGGAAACATCCCAGGGACAAGGAAACATCCCAGGGTAAAGGAAACATCCCAGGACAAGGAAACAGCACAGGGACAAGGAAACATCATGGGGACAAGGGGACAAGGAAACATCCCAGGGACAAGGAAACATCCCAGGGAAAAGAAACATCCCAGGGGAAAGGAAACATCCCAGGGACAAGGAAACATCCCAGTGACAAAGAAACATCCCGGGGGAAAGGAAACATCCCAGGGAAAAGGAAATGTCCCAGGGACAAGGAAAAAGCACAGGGACAAGGAAACACCTCAGGGATGAGGAAACACCTCAGGGACAAGGAAACATCCCAGGGACAGGGAAACATCCCAGGGACAGAGAAACATCCCAGGGACAAGGAAACTTCCCTGCCTGCCAGCAGCTCCTGGGAGGGGGGCCAGGCAGGGTTTGAACTTTTGGGTGTGCAGGTCCTGCAGCCACTCTGGGCACCTGGAGCCCCAGGACAGCCAGGCCAGGTGAGGGGCCATGGCTGGGCAGTGGCACCATCCCCCTCCCCACCCCCACCTCCATCCCCATCCCTCCACCTGCATCCTCCTGGATCCAGCACGAGTTCCATCCCCTCAGCCATGGGGGGCTGCCAGCACAGAACCCCTGGGCTGAGATGCCAGTCAATATTCAGTTTTATGGCTTTATAAGCTATTCTGGGAAATTTCTGGGGAGCAGCTTCAGTCCAAGAATCCCAAATGGAAGGAGCTATCAGCATAAAAATGCAAGCACTCAAATAATCAGACATCACATCACAAGTTAGTGGATCCCCAGTTCTTCAGTTGCTTTTCTTACCAGTGCAGCTGGTTTTCTGCTCACAATAGGGTTAACAGCAAAGAAACAATTACTGGTTAAACATTAAGGTTCAAAACTGAGTAAATTTCAGTTTGTAACCAGCTAAAGCCCCAACTCACCCATTTCATTTTATAAATAGCAGTTTAAATTTGGTTTTCGGGATTTGTTATGCAAACGGGAAAAGAAGAAGGAATTTAAAAATCAATGTAAATGGAAGAAAAAATTTAAAATAGTATATTGGAAATGTAGGAAATATGTGGAATGTAAGACCCTTAATTAAAAAAAACAAAGCCATCCCCTCAAAATATTTTAATCTATTCAGGTTGTGATGCATTGTGTGTAGTAATAGCAAAAAGTAATTTAATCTACTATAAAATTTCTCAAACCAAGGCCAAGGACTACCCACATCTCTTAGTCATTACAGGAGAGAGATATTGATTTGTTGACCCATTTACAAACACAAAAAAAGATTAATTTTGGTTTGGATTTTAGGATAAAGGTGGAGATGACAACAAGCAAGGGCTGGGTGTTGTCACCAGGCTCTGCTGCTGGAGAATGTCCCAGAGCTGTGCCAGAGGCCAGCAGGACAGGACAGGCTGTGCCTCAGTTCTGAGCTGCCCTGGGGAGCCTGGAGCCATCCCAGTTATCCCACAGCTCCTGGCACTGAGACTCCCCAGGGTGCCTCAGTGTTCCTCTTAGCCCAGGGACACTCCAGACCCACAGACTGCCTCTCATGGACTGCAGCTGGGGCTGGAATTCCCTCGTGTGAAGGGAAGGAAAAATCCTTGGTTGTGAACTCCAAAGAAGCTCCCAGGTTCCACACCCAGGAGCACCACGGCCCTGCTGTGAGGGACATTGTGCAGGGTCCCTGTGCTCTGGGGCCTCGTTCCACACCCAGCACTGCATCCCAGGAGCTGCTGGGATCCTTGGAAAGGTCCTTCCAGCAGGGGCTCAGGAGTGCCAGGGGCAGCTTCACCTCCTCACAACCAACAGCCACGCATGTCAACGCTTTCTGTGTCAATGCCCATCAGCCAAATGTCTGGATGCTCCAGGTCTTTGGTCAAGCTATTTCTAAGCAGTGTTCCAGAAATAGCACATGGGTTTATTTATGTGTAGCAGTCCATGTTAATTTGCCAAGTGCCATTACATAACAGCAATTAATGACATTATTTCTTCATTACTAGATGTGAGCATACACCATTTCCACAATGTGCTGAATGCATTTCTGTAGCTCTTCTCAGTAGCTTTGAAGGGAAGATAAATGAGAACAAGCAGAGTGCCTAGATTAACAACAAATGATAAATCCAAGCCCCTTCATTGAGCCAAATTAAATATTCTGTTGTAGGCCTTGACCTAATTCCAGCTACTGTTTTTTTTTTCCTTGTACTTTTTCATTTAAAAGATTTTTTAAAAGATATGAGTCTGTCATGAGAATAGGCTAAACTCTTCCTTTAGACATACCTTCAGAAATTATCTTGAAAGCTATGGATAATTTCAGATGGTTTCAAAAGTTGGTATTAGATTACTTGTAATCAGGATTTAATTCTCTATTTAAAGAGAAAAACTTATGTTGTTTAGAATAGTGATTTATCTACCTTTTAAAAACTATGAGCTATATGCGTTTGCAGACAACTCCAAATGTTATTGCCAGGACCCGGACCTTAGGTTTAACTTTTTAAACTTTTCTTTGGTTATTTTTGTATTTTAGTCAACTGATGTGTTCAGAAGGAATGTGTAAGGCATGTTGCATACCCTCCTGGTATACTATATATATATATATATATATGCACACACATATACACTCTACTTCAATATTTTATCAGAATTGTACCACCTTTCATGCTTTTGTAGAGGGCAGTCAATGCTGTACTGAATTACTTTAAAGTAATTAATTTATTTAACCTTGTCTGGTTTAGCAGCCTTAGAATCCCCTGAATTTCTTTTTTTAGAGTTTTGTTTTCTCTCTCTACATCTTCCCTGTAATAAGTGATCTCTCTGTCCCTAGGATTCAGTCTCCTGCATTAGAAAAACTCCAGTGTGTTCTATCTCATAGATTCAAAATCAGCCCTAAACTCCTCTGCCCTATTTTTACCCCAGTATCATTGTCAGAGAGAAGTGCCAGAGATCTGAGATGTTTCCTTATTCCCTCAGGAAATCTGACCTATCCTAGAATAAAACTAGGATTGCATGAGAAGACCCAAGCTCTGTTTTCAGGGCCAGTGAACTCAGTGGACAGATTCAGAGTCTTGGAAATGGATGTGTATCCACAGGTATGGCTGGAGGCAGAATCTGGCTCAAGAGCTGCTCTCAAAATAACAGTTTTGCCAGCTGGTTACTAAACTGGGTGCCAAACTGAGTCTCTCCTATGCTCTTAAAATGCTTTTGGCCCAGGTAGGCTCCAGACAGGTGTAGGTGTTGGTGTTCATGACACCTCTGATGCACTTGCTGAGAAAAGCTCCTTGTTCAAACTCAGAGCCAGGTCTGCTCCTGCACAGGCAAAATCTCAGCCATGAGAGGATATAGCCATGGGAGTAAATAGGTCCACACATGTTTGTTAAATCACTTAACTGTACTAAAACAACCCAGAATATCTGCAGTATCTCTGCCCCTCACACGCTCCCCGGGCTGAGGCTGGGTCCTGCAGGATCCTCCCTCAGCCCTGCTTACCTTCCATGCCACAGTTTGATTATTTCTCTTCTG
Source organism: Aegithalos caudatus (assembly GCA_013389925.1). Taxonomy (NCBI): domain Eukaryota; kingdom Metazoa; phylum Chordata; class Aves; order Passeriformes; family Aegithalidae; genus Aegithalos; species Aegithalos caudatus. Next base: position 94,377 of record WEIU01001406.1, read on the forward strand.
CAACCCCTTTATAAATTTATTATTTTGACTGGTCTCACAGCTGATTTCATGTATTCACACAAATTCCAGCCCACCCTGACCATCACAGCCCTGTGCCCTTGCAAGCCAGCACTGCCCCCTGATCCTGTCCTTGCTCTGTTGTGTTTGCTAGTTGGTAAAACACTTCCACAACTGGAGACCTCATACAAAGGACTTCCAAACTGTCAAAACAGAACTTACTGTTCTGTAAATATCATTTCCTTAGTTCAAACCCATGAAAGAATTATGCATACAGAAAGAGAGGGGGAATTTTTAATGCTCCTAACCATCTGTAAGCTTTTAGGGGTGATTTTTTTCATGATCAGAGTTCATAAGGGATATATAGATAAGATGTAAGATACTTCTGTCTCCTAAGACACACACTCAGCATTGCAAACAGCAGATTTTGTATCAGATATTGAATTAAACTGGCTGTGTATTTGGGGTATCTGCAAGGGCACAGACAGAACTGTGTCTGTGTAACCTTAAACAACCAGCTCTGTATCCCAAAGTGCCATCCCGAGGTGACCTTTTAAACCTCCACTGATTCATGAGAGAGATAATTGAAATTTGTGCCTATTCTGATTAAATCCAAGCTGGGCCAGAAAAAGCCTGTCTGGTGACCTCTGTACTGAAGTTGCTTTCCCAAAAAGCAAAAAGCAAAGTTGCAGTTGACAAACAGGAACTTATATTGAGCTGTTTTGGTGGAATGGGCAGTGACAGGACAGGCTTGAAGGCAGAATAACCTGATCTTTCTCTGAGATGGCATCTCAAGAACAGCTTTTAGCATAGGGGCTGTCAGCACAGGGGAGCTTACCCTGATTCTTCTTCTGTCATGTGAGTTATTCAGCTGACACCAAGTGAAATTTAGCCATCTAGTCTAAAAAAATATGAAAAATCACTTCATAGGTGTAAGCACATTTTTAGGCATGCTTACTGTAAACAATTTTGCAATGTGTTAATTAGATTTCCAGGACATGAAACAAATATAATCAGAACAGAATTAGTAAGTACAGAGCTCAATCAGAACGAGAAGAAATTGTAAACTCCAAGTATTCCCTGTGGAAAAACTGGAGTGTCTTGTTTTAACATGTCAGCATTGAAAGGAAAAATCCTGGGACTTATGACAGCAATGAATGCAGAGACCACAGTCAGAAGGCCTGGAAAATCTGTCCAGTGCTCGAGGGGAAGGGAGACAGCAAAATCACATACACTGTAAAGATCCATACAAATTAGATAAGCAAATTCTTATTTTTAGCATTTGCCCAACAGCAAAGACAAGGGAACAGCACATAAACAACTCAGAAGGGAAGCAGTAACCTAAGCTAGTCCAGGGTACATTGAGCAGTCAAGTTGCAGAGGCAGGAGGTGCCCACGGAACTGAAGAACATGAACTCCTGTAACTGAAGAAAACTTGCAATAGGCAATCAAAGAGGAAAGAAAATCCACATTTCTCTGTCCCTACCTTGCCATCCCAGGAGGGATCTTGCAAAATGCCAAGGGTCTTTAGCTCAAAACTGAGGGCCAGAGTAAATCAAAGACTTCACTGGCCCAGAGTTATGAGAGTAACTTGGCACTTAACTCTCATTAAACTACCATGAAAGTCAAATGCAGTTTAGGGAGATAAAACTCAGAGGATCCAGGCCTTTGGAACCTAAAATAAAACTTGGGCTTAATTGAAAACCGGCACCAAAACAGTGATTCTGAATTCTTTTCAACCATCTGGAGATGCCTGATATTTTTAGTTTTCCCTGTTTTTCTGTGAGGCATAAAGATAGAACAACTCTGTAGCATAGGGAATATGGAAATCAGTCTTGAGCTTTTCCACTCTGACATATTTAAAGGAAAAAGAATGAATAACACACATTTCTATACCTCCTTCCTGAGCAGCTGCCTTTACCAGAAAAGGAGACCCCACCCTTTCCTCCCAAGGAACCTTTCAGGACAAAAAAGGAAACCCTGCTCTGTTCTGTGGGTGAGTAGGCACAAGGGGCATCCTTGGGAAGGGGAACCAGAGCTGTGAAATCCAAATAGAGAGAAGATCCCCCCTGACTGTGGAGAATAAAATCTCTTGCACCTCAGTGTGTGAGATCCAGCTGGTCCCTAGTACTGCCCTAAAAACCAGCACACAGCTGCCTGCTTGGCATGGGACTCTCCAGATCCCTTCTGCTGCTCCTCCAGACTCTCCTGCAGCACTGGAATACAAAGTCTGCTCCTGAGATCAAGTGCCCAAATGCCAAAATGTTAGGAATAGATCTGGACTTGAAGCCTGTCATAATTCCACACCAGCTGAAGCTCTTGTGGAAATGGGACATAGATTATATATATTTATATATATAT
>WEIU01001406.1:96767-136696 GCA_013389925.1 Aegithalos caudatus
CTATATATATATATATACACACACATATATATATATATATTGCATTTTATGTTTTGAAATGTATTGGAGAATTTAAGATGCATCTCCCAGGGTATAAGACAATATAGGAGATGTGCTCCTAGGAGCCTTTTTTGCCCAAAATAAATAAAGTATGATCTACACTTGTTCATTATATAAACAGAGCTGAATTGTAATTCTCTCCACTGATTCAATTCTGTTTGTAAGTAAGGAAAGCAATTAAAGATGTCATTAGCCTGGTGATGAGGATGTCTCCATCCTCCACGTGACTCCTACTTGAGCATCGGTGTTCTTGTGAGCAATCCTGTGATTAAATTCATGATCCCTCAGAAGATAATCTCCTAATTTCTGCTTGTTTATTTTATCTGAAAATTTTTGTTTGTCTGAAACCTGAAAACAGTACAATTAAGTGTACATAGCCTAAAGTAAAACCACGTTTTAGAAATTATATACAATGTACCTGTTGATTATGTTCTCTGTTCAAGACAAAGATATTTTGCTAGAATTGGCTGAAGAGATTTTCAAAATCTTCCTACTTCAGGCACTGGAGGACAAAAAGGAAACACTTTATATGACTGCATTGTAAGAAATAGCAGTAAAAACATTTTCCAGAATGGAATCTCCTGGAGTGGGAGACAGTGTGACACACAGACTGCTTGCAAAGATGTCTAAGGAAAATCTCTGTACTTGACTTGGAAGAGATGAACAAATGGCAGCTCTGGGAAAGATTGGGGTGTTTATTAGATTTTGTCATCACCCTTTTAAAAAAGATTGGTTGCAATAGCAGGAGCCTAACATAATTAGTACCAGTGAGGAAAGGGTAGGATCTTAACAAGAAGAGGAAAAATAGGGATTAGGGAGATTTCATATGGGCTTGGAGAATTTTGTCATCCCTGGTTATTTAATGAAGAAACTGAAGCAGTGCTGCAGCTCGTAGTAGTTCTCTCTCAAAAATGCTGCACGAGGGTATCAAGGGGAAAAGAACAAGAAACACAGTTCTTATTCTAAGGAAGAGTGAAGCAATTAGCAGCTAGGGAATTATAAATTACACTCAATTAAAATTCCTGGGAAAATACTGACATATTTTCTGACATTTTATCAAGGGATGTGGGAAATTCTGTCAAGACACTCTAATTCCCTTCTCTCAAGGACAACCAGCCCTGGGGATGGAGAAAAAGCAGTGGGAGTCAGATGTCTGGGCTCTGGTAAAGCCTTGGCTGCTGTCTGCTGGAATATCCACACAAGGAAGCATCCTCTGGATGAAGTTACTGCAGGACCCGTGCAGGGAAAGGACACTGAGACTGCAACATTCAGTGATTCAGAGAAAACTGAAGGACTTGGGCCTGATTCTGTCCCAGAAAATCCTGTTTGTGCACTCAGTGCTGACTTGGAAGATGGAATAGAGAGCGTCCTTATTAAATTTGCAAATGCCGGTAAGCTGAGCCTGCAAGTGCCCAGGATAAATAAAAATATAAATAAATGAATGTCTGAGAGGAGATGCAGGTCAATAGGAAGAAGTGCTATACTGGCCCAAACAGAAATAGTCAACTGCAAAAATAAAAGGTGGTGAATAAACCGTGAGGGAACATTAATGCTGAACTGGGGAGCCTCAGTGACTCAGAAGCTGGACGTGAGTCAGGGAGCCAGCACTGCTAATGCAGTCACAAAAATGGGATGTGGCAGCCTGAGAGCTTTAAGGGAAAGTGAAGGAATCTTCTACTCTACTTTGCAATGGTGCCACCTTTGGGCCCTGGTTTTGGGGCCATTCTTCAGGAAAGCTGTTGCTGAGTTTAAGAAAATTCAGAGGAAAGCTACAATGAAGGACCTTTTAAATTCTGTGCAAGAATGAAAAAAAATGGGATTGTCTTGCTTAAAGCACTGAAAACTGGGAAAACAAATAAATACTCCCCAAATGGACAGGGAAAGAAAAAGAGATTTAATTGTAGCAAAAAAAAAAAAAANCAACAAGCCCAATAATGTTCAGGTTAGATATTAGAAAAGCTTTCCAAGGATAATAGTGAATTTTCAGAAGAGGTGACCCTGGAATATTTTAGTCCCCAGCACTGAAATTCTCTAAGGACACTGCTGAGGGAAGGCATGGTGCAGTTTCCTTGCCATGTGGCTGAGGGATGAAGCTGGTGATAAGCTGAGGCTCCCTAGAACAATTCTCTTTGCCTCTCTAGAATGTCTTAGTCTCCAGCTGCTGATAAATCTCCATTCTGGAGTAATGATAAGCCCATTTGTTTGGATATTATTTTTCTCCGAGGTACCCCTGAGTATGCCCCTGTCTATTTGCTGGGGGAGGTTCTGTCCACACTGCCCCCATTCTCTAATGGCTTTATTTAAAGCATATAATCTTTTCAATAACCATCTTTATTTAGTTAATTTTAGGATATAGATAAGAATTACTCAGTATATAGCTTTTACAAAACATAAATTACCTGCATAAATGCAATGAAGTGGATATGAAATCAATAGAGCCATGGGTGAACATGCTTGGACATAAATATGTTGTGGAGTTTGAACAGACACAAAAAGGAAGCCCTATACTTGTGTTAAAGCAGCAAGCAGCAAACCTTTGTTAGTCAGGTGAAAAGAGAAATTTTAAACATCTTTATTTATTTTGTGAGTGACTTGAAGCAGATACTCTTTGAATTAATAATCTCATATGTGGATCAAGCCTCAAGTGCCAGAGTTTTTCCATGAAGTCAAAAGGGAAAATTTCTCCTTACATCATGCAAAATAGGTAAAAGCAGTATTTCAGCTGCACAAAATTTTCTTTGAAAACTTCACTATTAAATAACACCAGAAAAAAACCCCAAATCACCGAAGTTGAAAAGGTTGCTGCTGCACATTCAAAAAATATCTTTCTATGTTAGAGATCTTCTTGAATTTAACCTGAAATTGGGTTTTTTGCTCCTTCTTATCAGTTACGAATTTTCAATAAGCACAGTGACATGTCAGTGTACTGAAACATGTAATAGCTTGAAAACGTTCTCATTTCCCCTATAAAGTTATTCTATACATCCAGAAGCACTGATTTAACAATGCAAACTCTTCATATTTTTACCTTTTTGAAAGCATCCTTTCAAAAAAAATCAGAAACCTATTGATTATGAGATGGCTTATTTGTGTGTTTATAGTGAGTTTATCTCTCTCATAGCTGACAGTCTCACAAACAGCCTATTCACCTGGATTTTCCCACTAAATCCCTGGGACATGGTTCCAGTTGGGCTGAGAGCAGGTGCCTGGGGCTGCACTTGGTGCCTGTGCTCACAAGTGGTGCCCACATTCCCTTCCTAAGGATTCCACAAGCAGATTACCCCCTATAAGAAATATTTTTCAGGAAGCTGCTTAAATAAGGAAAAATTCAGGAAGTGAGTCCCACTTCACTTCACTGAAATGCATGTTGTTCATTCCAGAAGAACTTATTGAAAGTACTTTACATTTAAATCTGTTTTTAAGCTATTCAGAGTAACCGAGTTTCGTTCCCAGCGAGTTTCATTCTCTGGATAAGACTGAAATATTATTGTTTCAAGTAACAGACAATCCCCAAATGATAAGCACTTGCTCAGCTCAGTGCCAACCCCTTTCCCATGTGTCCCAGCCCTATGATTCCCACTTTGGCTGGAAAGCACAGGCAGCAGGGAGGGACTGGCCCAGCCCCCTCCCATTCTCCTGCACCTCCAGCACTGCTGCACTGGCAGGAACTGAACACCTGCCACACAACCCTCCAAAATTATAACAGTAGAACACAGAAAACTCAAATCAAGGTGATGAGATACAAATCAAGACTGCAAAAATACATAGGATTTTGGGTTTGACTTCTCATGCCCATTAGAGGTTTCTGTTAATTGTCACCTTCTTTTACCTGAAAAATCAAATGAAATGGTTGTTTATGGTTTGATCAGGGGTCTAAACACAGGCAACTGGAGGAATTAACTGGGCTTCTTATCCAGGATGTGGCCTAGCTTTCTAGGCACTAGCCAAAAAATAATTCTGAAGAGAACAGGAGCTTCTTAGCAATCATGGCTCATTGAGAGAAATAAGAAATCCACTCTGGCTTGGGCACTGCTACATATAGAACCTGGCTGAACTACAGTCTGAGCACAGCCAGAACTGATAAAGGACAGTGACAATCTCTGATGTCACCATTGCTAAAGACACTCAGCAAAACACAAAAAGACTCAATGTACTATAAATGTGATGCAGACTCCCCAAGCTGGATATAATAACATCAAAAAGAGGGACTTAGTTTCAATAACCCTGGTTAACCTTGGTCTCTCTTAGCACTAATGAATTTTTAGTGCCCATTCCTGCCTCATGTAGGAAACCTTTCATGTGGTTACAGCAACCAGCTGAGCTTCTTTGAAAAATCATATGCCTGATAAAATGGAAAAGATTCTGTTCCAGTTAGATACCAGCCTGTTGGCAGCCATGGGCTATTTTGGGAATCACACTTCCAATACTGCACGTCAAGCCAAGAAATCGACTTCTGCCAAGGATACAGCTTGATGGGAGTTTAAAAGGACTTCAGGCTTTCTACCAGATCTTAAAAAACTATTTCTGTAAAGCTGCTTGAATCACAATTATAGTAATTCAAGGGATTCACTGTTCTGCAGTGAAGAATAGTATATGCACCTTTTTATAGTATTTGAATATAATCCAACAAGGTATTTTAACAAGTGCTTACTGCTAATACAAATTTCAGGATACATGCATGTATCTTCTGAAGGAAAACCTAAATTATTGAGGATAAACTTCTGTGTCCAATTTTCAAAGGCAGCTTTCCATTTTACTGCTTGACCAAACTGGTGTGTTGCTAAGAGTCAAAGTATAATTCTGGAGAAGAATTCCAGCACCTCTGCAGGTCTCCAACCTTCTAAAAACTCCACTGCTGGAAGACAAGTTCTTCTGTGAGGACTGGAAATGATGAGAGGGCTGCTTTCCATCAGTCTGTGTTCTCATCTCCACAGATGCTCACCTACACCACTGCATGAACACATTTCTCTCCCTGTGTCTGGAAGTGTCCCTGCCTGTGGGGTGGCCCTGCTGAGCAGAGTGTGGCACTCAGGGTGTCCCTCTCCTCCCCTCAGCACAGATTTTCTCTTCTGCACAGCCTTCAGTTTTGTTGGAACTTAATCAGTAATCAGACTTCCACATTTTTTGTCAGCTTTGGCTAAACCTGTCCCACGTGTATAAAACATCTCCAGAGAAAGAGAATGATGTTATTGTTAATAGTATGATAATATAGATCTCATTTTGGAAGAAGTTAAGCTGCACAGAAAATGACTGACAGTGATTATAACTTCCACATGCTCAGTGGAGTTCTCCCAGGACTTCAGCTGATTCCTCCTTATCTCAGAAGGCAAATCTGGGAAAGAATCATTAGATTTGTTTCTTTCTTTGGCTGAGAATATCCAGTGGTTGAAGTCACTGTCCTCAAAGAGAGCATTTTTACCATCTTGCCTAAGAAATTCCAGGGACAGTGACCTCCAGAGTGGAAGATGTTGTTGACTTCCAGATGTGGATGCTGTTATGCAGGTTTTCCAGAGGCACTGACAAAAGACAGAAGGAAAAAAATCCAGTATGTACCATAGGAAGGCCTGGTGAAGATTTTCTGAATCCAGTTCCTATTCTGTTTTTACATTTTTACCTTTTCTGGATATGGGTGAAAAACAGCTTAGAAGTCCACAGAAAATGCTTATCTGGATATGAAGCCTGAATAGTGCCTGACACTCTAGCAAGTCTAACATAAGTATGTTTTGCTATTTTTACCGAATTAATCAAAAATGCACCTTTTCTGATTTGGAACAGACTGGAATTAAAGAAGAGGGCTGACAGTGAGACTTAAGGGCCAGTGCTAATAATGCCTCTACAAATGTTTCTTGGGGCTTCCAAGCCTTGAAAACGATGAAGTATTTATTTGATTTATTTTTGAAAAATTGTAAATTGTACTCACTTAAGAACTAAACTTGTAGATCTCTTTAATGAGTCTTTCCTAGTAGCTTAGAACTGTGTTTCATGTACAAGTTCTCCTTTCTAGAGACTTTTACAGGAGTCATTTGAAATTGGTGGCAGATTCTCTTTGCACGTTATCAAAACAACACTGAGATGTGAAAAATCCCAAAATTTCTCCCAGCTGCAACCATGTGCCTGGAAGCTGCTTTCAAACTTACTTTTTTTGTTTCCATGTCTCTTGTAACACCACTGAGTCCTGCAGTTTTGCAGGAAAGGTCTCCAGTTCCCGCTCGAGTTGGACTCGTGCCCAAGTGCACCAAGGTGAGGAGAAGAGGGACAAAGCTCTGCCTGAGTAAAACCAATGCCAGCAAGCTCAAGAGGCCCATTAAAATAGAAATAGTTACGACAAGTGGTGCAGCCACACAAAATTTTCCTGGCAGGGAAGGAAAGGGCTGCACTGGAACTGGGACATGAATGTCAGGCTCAGGATTCCCCTCCCATGGTGATCTCACTGTAAACCCTAAGAGGGGCTGCCTGCTGGTCATGGTTTAGCTACAAAATAACATTTCCCCTCATTCAGAGAGAATGACAGAAACCCAAAATTACCTTCTTCTGTTCTTTTCATACTTGTACAATCCAGTTGTTTCAGTGAAACCTTCAGAAAGCCAGGATATGGGAATGAGTTTCCGCATGCCCATCTCCCTGTCATCCTCCAATTTGATTTATACTTCAGCAACCTTTAGGATTGGGTCCTTTGATACTTTGGAGTTTTGGAGAAAAATAAGTAAGAAAGGCTGATATTTTTTTTCATTTCAGCTATTGGGAGTGTAGACTTTTGCAATTATCTGATGGCCAGACCGTAGAGAAAGTGATGACTCACAGAAGGGAATGAGAAGAAGCAATTGTCTTTCACGGACAAAGCCAGTGAAATGACACAAAATGGAGCTTTCAGAGTATTTCAGACATTTCCATAGAAACAGCAGAAGCAAGTCATTTGTACAGATTCAGAAAGATTCACAAGGACAGACCTAAGACAGAAAACACTTTGAGATCACGCATCTGAGAAGGTCAAAAAGAGTCACCTTCCTCCTCCAAAATGCCCTCCCAAGATTGGCACCTAACAAATACAAAGGAAGCAAGCAAGCCATCAAGCAGACAGAAATCTGCACTCGGGTGCTGATTCTGACACTGCTGCTCTCTCCTCTCCCAGTTCCTGCCACCAGGTCTGCCAAGACTGGGATGAGACACCTGGAAAGGAATGGAATCCTCCTTCTTGGGCCCTGGTGCCTGGGGTGGTCTCTGCGTGGTTCCTGCCAGTGGGAGCCCTGACCCCTCTCCTGCCAGTCAGGGGCTGTGAACAGCACCCAGAAACGGGCTGGAGGTACAATTGCTCATTAATTACATCCTCATTACCCTCTGAGTGGCAAAGGTTCAGCTGCTCCAGGGCAGGGGCTCAGCAGAGCCCACAGGTGAGGGCAGCCCTGCAGCCCCTCCTGGGCTCCCTGGTCCCACTGTGAGACATCCCACACTGGGGCACCAACAGCCGGGAAAAGGACTGGAAGCAGGGACTCAGGAACCTCCCTCCTGCCCTGCTGCCCTCGGCTGAGGTCCCCTTGCAGCTGCAGGAGTTCCCTGCCTCCCTGGCAGCCCCCACAGCAGCGTGGGGAGCTGGGCTGTGGCGAGCTCTGGGTGACTTTAACAAGTCACACTTCCCTGCCATCGAGTGCTTCAGCTATTTATAGCCACTGCCAGATTATGCAAGGATTCCCAGAACACTGCAGACTCCAGTTGGAAATTATATCTGCATAGCCTGGAGTATGTCAAACAATATTTTTTAAAGCCCATTGTTAGCAGAATCAGAGTTTTGCAGCTAAAGCTACAGAAAAGCTGAGGTAAATTTGGATAGGTTCCATACAATACAGAAGTTAATTTTTTGTTGTTCGGTAGGTAATTTTGATAATTTATAGATTTTAAATAAACCTCAAATGTTATTTGCACTTTAAAGAGCCTGAAAACCCAACATAAATGGCTCATTTGATTGAAAAGTGAGATTTTTCTGATGTTTGAGACAGTATATTTTAGAAAGTGTAAGGGAATGTGAATAATTTGGACAAGAATACCTGAATTTCAATATTTTAATGTCAACATGCTTTCAAATTTCTGACAAAATACAGTACCTTGCTGTCCATTCAGCCATGGGATAGGAATTTTCAGTGAAATCTTATTTTGTGTTGCAAACATTACAAATTTCTTACACTTTCTCATTGAAAATAACAAATAATAAATCTGGGACTTAAAATATTTCACTGACATTTAAGAACCTAATAATCCACAAGAAAAGCAATGTAGTAGGAGAGCCACGTGGATATAACAGTAAAATACATATTTCACTCAACATCCATGTTTTCAATGGAAATACACTTTAAGCACCTCCATCTATTTTTTCCCCCAACTCTTACACCACGTAAGTTTGAAGTACTCTTATGCTTTGAAATAGGTCAGTTGGCAGAGCTTATTCTTAATTTTTAAATGGCTTGTCACTCCTGAAGCAGGAATATCTGACAGTCAGGCTCAAGAAGACCCATTGTGAAAATTTGTCTGCATTTTGTCAAAAGCAACATAGATTCATAATTCTATTACAAAGTTTATTATCACTGAGGCATCGTGGATTTTCACTGAAACATCAAATACAGACACAAGTTTGGGTCAAGTCTGTTCAAAAATATATCCAACAATGATCATTTTCTTCCCGGTGCATTCATTAATTTCAGAAGTGGATTATTGACAGGATGTCCCAATCTATTTTAGACAGTGAAAGAGTGAAACCCTGTTCACTGCTTTGCTGGTCAGCTAATCTATCCAAGAACAAATTGTGCTCTTCAGTATGAAGTGAATTTTGTAGTCTAACAATAAATACAGCTGCAATCTGCACAGTCATCTCCAATAATAGGCTCACTTGGTTAATATACCTGGGCTTAAATGTAACATTTCATGAAATGTCTTAAATGCACTACAAAGCAAAGTTTATTCAAATAGAATTAAACAACCCAACATCTGTTCTTGATTTACAAACTGGGAGTTAGCAGTTTCCTATCAACCTGTTAATTAATGCAGCATTCAGAGCTCTGTACCTACATGTCGGGTTCTGCAGTTCAGTCCATTGAAAATACAAAACAATGGGAAAGAGGGGGGAGAAGAAAGGGGGTGGTTTCTAGACCCCAGCATAACGTGGAAGGGATTTTTGTGGCATTTTTGTTTAGCAATGTCACCTGCACCTTCGGTGTCACTGAAATGTTAACCTGGGAAAAGCCATTTCTCTGTCAATGAACTGTGGGGTGAGCGTGATGTGAGCTGCTCAGTGTCCCCAGTTATCCATGTTGTAAACCCTCAGGGGCGGGTTCAGAGTCAGAAAGGAGCCAGATTAGACAGTTTTAATGACCCAGGAGTGGTTGTTTGAGCCTCTCTTCTCAGACCCCTCCAGTTTTGAATCCAAGCTCTGCCTCCCTCTGGCCCCTCAGCCCTGGGGCTCTGCAGTCACTCCCCAAGGTGTGAGCCAGCCCATTTTTAGCTATCTGGGACAAAGTTAGCAGCGTTGCTGTTCTCACTGGGCACAGCCTGCAAGATCTATTCCCACACTAGGAGAGTATTTAGTAAGGTCACAAGGATGCCTACTCCTTATCAAACACATTCCCTGGAAACTTGGCAGGGGTCTTCTTTTACAAGAATTCAGGCGTAAATTAATGGCATTTGTTTTAGACTTATTTAAATTTCTCAGTGTTTGTGCAGAAAGAGATTTGCATTACCAACTTGTAACAGCAAATTTCTTGCCAGCAGCTTTCAAAGTCTAATTTTGCTCTCATTAAATTGATTTTGAGTCCATTTAATTGACCAATTTTGGTAGAGTTGCTTAACATTTGTACTAGAAGCATGCTGCATTTACACTACTAAGATTTATTTTAGTCTATCTAATCACATAAGGGAGAAAACTGAGCTTTTTACATCACTTTAAAGATGATAACAATGAGGCTGGAGGCAAACACAGTGATACATGCAAGGACTGGATGCAATTTTCCATGTTCAAAGAGGATCTTATGTAAACCAGAGACACAGAGGCGATAGAAGTGTGGCTCTAAATGAAAACAGAGCCCTGTAGAAAGACAGGACTTGGTCAGAACACTGTGTCTGTCTGCCTAATAATCTGTGGGAAAGAGGGGAATCCCCCACAGGCTTTGTTTCTTGCCATTTTCCCAACATTTTCCAGTGGAAAGTGTCTGTGTGTGCTGGGCACATTGCCAGGAGCAGAGAGGTGTAAATCGAGCACAAGCAACCATTGATGAGCCCCCAGAGCTCCCAGACCATCAGTGCAAGCCCAGGGGCTCCTAAACCCTGCTCCCAGCCACACCAAACTGTGGCCTCACAAGATGGAGTAAAGAGCTTATCACAATGCATCCAGTGGAAAACTATGTGATACACTGGCTCCTAAGGAAAGCCTTGCTTTAGAGAACAGCCTTTTTTAGAAAACTTTTTAAGAGGAAAAAAAAAGAAGAGCAAGATTAGAGTCATCGACACCAGCAAAACCTGAATAGATCCTCAATAAATGGATGGGGGGGCTCACACCACTCTCTGAATGCAAGAATATGTATAAAAATCCATTATGGATCTAAAAAAATATTGCCTTTAACTCTGAATCCTGAAAGCAGAATATCCACATCCCATATGCAATATAAAATATTTGCTGTGGCATCATCAGTTGGGGTTTGCCCATTTGTTATGCATTGAGGCCCCTCCTCAACTTCCTCAGCCTCAGCCAGAGATTGGAATGTGAAGATGGATAGTTCATTAGTTTCAATTAACAGAAAAAGGCCTGGATACTGCCTTGTAAAAGCCCTGTGCAGTCAGAACCCAAGGATTTCCCTGAGTCTTTCCAGGCAGGCAGAGCAGGTCCAGCAAGCAGCAGAGCTCTGCTCCCACTCTTACACCTTCATCCCCACCATGGAATGGCACCCGGATTGGATTTGCAGAACACCCTGGCCAGAAGATGGCATTTGGGTAAAACCCTGCTCCAGGAGCCCAGCAAAACAAATCCTCCCAGCCTGTGTGTCAGAGTGAAGTCTTCTAGCAGAGCACACCTTTTGTCAGAGGCTGGCAGCCCTGCAGAGAACAGCCACACTTTGGGAACTCTCACATCTGCCTCTGTGACCTTGAACAAGCAATGGGCTTGTCTGGGCCTCAGTTTGCTGCCTGAAAAACATTTACAGGGGTTCTTGAGGACAAGAATGCAAAGCCTTCAAATACAACAGTACTGAGGACAAGAAAAGTGGACAAACTTTTTTTGGAAACACAGCTTTCTACTTCAACTATCAAAAAAACCCCCCAGCTGCATCAGAGTTCAAGTATGGGGGTCGAAAAAGACTGTGATAAGAGAGAGCCTCCCAGCTGTGCTGGTGGGCAATGAACATGTCCAGTGACACCTGCACAGCCCTGCAGGCTGATAACAGCCCAGCCTTTGTCCTCCCAGCACACACAGAGGGGCACCACGAGCTGGGCTGCTCTGGGAAACGCAGATCTCGGGGTCTTTCAGCAGGAACACCACAGCTCTCCAGTCACCATTCCCTGCCCCAGACACTGCCAATGCCACGGCTGTGCTCACGTGAGCCACGGCCCTGGGAGCAGCTCAGGGCTCAGTGCCTCCCTGCCTGCCGTGACTGTAAGTGGCAGTGTCAACGCTCAGGCCAAAAATAACCCCTGACGGATGGCATGGATACTGCACAGGCACACAGGCATCTTTTTATAGCAGCCCTTTGATTTCAGATACCAAACCTGGGCTATTTTGGGCGCATAGGCTTGGGGAAACATTCGTGATCTTTAGCTTACATGACTACCTTTGCACACAGGTGCTGTCAGAGCTCTCGTGGCTCTTCCTGAAGATAGGGAATGTATTTATCCCACTGGACGTTTGTACTCACAGAGGGGTAACTAACCTAGAAAATGGAGGCTGTGCTGTCACGTGAGGGTTTCCAAATTGTTGCTGGCATCTAAAGGACTTGTCACTTCAAGGAGTCCTGATGGTTTGATGCTCAATGTAACTGAAAAGAATAATTTTGAGTTGAATTAACTAGAAGCGAAGTGCAACCACGGGATGACTTTGATGCATTTCCTCTTTTAATGACTAGGAGAGGATCTAGCTACACACACACATATATATATTTTAGTAAGAGAATGTGGTACTAATGGCAGATGTCCAATTCCCCCTTCTGGCAGATAGAAGTTCACTATTTATTGATAGTGCAGATGGCCTTATCCAAACACATTTTTTAAACCAGAAAGTACCTTTGGTACAACTCCACCAGCCATAAACAGCACTAGAATCTCCTGTGTGGGCAGAGCCCTCGCTGTGTTACCTCACACTGGTTCAGGACAGCAGGGTAACAGAAAAGGAACATTTTGTCAGCACCACCTGCTTTAGTCATTACTATCACCATTCTAGGGAATTGTATTTCTGATATTTACTATTGTAGTCAGAGCCAAATCTCAAGGAAAGGTGTATAGATGGTAAATGTTCTGTAGCTTGAGGAATGCTGGCCAGATCAGGCCTAGTTTACCACAGTACATCCAAATCTCAACATCATTGGTAATATTTTTCAAAGGAAGATTGCAATTTCCATGACAACCACATCATCTGCAGCTGATTAAATACTAGTTCAAACTAACAAATCAACTTTTACCTAGGAAAACATAAGACCAGGAGACAGGAACAAGCAGGAACTCTGGAGGGAGTTTTAAAAAAAGAGAGAAGAGGCCTTGTAAGGTGTCACATCTGGAATTCTGTGTCCAGTGTGGGCTTTGCTGCTGTCCAAGGTTCAGAAAGTCTCTGCTCCCTGCACCTGGCACCATTCACAGAACTGAGAGCAGCTTCTCTGTTATCCAGGACAGACACAGAGTGGAAAGGTAAAGAAATACAGCAAAAACAAATGGCTCAGCTTCAGAAAAACTGGACCAGATCCCCAGCTGGAGTTTAAAACTTCTCATTGAAGTTTCTTGCTCATGTTACCTTTCAGTATGACTTTATAGCCAATCTAAGCAATAAATGCACAAGCAAAAAAAAATCAGTATTATGAACGCTTTGCCAATATTTGAAATAATTTTAAAAGTTAATTTTACTAGAAGTCTGTGAATAAGGCCTTATTTCTCCTGGAAATAAATCTGGTCCTAAATACCAGTGCATTAAGGCTGCTTAAGGCTGGAAGTAGGGTGATTCCAACTTGTCCTATTTTAACAGAGTATGCCCAAGGTATGCTTTAAGACTACAGAATGCAATTCATTTCCCAATTACTTTGAGAGGATTAAAAACCTGACTAGATTAGATTCAAAGCCTGGGCAGCAATTGCTACAGCTGAGTATCTTCATATACCTATGCATTTCAGATGCTCCCTGATGGTAAAATCCCCTGGTCATCAAGGAAAACTCAGTCCTTCAGCCCTTCTCCCCTAAGGCATGCTAATGAATTTATTCATGGATGTTAATCCAACTAGGAAATTGTTCCCCTGTACATAATCTCCCTCTCCTTTAGCATTTGACCATTTCAAATTCTGGGACTATGACATTCAATGGAGACACTAAAATTAAAAGAATAAATGAAAAAAAAAGGATTGAAAGGTTATTACACTTATGGTTAAGGTAAGGGGGGGAAATTGCCTTTTATTTTAAAAGCTGACCTACGAAGTATATCTATATATCTGTGTATGGGTATCCCTGTGCTTTAGCAGATTTCCTCTTTACCTTTTCCCAGTCTCCACAGTCTGCTCTGGCTCCAGGGAAGGGCCACTGAAGATGATATATCTTGTGCTGTATCTGCCAAAACTGCTTTATTTGGGAAAACAACAGCAAATAGGCCAAACTAAAATTAATAGAGAGTCGTAACTCACTCTGTCAACCAGAGCACAGGCATCAGGAAAATACATAGCAACACAATGAGTTGATTTGGGTGGGAGAAAGTTCCCTTCCCTTACCTTAGAAATTCAGCAGTGATTTTTAATTCTGCCATTTGTCAGAAAATGTGCTAAAATACTGCTAAATATGAAAGCTTAAGAGGGATGCAGCCGTAATCAGAGAGGAGCTGCATTGTCACAAGCCTTCTTTCTCTCAATTTATTAGTGTTATAAAATCTGATAGAAAATTAAAGTGCAAGAAACTCTTTTGCTGAATGTTTCTGGTGTGGGCTGTCTGCTGAGGAGTGACAGGCTCTCTACAGCAGGGCCAGCAAGTCAGAGTAAGCAAATCCTGCTTATTAGCCATGTTCCACAAGCTCCTGTGTGCATCCACCTCAGGAAGGAAACCAGCCTATGTGCACAAAGGTGTTCTGAGTTGAAGTCAATGCCTTCCCCTTGACATAAAAGATGTGCAAACCTCCCTCGGGAAGCTGTGAGCAGACCTGGGGTGAAGATCACAGCAACCCAACTCTGCACAAACAGCAGCACTGCACAAAGGAACAGCAGCTCTGCACAAACAGCAGCACTGCACAAAGGAACAGCAGCACTGCACAAACTGCAGCTCTGCACAAAGGAACAGCAGCTCTGCATAAAGGAACAGCAGCATTGCACAAAGGAACAGCATCATTGCACAAAGGAACAGCAGCACTGCACAAAGGAACAGCATCATTGCACAAAGGAACAGCAGCTCTGCACAAAGGAACAGCAGCACTGCACAAAGGAACAGCATCATTGCACAAAGGAACAGCAGCTCTGCACAAAGGAACAGCAGCACTGCACAAAGGAACAGCATCATTGCACAAAGGAACAGCAGCTCTGCACAAAGGAACAGCAGCACTGCACAAAGGAACAGCATCATTGCACAAAGGAACAGCAGCTCTGCACAAAGGAACAGCAGCACTGCACAAAGGAACAGCATCATTGCACAAAGGAACAGCAGCTCTGCACAAAGGAACAGCAGCACTGCACAAACTGCAGCTCTGCACAAAGGAACAGCAGCTCTGCACAAAGGAACAGCAGCACTGCACAAAGGAACAGCAGCTCTGCACAAAGGAACAGCAGCACTGCACAAAGGAATAGCAGTACTGCACAAAGGAACAGCAGCTCTGCACAAAGGAACAGCAGCATTGCACAAAGGAATAGCAGTACTGCACAAACAGCAGCACTGCACAAACTGCAGCACTGCACAAACTGCAGCACTGCACAAGGAAACTACAGCACTGCACAAAGGAACAGCAGTGTAGTAATGCACCCCCCCACTCCCAAGTGGGCATTTCTGTTTAAGGAAAGGGTTTTGGTTTACCTTTGGACATTTTAGGAAATTTAACCAGAAGGTTCTATGTTTTTCTCTTTGTAATTGGCTCAGTGCCAGGAGAGGAGCACCTGTTGGACCTTGTCACTGTTCTTCAAAACCTCTACCCCTGTATTGGCTGTTTTCCAATAGATCCATTCTTGATCATTAAGTAGAAAAAGGGACAGAAAAAAGGGGCTCCTCACATTCTTGGGGTGTTGTAACAGGTGTGTGATCTGTGTGTGATCAGGTGTGTGATCACTGTGTTCAGCTTTTATCTTTGTTTTTTTTGTATTCTTTTTTTTTTTATTTTATTAAACCTTTTTGATTTACCAAGACACATCCCACCATGTTGTCTCACTAATTACAAAAGCCACCTCTCTGCAGGGCTGGACCATCAGGTATTGGGGTAACTCCCATACCTGGCACCCAAACTGCACAAAGGAGCAGCAGCCCAGCCCCGGAGCCTCTGGGTGCCTCTGTACTCCCAGCTGGGCACTGCCCATCCCCTGCACTCCCAGCTGGGCACTGCCCATCCCCTGCACTCCCAGCTGGGCACTGCCCATCCCCTGCACTCCCAGCTGGGCACTGCCCAGCCCCTGCACTCCCAGCTGGGCACTGCCCAGCCCCTGCACTCCCAGCTGGGCACTGCCCAGCCCCTGCACTCCCAACTGGGCACTGCCCATCCCCTGCACTCCCAGCTGGGCACTCCTCAGCCCCTGCACTCCCAGCTGGGCACTGCCCAACCCCTGCACAGGGGAGTTGTTCAGAGGATGGCTCTGCATTGCACAGAGAGCACAGCAGCACCATTCACACCACTAATGTGCACTAATTCCCTATTTAAAAACAAGGTGTGCTTCACACTACTCCTCTTACAGTGACTTATCACCTTACACTTCAGAGGGTGATGGTTGTAACAGTGGGGAGCTGATCCATTCTGAATACTCAAGCCAAGTCTCCCACTATATTACACTTGTGTGACCCCAATGGAACAAGAATTTCTCCGGACTGATGACAAAACAATTGGTTAAAACCTTGATTGTTTTCTTTTTCTGCTGTCTTGGATGTCTGTTTTTACCTGGAAGTATTGTTCACGTACTGAAATATGTAAGTTTTATGATTACATTAACTCAGAGAAATAAGCAATGAGCATTCTTGGACACAACCTGACAGCAGGTTGGCAAGTAGAGGGAAATAATTCTGAATTCTCTTCATTTCAGCATGAAATAGTGCCAAAAAAGTGAATGCCATTATGTAAGCTACAGACAACTCATAATTAATGTCTGAAATACCCTTGTAGTTTAGCTTTTAAATGGGGAAAAATGAAACAACTGTCAATTAAAGATCAAAAAGATCAGACTGTTGTTTTTGTATCTGTTATCAGTCTATTTCCAAGATTTATAAGACTCCTCGGTGTCAGATGTGAGCACCACGGTTTGAGTACAATGCAAATTGCCAAGCACATAATCTTCAGGGAAATTTCTCATCCCCAGTGCGAGGTGCTGGGGGAAAGGAGGGCTGCTGACAGCAGATGGCTGATAAATCACACATCTAACACTGACTCAGATGCTCCACAGCCCCAGCTCATCCATGTGACAGACAGACAGACACTGGTGTCACTGACACTGGGCAAGGCAGGGGAGGGCTCCCAGGTGGTGACTGAGAACTGAGCACTTTGGGCTGCCTGAGCCAGCTGCACTGTCAGCCAGGCTGGGCTCTGGACACACAGCCAGGGGTGTGCACCTTCCCTGAGCTCACAGAGGGAGAATCCCCTTCCCAGAACATGGGCAAGGTGGACTTCTCAGCAGATGTGAGTGCAGCGTGGCTTAGCAGATTTCTAAACTCACAGGTGAAAGATTGGAATCACAGTCAATTACATAGTTTAAAGTATTTCCATGATTAGAACTATAAAAGTCAAAAGAATGTCCATAATTAGAACTGCTAAAGAATCTGTACTAAAAAATAGGTGTAGTGGAAACACATTTTTGGTAGAAATTTCATTCCCCCTGCTGGAAACCAAGAGAAGCCCTTTAGGCAAAGCCCCATTCACTCATGGCAAAAGGTGCAAAAACCTGAACTATTTTATTTTTCCTCAAAACCAAGCGTCTGCACACAGCACCTCTGCTCCCCTTACCTTCAGATTTCAGCAGTAGATTTCCTGCCTTTTCTAGAAGGGCTGGGATATTTTTACTGTAAGCAGGCAGTGCTCAGCATCGTGGTTCCAACCAGCTCCCTTGGCCACCTGCTCCAAGTTGTGAGGCAGCAGCAAAGTAACTCCCAGCTGCTGATTGTTTCCTGGAGCAAAAAGCTGGAAAGATTCCTTTGTTCCTTTGACTGACACAGAGTTTAGACATTCTGCCCACAGCTGACATGGGTCCTTCTTGTATTTAGCTCAGTTCTTTCACTTTCACCACATACCTGGAAAAAAAAAAAAATTGTAAGGTGTCAGATGAGGAGCTATTTTTGCCTAAGTGGAACTCTGAAAAAGAATACACTCTTGCTCCTAAGAGGAATAGATTGAAGTGTAGGCTGTCAGCCTATTAATTGCAGAACAGACACAAAAAGTTAGCCAAAATAGATAAATAATGATATTGCACTTCATTTATACTGTAGTGAAATGAGCTACCTACTTTACTTGCATATGCAGTCACACCACTAAAACAGAATTATTCTAGTTTAATTGGATCAGTTATTTGAGCATTCTAGGCAAATATTGAAAGCTAATGAAGTTGAACAGCTGCTACTTTTCCTCTTTTTCTAACCTGTGCTTGGGTCACAGCATGACTCTCTTCTTTCATTGGGCCAGGGGGACACAGCTGAATTCTGCTTCTGTAACTTATTTTTCACCACCTGAACAAAGTGCTTGTGTGTTTTCATACCTCCAGTTCCAACACTGCTCTCTGTGGTGGATCAGACTCATTAATCCTCCACTTCCATGAGTGCCAGTAATTGGAATGCTGGTTCTTTAGCAGGCAAGTTCTGGCTGTGGTTATTCATAAACATGCCTTTAAAAAAACCCAACAATATGGTGCTCCAAGGTCAGACACTGCATAATCTTTCTGTGCATTAACTCTGGAACCAGAATGTTGTGTGGACATATCCCATACTGATATTATTTACCTTCAAATTAAAATTTGGTATGACAAGTGCTTTTTCAAAGTATGGATATGACTTTATCTATTTGAGACTTTGAGAAGTCTTTGGAAAGCTTGGTTAATGCTTTCAGCAGAGTAGTGGAACACTACCAATTTTGTACTCAGGAGGAGATAATTTTAAAATATCCATAGATTAAAAAAAAAGAAAAAAAAAAGGCTTCAGTCTTTAAGAGAGAATTGTTATTTTTCAAAAATATTGGGAAATTTTTATTCTGCAATTAGTTTTTAAAAATAGTCTATGGTAGCCACAGATTGTGTTCAAGTCTTCCTTGCTTTTAGAGGGCTGGTGCCCTTCTGTGGGATGGCTTAGAGACTTTAGTGGGATTTCAGACATTTATGGTAGCACAGCTTTGGGCTCTCCTCTCCTAATGGTGAAGCCAGTGCAAATAGGGATAGCAGGAAATTGTCACTGAAATGCAAGCACACATTCTGCTCAGTCAGCCTGGGCTTTATTGATCTCAGGCACTTCCAGCTGAAACTTTGACGGCATATGCAAGAAAAACTGTATGACAAATGCATCTTTCAACTGTTGTTCCAGTGGACAGAACTTTACCTGGTACTTTCCAATGTAGAGGCCCCACACACTTCCAGAACACAAATACTCAGACACAGCTGCAGTACAGAAAATGCCAAGTGACAGGGATGCACAGCCACTAGCAACAGTGTCACAACTGTGTCATCACTGGCCTGCCCAGAGAGACATGCCAAAACCAGCCAGGGACAATATTCCTCAGTTCTCCACTGAAACAGAGGTAATCCTGGATGCCATACAACAGCAAGTATGTTGAATGCATAAATTTGTGTTCTTGGCTGAGATTTCATCCCTGATCCCCTGCAAACCCAAAGCCCAGAGTGTGAGTGCCCAGGCAGAGCAGACACTGCAGTTATTGGCAGTGCAGTTATTGGATTCACACGAGTTCAGGGACATCCAGCTGTGCTTCAACTGAACTCTTCCCTTCTGAGCTGTAAACAAGGGATGTTCCACTTGTCCCAGTTCTCTTTCTGCACAGCTGTGGGCTTGAATCTGCATTTTGAGTTAAATGTCACAAGGCAAACCCTATCACAGAATTAATGTTTAAACTCCTTTGTACATTAGGCTAAAGGCAGTATTAATATATTCCATCCTGTGCCATTTCCAAGCCTTGCTGAAGATAAGATTATCTCATTAATCCTGTTGTGCTCCCTCCCAGAAGGTGAAACAGCAGACAAAAGAACACAGAAATAAGTGGTTGAAAAGTGGTGTCTGACCCTAGAGCATCAGAGCAAAGCTGTGGATGCTGCCAAAGGTTCTGAAAAAGCACAGTTTGGATTTAGGGATCTTCACATTCTGTATCTCCCACCTAGACTCTCATATAAAAACAGTTCTTTTTGATCAGTCTAAAGTGTGGTAGAAAACAGACAGGTTTCATCCACTACTACTGTTACCCCCTAACTTCTAAACAATTCACAGTCCCAGAGCCTCAGAGAAAATTGTGACAAAAGAGAACATTTTTTCCCAATTCAAAGAAATACAACAACAACAACAACAAAAAATTATAAGTATACTTTAAGCTCTCTTACTGTTGTATTTGTGAAATATATCTGTTAATCTACATAAATACACTTTGGGCTATCTCTTAGGCAGACGTGATATTTCCTCCCCACTCTCCTTATACTTTCATTCTGATATCAATTATTAGTTCAGAAGACAATAACAAAAGGTAAAACATTTTATATCAATTTGTTATACTAATATTAAATAAGAAATACACAGAGGATTGTGGTAAAAATTAGAATTACCCAAACTACTTTTCCACACTTACTATTAAAGTAATGGGAATTCTACAAAGCTGGAAAATGGAAATTTCCATCAGGGCTCCAATAAAAGGAAGAGAATACTGTGAAGATCCTCTAGCATTTGAGTGTTCAGAGGTTCAGCTGCTTTCTGCTCACATAAATACAGCTTTAGTCAGTCACATCTCCTGAGTATAATTCATGGCTCCCCATTTTGTGCTTTTACAACCAAAAAATGCCTTCCAAGTGAGTGAGCTCTTTTCTCACAAAATTTGAATGATAATAATGGGATAGAAGTAACAAGCCCTGGAGAGTAAAAAACAACACATGAAACAGAAATAGAGTTGTCATCAAAACTGTAAAAAGTACATTATGAAAACTGAGTGTCCAAATGGACAGGAGGGGCAAATGCCAGAGATGGAAACTTTAAGGAGAACCTATCAAAGGGGACAGAGATAAAGCTTCCACACCAACCATCAGCTGCAGACCATCAATCCTTGCCTGACACAAGTGGATTTCACTCAGCTACTTGGAGTTTTCAGTGTTATAGAGAGAACTGTTACACTTCAGTTACATTCAGTGTCACACAGAGGTTTTGTACTTGAAGAGGGAGAGCAGAATCACACAAAGAATCAGTTGGCTTCAAGACTTCTCCATTTCTATAAGTTTGTAGTTAGCTTTTTTTAAGCTGGACTGTCTGGCCTTTGGACACAAACAGATTTTGAAGACAGGATGTCTGAAAGCTTCTCATGGATTTCCTTTTTCCCATAAAATTCCAGGTTTTAACTTTGTGTTTTCACCCACTCCCTACACATGTGGCAACTCAGAAGGAGCGATGATTCCTAGCAATCATTCCACAACAACAGGGAAAGATTTCTGTCCTTGTTATCAGGACAAATCTGTTCTCAGATAATTATTTCACAGTATCATTGGCATAAACTTCTCAACTCACAACACCCAAAGCTGTGAACATCCTGGCTCAGCAGCCTCAGCCTCTGCAACAGACACCCACAGTGAGAGACAACTAAGAGTTACTGCTTGCCAAAGGCTTGCTGAAAGCTCAGCCAAGTATTTGGGGCTAAATTATTTGAGTAATAATAATAATAATAATAATAATAATAATAATAATAATAATTGTAACGATACTAAAAATAATGATGTTTTAAATTTTATATTACAATTATGATGGTGGTGATGATGAATGAAAGTATCCCCAAATGAGCCATTTTCTTTCATCTTGAGACACCAAAGAACAGGAATAACCTGGTGCCATTGCCCAGCTCAGCTCTCCCAGCAGTATGGTAACTCCTTGGAATTACCAGGCAAATTAGGAAAATGTGTTCTACCACCAAAAAAAAAAAAACACTTCAAAACATTGCTCAGCCAGTAACCATTCACAAAGGGATTTGCAAAGCTCTCCCTATGGAACGATCCATGTCTCCCCTGTGCAGGCAGGAAGCAGCTCGTTCCCAATCCAGCCATGGCATGAGTTTCTTCCTAAGGGAAGATGGAACAAATGTGGCCTTGAAGACCAATGACACTGTAATGTCATGATTCCACCTGAATCAGCCTGCTTAACTCTTAGAGAAACTTGTATTAAACAAGTATTAAAATTAATACCTGGTTTTATACAAGCTGATTCTGAATAAGCCATTTAACTTTAAAATATGCTGATGGAAATTCTGAGTTGCCTTTTCATAGGAAATCAAGATTTTTTCATAACTACCCTGAGGGTGGAAAAATTATTGCAGTTTATTTCCCTCTAATATTTTGTTGATTACCTCCAAACATTCCAGTTTTTATCTGGTGAAAATCAGCATGTAAGACTGTGAAATATGTGACTGAACAATCCAGTTTATTTAAACCAACATGACATTATGGTAGGTCTCATTTTTAAATGAAAATTAGAGCACTATATGCCATTGAAAAAGCTGTGAGTGCTTTAAAACCACATTTTTTTTAAGAATAACCTTTTCATAAATTAAAAATTACCACTTTATATCACTTTAGTGATTGTCCTAATGCTGTAACTTGGCAGGTTAGAGGCTTTACAGACAACTTGTAAACCTTCCAAATAGACATCAATATAGAAGTAATTGCACGGTCTTTATAAGGCAATCTGAACAATTATGCTCCAATATAAAAATCCATTTCCCCTATAACTAATGATGAATCAGCTGCCCATTAATGAATAAAGATTGTGACTCATCATCTTTAAAAGATTTATGACTGGGAAATGTAACAGCTTCTTAGAATTGGCTCCTGAGTTTGTCTGTTCTAGCGATGGCCAAGGTGATTGAGAGCTGCTGGAGTTTTTTCCAGTGTCCCAAAGTTAACCTGAAGTGCAGCCTCTCCCAAGGACACACCCTCTGTGTGGGAATGTCCCCTGCTCTCACCTGGCCTGGGTAACATCACAGAACCACAGAAGCACAGAGTCTCAGAGTCCCAGAATTCAGCCAGGCTGGAAAAGACCTTCGAGTCCAGCCTGTGACCCAGCACCACCCTGACACCACACCATGGCACCAAGTGACATATCCAGGCTTTCCTAAACACCTCCAGGGACATTGGAACAAAGCAAAAGGGCCTCCTTCAGCACAGCATTCATAATCAGTTCCTAATTTGCTGTGGAACAATTCCCTCCTCTGTCAGTGTCGATTAGACCCGGAGTGAGTCAGATGGGAGCAGAGCACGCTGGCTGCTGAGGCAGGGCAGCAGCAGGAATTCAGTGAGCTAATGGTGATTGGCAACTTTGATCAGAGACAGCCACTCCAAGCACAGAATCTGTGTTTTATGGATGGGTATTATTGCATTTAAACCACTAACATGAGAAAGCAAGATACACCATGGAGACTTTCATATAGAATAACCCAAATTTACTTCTGCTTGTCAATGTTTTGAACTTTATGAGTATTTTACATTCATTCTTTCCTCACACCTTTCGCTGAGACTTGTCTTCGTGAATTTTGTGTGTGTATGCCTAAAAAACTTAGGCAATGTATTATTTTTAACTTCTTTTTATAAGAATTGTATACGATGTAAATCAACACATCCTTTGCCAGAGGGAAAAAAGTTTGCAAATCCACAGAGACTAAAGGGAAAAGACCAGCATGCAAGAAGTACTTCAGTAATTTTGAAATGAGCATGACAAATTTATTTTTCAGGTCAGTGCATGATTTTCTATTACTTTCTTTTCTTTAATCAGTCCTGGCTTACACTACCCGTAGTGTAATTAAGATCACTAATTTAATTTAAAATTGAAATAGGTTTTTAAAAGTCAGTTTGTGCTTTCAGCTTGGATCCTACATACACAGCAAGTCAGATGAATGTGAGGTGGTAGTTTTGAACTGTGTGCACAGGATTTTTGCTACGGTCTCCAAGTCTTCTGAGCTTCACAAACACTAAAAATCTACTTAGACAGACTGCCCATTCACACTTGCTTGGCTTTGAGAGAACGGTGTTTGTTTCTGTGGAGGTTGAGGGTTTGGGGGGTATTTTTAGTTTTTGGAGAAGGGACCAAAATTGTAATAAGGCACGATTCAAAGAAGGATACAGTGATTTTTGAGCTTCAGGTTTCCTTCTTCTGATTTCAGAATACTCTAGTTACCATTTAGATAGTCTAGATACTATTTAGATTTTGCCACAAAATTAATCTACATAGGTACATCAGAAATTTCCAGTTTTAAGGAAGTGAAAGAATGATTTGTAAAATAAATGTCAGAAAAACACAGGAGGAAAGACAGTCATCACCTTGAAGTTATGCAAGTTATGTGCATTAACTGTAGAAATGACAAGCACAAGAAACAAACAAGTCGCAAACACCACAACAAAAATGGAATTTGAGGTACTGCCTGTGTCCTTCCCATTAGGGTGGTATACATGAGTCTGAAAAAACATTTGCAGTTTTGCCTAAATCCAGCAGCCACCCTGATCACCCAAAATCCATGTGAGAAACAGCTGGGGAAATCAACCACCTGCCTTGCCATTGGCACTGCTTCTTTTCTTAATGCAGTACCTTGAAGACATAAAAATGGTTTTTATCTTTCAGATAAAAGTATTAGATGTTTTATTTTAAAAAAAGTAATATTTATAGCCAACATAATTTTTCAAAATTTTCAAACTTCTCTTTTTCAAAGAAAGTATCTCTTTAAATAGTCCCCTCAAAAGATCAAATTCTTGGCATAACTAGATGAATTTTGCAGTTCTGTGTGTGAACAAGAAAAACACCCATGTTAAAGATATTTCACTCTTCCATAGTGAGGAGGAGGAGGAAACAGGACTTTCCCAAGGCCTGAGTCTGAGCTCAGGGCTGGGCACTGCCAGGCCTCACAGGTTTTATCTGTTTCTAGCATGGTCTGATCTCAGCAAACTTTCTCACTCCACTGGGTGTCCTTTCTGCCCTTTATTCCTTTCTGAGGTGTTTACAATATATGTATTTTCTTGTATGTTTTGTATGAGAAGGGGTGAGAGAATTGGGATTGTTCACCTGGACAGGAGAAGCTTTGGGCTGAGCTCAGGGTGGCCTTGCAGGGCCTGAGGGAGCTGCAGGAAAGATGGAGAGAGACAATTGCCAAGGGCTGGAGGGCCAGGCCCCAGGGAATGGCTGGCAGTGGCAGAGGGCAGGGCTGGCTGGGATGTGGGGCAGGAATTGTTCCCTGGCAGGGTGGGCAGGCCCTGGCACAGGGTGCCCAGAGCAGCTGTGGCTGCCCCTGGATCCCTGGCAGTGCCCAAGGCCAGGTTGGACCTTGGGGCTTGGAGCAGCCTGGGACAGTGGGAGGTGTCCCTGCCATGGCAGGGGTGGGACTGGGTGAGCTTTAAAGTCCCTTCTAACCCAACCATTCTGGGATTTTATGATAATGTAATTCTTAACTATCAAATGTCATATCCTAGAAAAATGTCCTCCAGCTCCTCATCATTGCCTTATGAGTCTCAGGGTGTTCACCCTGCACAATGAGCTGTGTTCTTCAGTGAGGAAAGAAGAAATCAAGACATTACTTTGGGTATTATTTCATGATAATAAAACTGACTGGTTTGGCATCCAGCTGTGTTTGAAACATGCCAATAAGGGAGGAATTAGAGCAAAGCCTTCATGCATGCCCAGCTCCAGAGCTCCAGTTCTGGGAGGCTCTGTGTGCCCAGAGTTGTCAGTTCCCAGAGGAATTAGCTGTGGCTTGATGCAGTGAGTCTTTACTCTTCTGTGAGGGTAGATAGTTCAGAGGATTTATGCATTTTCCAATAGTAATCCTGCTTGAGACAGTGAAGTAGAGTCACCACCAATTTACCTCACCGCTTCAGCACTACGTGTTGATACAGGAGACATATCTGCCTCTTACATATGAGGAAGACTGGTAGTGGTTAATAAGACTTTAATTTCATGCAAGCCTCATGTGGAGATAGCTCAGAATAGCAGAAGATACCACAAATCATTTGTTTATCCCACTGTAGCCTCTTCATTTCTTTTCCTTACCATTAACTGACTGCCTTCCTTTTTTTATTCTTTCTCTCTTTCCAGTATATGCTGCCTTGAATCTCTTTTTCCAGGTGGTTTCTATAACAGTAATAGAAAAATAGTCCATGTGGTGTTTAAAGGTTCAGAACCAATTAGCTAAGACTTTGCTTTCATTTCACCAGCTCAAAATTTCTGTATATCTGATCACATTGTTCCAGCTGTGATCCTAATGAGCTAGAATTTCTCATTTTGGGGGCCCCTAAATTCTATTTATAGAGTCCTTTCCAACAATGAATTCATCTGTTCAGAAAACAAGGTCGGACTGTGCTCAAAAATAACTTATAATGAGCCATGTCAGCAAATAGCAGATAAAGGTAGTGCTGAAAGAGGGAAATGAATACTTCAAGCTCATTTATGATTTATGAGTTCAGGGTTGAAATGGAAGTGGCACGTAATAATGAACAATGGAAATATCTCTTGTTTGGAAAGTGCACATGAATAGAACTTTGAGCTTGAATAGTTTATTAATAGGTTATTGATCCAACCTATTTCTGCTACCAAAAGAATAAAAAATAAAAGAGACCAAAGTTCAAAAACTGGTCAGCAATAAACAAAAATGTACTCCATCAGTCAGTAGGCAAAATAGAGATCAGCCATATGCACAGCCATAAAAATAGAGACCCTTAAGCATCACCATGGGTATCTGACACTAAACCCACACTGCACGTGCAGGTACAACGTGCACATCCAGGGGTCCCACTCTTATTCCTCCCAACTTTTCCAAGGAGAGGCCAATTGACTCTGGACAGAGTCCCAGGACGTCGTGGTAGGGAAAATTTATGTGACCTCAAGGGAGAGCACAGTGCCGCATTTCCTACTCCAGACCAAGGAACTAAAAATTTGGTGATTTTTTAGAAGGGGGCATTTGCTTTCCTTCCACTTTCCCAGTAGAATTGTCCTCCTGACCAGTGCCTCACGAGGTCTGACTTCTGTGCAATGCCTACATCCCTGGCACGCTGGGTTTTAATTCAGCTCCACCCTGGGAACCAGAGCCAGCCTTTGCTGTGTTCCTAAGGAACACGTCAGAAATGTGTCAGAAAACACAGCCATGCCTCTCAGTTCATGGCAAAGTTCTTAGAGCAGCTAAAATGTCATCAAGTTGAGAAAACCTTCTTAGACAAAATTAAAAGTTTATATGGATACATATTCATACCTCTCATTTTTCTTCACAGAGCATAAAAATCCTATTTTCATCACAAAAATGTATTGAACATCCTGGTGCTCATGGCTGCCCAGGATCCCAGCTTGCCTCCAGGTCTTGTTCTTCCTCTGTAGATCAAGTGATGTGTTTAGCCACACTTACACAAAAATGACATATATACAGCTGCAGCAATCAGGTGATCTGGTAAATAGCACGACCTGTTCAAATTTATTTAGTAATTTTGTTATATTTTAACTAGTTATGTAGGCTTCTGCTGCAATTTTCAGTTTTCAGAAAACATAATTGCAAAATACAACTCAAGGAGAGCTGTTTGATTACAGCTGTTATTTGTTGTGTATTTTGCAATAAGAACATGAAGTAAAAGCAGGTTCACCTGTTGCTACATTTCCTGGGTTACATTCTTCCTCTTGCTCTAATTAACATCAGAACTTTACAATTCTTAACCTCTTCAAAAATGTGTGAAAAAGCAATAGAAAATTCTTACACTAAGCTGGAAAGGCGATCATTTACATCCATAACTGGAAAGTTTTTGAACTCTCTCAGCAACAGAAGTTTCGTGGGAGATTGTTTTCATCAGCAGGATGAATAAAAGATGAGTTGGCAGGTGAATCAAGTAGAAATATTTATTACTAGCATGCACTGAGAATGACACTAGAATGCCTCTAAAAGCCTGACTGGGGGAAAAAAAGTAAATGCAAAAGCCATTTAAAAATTAACTGTCACTCCAGAAAAGGAAATGAAGATAACCAGATAAGAAAGCACACCATGTGGTTAAAAAACCACATAAAAATTGAAGTCAAAACAAAGTTGAAGCCAAAATGAAATTGAAGCCCCTTTTCCTTTACGTCACATGGTCATAGAAGGGCAACAATGTCCCATTGTTTCTGTGGGTTTTACAAAGCTTTCAGGGTTTCCACCACAGAAACTCAGATTATTGGCCAGTGCCATCTGCTCTACCGCAGCCAAAGATTTCAGACACAGGGCTAACCGCAAAATCGTAATAAAAATAAACAAATCCCTTTTTCAACAGCGTTAGGGTTTTACTACCATTGCCATAGTTTCATTACTACAGCAATTATCTCTTGTTCATAAACTGAACTCTGCAAGTGAGGGGAAGGTTCTGTGTGCCTGCCTTGGGAATTCACAGGGGATTTCAGGGCAGAGAAAGACAAACAGCAGGTTCCTGAATGCATGGCACATCAGAATTAGGGCTGGATGTTTATTTGTTTTACATATGCTTCCAAACAGAAATAACTATTCCAGGTTATTTTAAATAGGATGATGCAACATGAGGCCCAACCCAGGAAGATTTTAATCATGACCTATTATTTCTTCTGAAAATCTGGCCAAATGACCGTATTTCACTTCTAATAGAGTGAGAGCACAGAAAAGATCTGGTTAGCAAAGATTCCACATGGGTTTGAGATCAGAACCCAACCCAAGACCATGTGTGGAGCAAGTCCCTGGAGCACCAGCTCCAAAGTTCACAACTTTGCCCTGCTCCACCACTGCCCAGCATCTTAATCCTTTAGTTGAGTTCCACCTATTGTCTGGTTATTTTATTTTTATGGTAAGTGGTTAGAAACAGACTCAAATCCCAGGCTGAAGTCTGGGATTACACAAAAGGTAAAGTTGGTGTAGGAGCATGATGCTTTACTCTCATCAAAAAACAATAAGGACAAAGTCACTCCTCTGTCCCCCTGCCCTTCAGCTGGGTGTTATTTGCTGTGTTAATTCTGCATTGCCGTGACAGCAGCAAACAGTGGGAGAAGCTTTTCTATGGAATTGTGGATTATTCACATGTGTACCTGGCTGAAACCACAGCTGGTCACACTCCAGAATTCCCTCACCCAGGAGGTTGAAAGAAAGTCAGTCCCCCTTCTCATATTGCTCTAAGATTACAATGTTGCTCCTTTTTCTTGATGTAGTTGCTTGGAACAATAATCAGAAAATGTAATATGGAGTAACAGGAGTAGGAGAGGGAGAGGCATGTGGGAAATGCGACAGCAAGAATGCACAGAAAATGCAAGTTTTGATAACTTGCACCTGCATAAGTGCAGGCAACTATGTCCAGAAAAAAAGAACTGGGGATAAAATGAAAAGTAAAGGGTGGGGAAACCCTCATTTTATACTCAAGAATGCCAGCTGACAATGAGGCTGGAGCAAGACATCTCTGTGAACACCCAGACTAACAGTGCATCCCCATTCCTCCAGGAGCACTCCGGTGCAATTCCTAGACTAGAAGTTTGTCCAAATGAAAATGTTTTTGACCTAAGCCAGAGCGTGGCCCTGGGGCAGCCGTGGCACTGCAGCTGGAGCTGCACAGCAGCAGGAGAAGACACTGGGGTTATGGCTGAGCAAAGACCTCCCCAGCTCTGGAAGCATCTTTTCCTCCTGTGCAACTGCAGCCTCTCCGGGAAGCTGAGGCAGGTGTGTCCTGGCTTCACTGGCATGTTCTTGTACCTCACAGTGCCAGGACAAGGAGACTGTTCCACAAACAGTACTTGGGCCATTCAAACATGGTCTTGAAAAATAATTAATCAAACACTTGCCCAGATCACCCTGTTCATTATCTTGAAGTATTAATAAATCACATAGAATTTTTAAGAAATCTGTAGATGATTGGTGTTTTTTGGTTTTTTTTCCTCTATTTTCAAGAGCATCTAAAATTTATATTATGGAAAGTAAGAGCGAGGAGAGACTGTTCACAGCACAGCAATCCTTTTGCAAAGCTCAGGTGACATCGTCTGGCCAAGCCCAGCTCTGCAGGCACCAAAGAAAGGATTATCCAGTAATGCACTGAAATGGGAATTCTGCCTGTCAAGAAAACCAACACAGGACTGTGGAGCGTGAAGTTGTGCTGTAAGAGCCACCTCAAAGCAACCAAGTCCATTTCAGAGGGGACAAACCAAAGCAACTGAACACAAATAGAAAGGAAATGCCCAAGGCTCCACCCTGGGAACTCAGAACCCCCCACACTGGTG
This sequence comes from Aegithalos caudatus, assembly GCA_013389925.1. Taxonomy (NCBI): domain Eukaryota; kingdom Metazoa; phylum Chordata; class Aves; order Passeriformes; family Aegithalidae; genus Aegithalos; species Aegithalos caudatus. The sequence goes on from WEIU01001406.1 coordinate 126,606, forward strand.
ATGCCTTAAGTTTCAGCTTCCATGTTTTCCAGATTCTGTGCTGTCTAGGGGTGTTCTGAGCCTCACATTAAGTGCTATTAAGCTCTCTTCACAGAGCGGGGAGACAAAACAAATCCTTTTCCTGCTGAAGACCAAGGACAACTTTCAGGCCCAAAAGCACAAACAAGGGTGGCTGAAGGGAGGAACAAGGATGGGACCTCACAGCCTGGAGCTGTATCTGGATAATTAAACCCCAATATGCAAATGGACCAGAACTTATAAAAGTGTGAGATCTCGTGACTGGTTGTCCATTTTGTGACCATTCCTAGTCCACCTTGGGTGTAGCCCTGGTCAGGCCCTGTCCTGCCCAAGGTGCATCCTAAAGCCTTTCAATAAATATCTACTTTTTTCTCTAGCTCTGTCCAGTCTCTGTTTCAGGTCAGCCTTCCCAAGGCATCACTGACAGCAGGATGCTGGCTCCTAAAGCACTGCAGTCACCTACAGGTGGGAATAACTTCCACAGGGAGAACCTCTGGGCTGGTTTGGGAGAAGTACAAAGCCAGAGACTGAACTAACCTACCTGCCCTAGAACAAGTGCCTATAGAATTGGCTCCTAAATTTCAGCAGGAAAGCATGGGAGGTGTGCTTTATAACCCACTCATCTGCTGCTTATATAATTTTAAACGTTGCCTGCTGACCAGTTTCCCCTTCTGCATTGTTTAATTAAAAATAAAAACACAACAACAACAAAAAAACAAAACAACCTCATCAAGCCATATAGTTTTTAAGAAAAGTGCCAGTTCCCTTAACCCAAAAGTTCCCTTAACCCCAATGAAAACCATAATTATTTTCCCTGCCTCGACTGCTGTCTCCCAGTTACCTTTTTCCTTGAGGATGTTAAAGAGCTTCAGTCAGAGCACCCCCAGTCCCTGAGACCCAGCTCCAGCAGACGTGCCCTGTGTGCCCTGTGGTGCTGGCCTTTTCCAGGCTGTGATGTCTCTGAGCCACAGCACAGAAATGATCCCACCCAGATACAAGTGCAGAGATCCAACAGGAGCAGTGTGACCCAGTCCTTCAGGATAAATCCAAGGATCTGCTAAAATGGCAAGTGTTCTACTGGACAGTAACGATTTGGAGGTCAATATCCCCACCACAGGTACAAGGAAGGGAAAACATTTTTTTCATGTCACACCATGCTTTGTAACCCCAAGAGAAGCTCACATTTGGATTCTTCCCTTTCTGCTTTCTATGGAAGTTCTCAGCCTGTGGCAGTGCAGAGCACACACCAGCAGTGTGACAAACTGATACCTGACAAAACCCCCAGGTGTGCACAGCTCTGCCTCTGGTTCTCATCACAACTACAGCTCTGAACAGAGAAACTCTGTTCAACTTATTACCAAAAAAACTCCTCCTCAATTTTAGACAAGTATCTTCTTCTGGAAGAAATCAATCCTAAAGAATTTTTTTTTCTTTTCACCTCTCCAAGAACAGATAAACACTTGGAATTAATGGGAATAAAGTTAAGCCTCAAAGACTAAGTACATGAACACTTGCCTTGCTACTGGTCTATTGTAATTTAAGGATTTATTGTTTCTGTAGGTGTAGGTTGTAGGGGGTTTTGCATTAAGACAATTACAACATTTTGAATGTTACAATGATGCTTTAACTGCTGATAAACATGTACATATCAAAGTTAAAATAACTTTATGTAAATGTCAAATTAACTAAAGCCCAGTTTGCATTTTTTGGCTAGTGAAGTCATGTTCCCTGTGCTACCTGGTTATTTGATGGAACCTCAATAGTGTCAAGATGTCTTTACTTCCACTTATTAAGAGTTGTTTTTGTTGTGGAAAACCCCGAGCTACAAATGCCTCAGCAAACTCAGGCTGATCACTTCTACCCCAGGCTGAACATTTGTGCTCTCTGACCTGGAACCTGGCATATTTCCCCTACATTCCAGTGCATCAACCAGAACACTGCCATGTAAACATTCATTTAATAAAGATTAGTTTTAAGAGTGAAAGGAATATTTTTACTTACAAAAACAGTGATCCCTCTCACCAACTACAAAAAAAGTTACCAAAAAAACCCCTCTCCCAACTCCAACTACATTATGGAGGTCTGAATGCTTAAATATAAATAAGACTAATAATTTAGGAGTTCTGAAGAAAAACAAGTGACAAAGTTGTATTTGAGCTCAATGTGTAAGTTTTAAGGAAGAAAATAATTTTTTCTAGTATTTACATCCATGCTTAACCTCAGATGTTTTATTTAAGTCACAATACCCATAATTTTAAGACATGGCATTTGTGTGACTACTATTGACTATTAGTTCTCTTACTGCTGCAGAAATGAAGAACACAAAAGGCAAGCAGAACTATCTAACCTAAACCAGACTGCCTGCAAAGATGTTCATTCCAACAGGTTTTCAACATTGCAGGAGCTGTATCTAAACGTTCTCATAAATCTTCACGTCATCGAGCTTGCAGGAGCAGGTTAATGCAGTAAGTGCTCACACAAAAATTTTTGACTCTCCAAGTCTCAAAGTACTATTTTTATGTGTCAGTTAGCTCTGATTGCACTAAATAATGGAGCAATTAAGAGATGAAAATACCTACAGTCCAGTTCAAATGGTTCACCACAAGTCTATGGTGTACACATTAGTGAGAATTTAGAGTGACTGAAATCTGAACTTTGTTAAAATACAGTGGATAGAAGACACAATTAAATTGCTGTCAATTCAGGTAATTTCAGGGTACAGTAAGTTGTTGAACTCATGCAACTTACCATGGCTGTAGTGGGTGAATTCATCACAAAGTATTTTGTTGTCTGTACACTCACAATTAAGCACAACCTTTAATTTCTGCAGTAACTTTAAAATGTGACTCTTTCCTGATTAAATATGAAGACCTAATACTGCAGAGAATTGAGACAGAAAGGAATTGCAAGAAATGCAACATTTCAGCACTTTATTCTGTTTCAGCAGGCTCTCCAGAGCTGAAGATCCCTCAGGCTTGTTGAGAGAATCTTCATTTTGATCAGGCCCAGTTCTTTTGGATCACCTGGTACCAGCTGCCAGAAATCATGGAAGGAGGGGGGACAGTATTGTCACCTTGTTCTTATGTGAGCATGGAAGCAGAAATGGATCTCAGTGCTCATGTGGCTCCAGCTGCTCAGGTCTTTGATGGGATGAATGACACAGCCCTGGTGCCACAGCAGCTGCTGGGGTGTGTCACCTCCAGCTGGCTGCTCCTGTCACCTGTGTGACAGCTACAGGGACAGAGAGGATGTCCAGGGGCTCTGTGGTGAGGATGCATAGCTCTGTCATCTCACAGTGCCAGGGTATAAACTGAGAATACAAAACTCAGTACTCTGATAAGATTGCAGAATAACACCTTGCCTACCTGAAGGTTGTCTTTGCCATGCGCTTGGCATCTCAGAGAACCAGCTTTGGGTTTCCAGAGTTCTCACACACTTCTACATGTGTGGACTTTCTACCCTGGGGTTTTCCCATCCTTCTTTCTCATCCTAGTTTACACTCATTTTTTGGAGGAGGAGTTTCTGGCAAATTCCTCTTTGCCTGTGTGCTTGCCTGGGGCAGTAGTAGAATCAGCACCCCGGAGATATTTAATATTTAAAGATGTGGACGTGGTTTAGTGATGGCCTTGGCAGTGCTGGGTTAGCAGCTTGATTCAATCTTAGAGATCTTTTCCAACCTAAATGATTCTAAGTATGGATGGACTGCCCTCACTGACAGCAACAAATTCCAGGGACTATGCAGACAAATCCTCGATTTGTATTTAAAAAAAAACAACAAGCAAACCAAACTTTTAAATAGTTTAACATTATCCTTTTTCACCATAGATGATTATAGTCCTGCATGTCAAAACTGAGAAAACCGACCACAAAACGGGAAATAACTTTCTGATTTTCAGACACCTTCCCCAAAACAATCACTACCAACTTGCAGGTGCAGTTCCAACCTACACACAATAATGTCTCCAGGAGTTACACTAAATGAAAAAGTGCCAGAGACTCTTTCAAGAGATGATCTGGATTTCACCACTGGATGGTGAAAGGAACAGAACTTTGTGTTTATTTTATGACTACACACTTGCTGCTTTGCTACACTACTCTTGCAGCAGCAGTTTGGCTCTACATTAAACGCTTTCTAGACTATCTTTATAAGACAAATCTCAGTTCACATCCCTTTAGTAATGGTTTAGCACCTTTGTGCCTCTAGCTACACTGCTAAGTAATTTCTCTATTAAGAGGTAGTTGAGAAATATTTTTTCACTATTTTATGGCTAAATTTCAAGCAGTGAAGCCTGCAACTGATGACATGAGAGGATGTGTAAGAGCAAACAGAGCCCAGTGAAGCCAGAAGGGTCCAGGGATGCTGCTGAGGGGCTTTCCCCTCCTGAGGTTAACACAGGCCTGAGCACCCCTGCCTGCCTTTCCTGGCAGAGGGAATCTGTCCCACAGCAGCAGCCAGGAGGATGAGGGCAGGGCACCCTTCGAAGCAAGCTGGACCCCAGCACCAAGAACTTCAGCAAGCTCTGCAGCATCTGGCACAAACCCCAAGTCTGCCTGCAGCCCTTATCACCCAGAGCTGGGGGCAGATTTCCTGAGGTAGATTTCCTTGTTGCTATCAAGGGGAACAGACCCACTGGCTGAATCTGCCTTCAGGCTGAACGGCTGGATGCGTTCCAACATGTACTAGACAAAAAACAAAACAAAACAAAAACCCCAGTAAATTCAGAAGTGGTTTTTTGGGGATGCATTTAGTGATTGCAGTTGTAGAACTGAATTACAGTCAATTCTGGATAGTCAAAAGCATGAGTATTTTTTCAACAGTTTATCTTCCTTCTCCTTCTAATCCCATTTTCAAAACAGATTATTAAATGCCTGAAAAAAAGCACTAAGAAATTTTATGTGTAAGGAAAAGTACACAGAGCCCCAAATCCACAAGTGCTACGAGTTTAAGCCCCAAGACCTTGTCTGCTTAAGATCTTGAGAAAAAAAACCCAAACTTTTTTATCTGCTAAACTGTAAAGGAATAATGCTTTTAACTGAATTTAAGAAAAAACCCAATATTTTTATTTGCTCTGCTGCACCCACACGAGTTCTTACCCAGCAGCAAGAACAGTAAACAGGTCTATATTCCCAGTGTGCACATCCTTGTGGGAAACTGTTCCTGTGGAGTGTAAACAAGGAGGAGGCACCAGAGAACACCATATATAAAAGCTAATTTGCAAGTTCAGACAGCATTCTGCAAAGCTCAGTATTAAAAAAATAAATTGTAGAATACACTTTTGTGTACGTTCAGAGAATGAAACATACATTAATTAGGGAAAATAACTCTGTACCTATAAGGAAAAGCAAAAATAAAAACTAAACATATTTTGGAGAAATATCAGCACTGTTGTGTCTTCTAAGTTAAATCTGGAGAGAAAGGTGCTCTGTTTTTGCTGTATTTACTTTCAGGTAAGTTTCTGAACTTCTGGATCTGACCAACAAGTTAAATAACAGTTGGTGGGTTTGATGCACAGCACTTCATAGATCAATACTTGATAAAGTGTACATTGTTTAAGCAAAACATTCAAATGCTTAAGTCTAGTACTGTTAAGTCTTGAACAGGGAATTGTGAAGACCCTCACGAGTTTGAATGTCACACAAGTCCACACAGAGTTAAGAGAATATGAATTCCCACTTGAAAAGAACTGCACAAGAAGATAAAATTTTTCCCTTGCTTAAGGAAGAGAGTCAGAAAGACATCTGGCAATCCCAAGGCTCTTCAAACAGCCTTCTTTCACATTTTTTTATAAATACGGGGAAATTTGTTAAAATATCTGACACACCCAAAAAAGGTTTGGTAGTTAATTTATTTAATTCAGTTACAGTGCTCCAACAGGATGCTACTCGCTCTCCACAAGAGCAGAGCCTGACACTCCATGCAGCTACACCTATTATCCATCTCTACTAAATTGTACCAGTCTCAGTGAAATTTGCCTTGTTTGTTCATTGGAAAGTTTACCGGAGGTTCTCATGGAATCAGAACTGGTCCACAATCTTTAGTTCAGTCACAGTTCAGTGAGGTTTTATGAAAACATTTTTCTTCAGTGTATACAAACCTGGAAACCCAGGGAAATTTCACCTTTTAGAAAGTTATTTTCAAAGCCAGTAACAAAAAGATTTAGGAACTTGCAGACTCCGGTAGCAGCTGGACTACCGGAGAGCAAGAGGAAAGGTTCAGTATGGAAGTTCTCCAGTGGTAGTGAACTGCAGCAGTGCAATGCTCTACTCGTGGCTCCTGTAGTAATCTTCAATAGTTTCTGAGTTGAAGTACACCACGGTGACGGTGATGTCGTCCCTGTACATCCTGGCCAGGTCCTCGGGCAGGGTCAGCATGGCAGCCAGCTTCTCCGGGTCCACCTCGCCGTACTCGTTGCTGCCGATGGCGTGCCGGATCAGATGGGTGGCGATGTTCTGGTCCAGGGAGGCCAGGCCTTTGCTCTTCCTCTGCAGCAACAAGTTGTGCATGTAACCCAAATTAATTGGTTTCTTAAAAGTCAGCGGTGACTTCTGCATGTTGAGCTCTGTAAGGTGTCCGGCAACAAGTTTTACAACCTTCTCATTACTCAGCATCTCCCATAGCCCGTCCGAAGCAATAACCAGAAATTTATCCTTGCTTCTTAACTTGTGGTACGTGACTTCAGGCTCTGCAGTTAAATAAGGGGGGGTATGGTAGTTTGGAGGAACGTACTGATAAATGTTTAGAGCCTCAACATCACAGCTGTTCTCGAGAATGCTGTGTTGCAATTCTTTACTCCATTTTAATTGCACATCTCCAAAAGCTCTGGAGGGCATGAGAATCCCCAGCAATCTGTCATTCACAAATAGGGTTTTCTCCTCAGATCTAGGATGCTCTCTCTTCAATCTTCTGATTTCAAATTCATCATAGGCATTGTGGTCTCGGGTTAGAGGGAGAGTAGACCACGTTCCATCTTCTTCACGGACCCCTAAAACTGCTCTGCAGTCACCAGTGTTTGCCACGTGCAGGTGAACACCGTCAACGTGAGCTACGCAAGCTGTCGCACCAGAAAAAGCTACTTGCAGGGCAATATTTCTCATCAGCTCATTTTCCTGAGGAGCCTGAACTTCCAGCGATATGTCCGAGTCCAACCTTTTGAACGCACAAATCATGGCTTCTTCCAAACTAAACCCCGGCTCGGCGTCCAGGTCCAGCAGGTGCTGCCAGTAAACCCGGAGGTTCTCAAAGTACCGCGAGGCGATTTCCTGGTACTCCACGTCGCTGGGATGCCTGTGCCACTGCAGGATGGGCCGCACCGGCTTCATGGCCTCCACGGCCAGCTCGATCTCCTCCAGGCTCCGGCGGGGCATGAGGGACACGGCGATGTAGTGCAGCAGCCTCTCGCTCACGGCCTGCGCGCAGGCGGCGCCCGCGTGGCCGTCGAACACCCCGAACATCATCCCCGCCGTCTGCAGGCACGTGGCCGCGCTCCGCCGGTCCTCTATGGGGCTGTTGGAGGCCAGCTGGTTGCTTTCAAACCTCAGCACGGAATTGGCGTTCTTGCCAGGCAAATCCAGCGTTCTGTGGGATAGTTCACCCGCCCTGAGTATGTCGTTGATTTGGGCCGGAGACAACTGGAAAGAAAAATGTTCTTCTTCGGTGGAAGTGTGTCGGAATGCTTTGGGAAAGGAGAGAGTTCTGTCTAAGCTGCAGCTCCCAGCAGGGTAGGGACATGTTTTGGAGAAAATGAGGTTCCATTTGATCTTGTTTCTGTTTGGGATACAGATGGAGTACGAACGTCCTTTCCCTTGTAAAATAATGCTGTTTCTGGCTGAGCTTAAAATCCAGGATGATACAGTTCTTGACATTATAAGTCACTCCAAAAATGGAGCACCTTCCTTCAGTAACACGGAATGTCCTTGCAGCCTAGAATATAAATGTAGGAAAGGGAAAATAATTAGAAAGTTCATAAGAAGCTTTCCATATAGAAGTACAAATGCATATCTAGAGCTCTCAGAAATATTCAGAACTTCTTTCCAGAAGAGATTGCTATAGATAAAGGCATCTTAAAAGTGATACAATTTCCATCACTTAATTATAATCAAGGACATGACTGCTCCTTTTAACTCATCAGAAAAAATTTTTAGTTTCCAGACAGGGTTTTTTCCTCATTGGGAATAAGAAGAAATGGCAACATTACAAGAAATGTTATTGGAAACTGTACAACGAAAAGCCTCATCTAACACGGCACAGAACAAACAGCTCCAACAAGCTTGAAAATTGGGACTTAAGTGTCAATTATTGCACAACTCTCAAAAAAGCCTGCTAGAGTACAACTCCATTAATAGACTCAAAACTTCAAACCCAAGAGAAGATAAGTACTTAAACAGTGTGGAAAGAGTGATGTGGCCAGTTAATGATTTATGTGAACTACCATGATCGTCACAGCTAGAACAAGCCAGTCTACCTTTCCAATTCTGTTACAGCTTATAAGCTCAGCTGTTCTTTTTTTTACCTTCAAGGTCTTAACCAACCCTCAGGCAGGCAGGATCTTTTACACAGCTGAAGGCAAATTCTATTGCTGGTTAATTCATGCTTTTGTCACAGCATTGTGCACTCAGGTGCAGTGAAAGCTATAACACATTGACAGCTTTTACAGGTTCACAATTTGGCTTGTTCATTTGGAGGGCACTTCTAACAAGATGCAGGGGAGATCTCTGCTGCCAACAGCACTGAAACCTCGGGCACTTCAGCAGCTGAAGCTCTTCAGTTGCTCTGGGGGAGGTCCTCACATTGTCTCCTGCTTTCAATAAGGTATTCCAGCTGTGGGATATTGTTAAGTACAACCAGATGTTCACTCACAACAGAACTGTGCCCCATGGATTTCAAAAACTCATGGTATGGCACCGCAAGTACAATTACTCCCAAAAGATCCCATTAGCAGCCACTGAGAACAAGAGAGTTCTCTGTGAGCTTTGAAACACTTTGAGGTGGCCCGTGACACCATTTGCTCAGGCCAAAGACACTACATGCTGCTACAACATCAGTTTTTTAGCAGGGCACTTCACAAGAAATAACAAGAAACCAGCCAGATCAGATGAGTGGAAACATTTCCAAGAAATCAGCAGGACGTAAAAGTCACCTTGAGCTATTCTAAACAGAAGGCCTACTGATACAACTCAAGAACTGCTGAAATCCTGTTTGGAACACAAAGCAATGTGTCACAAAACATTTATGATCTCTCCTACCCCTACTTAATGCAGAAAAGAGCAGACAAGCATTCCAACAGACCCCAGCACTATGGTCCTGGTGACCTGGTGAGAACAACCCAAGACACAGCATAATTTCACTGCTAATGTCAGGAGAGCAGATGGAAAAGGCACTGCCACTTCCCTGTCCAAAGCCTGCCTGCCATCTCCTGGGACACTGCATCTCCCAACACACACAATGCCTTTTGTTGTCCTACAGAAGGAATGCAACCAAAATAATAGGAGAGCAGCTGACACTAGCAACTCCAGCAACAGCTAAACTCAAAAAGCACCTACAGCACAAGACAAGCCAAGGTTTGTCAACCTTTTTCAGTCCATTCCCAGTCCTGTTTTTCCTTTCTTTCTCTTCCTTCCCCTCTCAGCCACAGGGGATTGAAATAAGGATGACTTTCACATACTTGATCGAAAAGCCGATTGAAATAGTGTTTTAAAGAAGCCTCCCCCGTTCACAGCGGCTGGCTGACAGCGAGGCAGAGTGATTTTCCCCCCAGCAGCAGTCACTAACACCGGTTAGCCCTGCGCTTGCCTAGGGTCAGGTAGCACTGACGAGCCCTGGAGCCGCTGGGAGCCAGCCCTGCTCACTGCGCTCCCACCCTCGGGGTCCCCCACAGCCGCAGTGTGCAGACTCCGCTGCCCAGGACGCCCCCGGTAGCGGTGCTAATTAAAGCGGTGTGCTAAAGACCATTATGTAAGAGCCAATTATTACATAAACTCATTCCCGCCCCAGCGCCGGCTCTGCCTCCCCGGGGACGCGGTGTCCCAGCGGGGCCCGGGCTGAGCCCGGCCCGCCCCGGCACCGCCTCGGCACG
>WEIU01001406.1:137271-174918 GCA_013389925.1 Aegithalos caudatus
GGCCGGGCTGAGGGGGCCCTGGGCTGCGCAGGAACGTGAGCTAAAAGGAAGCGAGGGGCACGGGTTAGGAACTAAAAGCACCAGCAGGGGTTTCTTCGTCGTTAATAACGTTCAAAACCACGCTGTTTCCTTGAGGGGGGACCTCTCGGCTTTTCCTTTTTTTTTTTTTTTTTTCCAGTACGATTCCGCAACCTTCAGCGCTGAGGACACCGGCTGATGAGGCTCAAAATCGCAAAGCTCTTTCCTAATTAACTCGCCATATAAATTATGGAGAACAAAAAGGCTCGTTTTGCTGACTCCCCGGTTTTTTGGTTTCATATGACTGCTTGTCTCGGTTAACATTTCCACTGAGCGGTTCTAAGCCCGGTAAGGAGGGGAAGGCATGGGCCCAAAGTGCATGGTGGTTAATCAGTAGTTACTGCTGTTAACGCAGTGGTTACTAAGTAGCTCCTGCTTTAAAACTTTAAAGAATCGTTTTTGCACAAACAGAGTCTCAGGAGAGGCTTTGATATTATCAGTGCATTTTTTAATTCGCCTGGCTCATTGTACTGAAGGATTTTTAGTTGAATAATGTGGTGCAGGTATCCTAGATGAGATTAAGCGTGTTCCCAGGTCATCTGATGTGGAAAGATGCCGATCATCTTCAACGACTCTGAGCTTTCACTTGTTTCTTGTTTTATCAAAACTTGAAACATAGTGTCATGTTGCATGGAAGCGCATAGAAAAAAAAAATGTCATCTTAACAAAAAATTTCATAACAATATTTTAGCAGATGCAAATAAAACACCTCAGGTTTGACATAATTATTTTATCTGCCTGACAAATCTGAACTGAAAGAGGACACCCGCAGCAGCCTTTACCTGCATCTCTCTGCTCTGCCCAGTGCTCAGGTACATCAGCAGCAGCTTCGGGATCTCCCCGGGGAATGGGGAATGGTCCCGAGGCTGCCGGAGCTCCGGGGGGCTTTGGACAGCGCTGCCAGGGACAACAACGGGGGATTGTTGGGGGGGTCTGGGCAGGGACAGGAGCTGGACTCCATTACCCTTGTGGGTCCCTTCCAACTCAGGATATTCCATAATTCAATGATTCTTCCTTCTGCCCTAACAATTTTCAGCTTTTGTGCCATTTACAAAACTGATAAAGCCCCACACAGCAGCCTAAAAATGAACCTGACTGCTTTGAGTTTCCTGTGCTGCCACCATGGTTAAATGCTTCTCTTCAGCTGAAGAACTCAAATGTTCATGCAGTAATTTCATAAATTCATATGCATAAGCTGAAGTGACTTAGGAACCATGTAAATGAAGATGAAACAATTAACAGTCCTGCAGGAGATGTCCCTTTCACTCCACGTTTTCTAAACACAAGAAGGAACACCATATTGAAGGTACCTGACAGGGCTGAATATCAAGCTGAATTGAGATTTAGATTCTGCTTTGGATGGTTTGATTATGCTGATGAACTAAAGTGATATATAATTAAAGGAAAAAATAGAAGTGCTACTCTGATATGATCTGAGAAAAGAAATGGTATTTCTCAGGCTTGCAGTGTTTTTACCTTTAGGAATATCTAATAAAAATGGCAAATTTCTGTAGCAACAGGACTTGGTTGCCATAGTGCTCTATGTTCTTAATTTGCATTGAAAAAATTAGAACTCAAGTTTCTTTAAATAAAACTCAGATTTGGTTTTGACTTTGCTGATTATAGGTGAGCCAAGTTTAGTCCTGTGCCAGAAGCAAATCCTTAGCTGTATTTATAAGAAAATGAGTCTAATTCCAGGTATTGTATTAAGGTGCAGCTATAGGTTAAAATACAGCAGATCCTATATTTAGGTTTTTTTCAAGGAATAATCTTATCTGCTGACTTGTACAGTCAGCAGCTCTAGTTTTCTGTGGAAATACATTCTTGAACGCATTTCTGTGTTCTTGTTTAACCTGACTGCACTATTTGGGGTTTCCTTCTTTCCCATGGAACATAAGTTTCGCCCCTGCCTGTTGGTTTGGACAACTGGCAGTGGCTACTTTGGTGCAATTTAAACATCTTCTGCTTCCAGAGGCTGCAAACAGCTGCCCCTCATCCCACTGCCTTCACAGCAGGTGCTAGCATGGATTACTTTCCATGACCTCACTGATATTCATGAGAAATCTGGGATTCCTGATGTTTTGTAAACATTTCTTGTTATGGGGACACACAAAGACCAGAAACAACAAATAAGGCAGATATCCCTAAGAAAGCAAGTTTAAAATTGGACTAATATCTCTAATAAATAGCTAATCCTTTTGTCAAAAAGCTGACCAGGAGCAAAAGGCTTGAATCCAAAGAAAAGTAGTTAACTACTACTAAAAGTAGTTTCCTAGTTTTCAGAAGTTTTTCTGCAGTAAAGAGACTCAGCCTAGTGATACAGATTAGAAAACAGCAAGAGATCCAAACCCTCTGGAAACTCGTGAATGTGCAAAGGAAGGTGGGTCCCTTGAAGAAATGGTCTCTCTAGCCCATCTCAGTGAACACAGACTGAGTTCTGTGCTTTTTGCACCAAAAGCTCTATTCTGATAACCAGCTTTTGGAAAGGAAACAGCATCAGCACACAAAACACCTTCCTGCTGAGCACCTTTAAGAATGTCCCCTGTTTGCTGGCTCTGTCTTGCCCTATGAATAATGACAAACATTTCATCTGCTGTATATGACATTTTGGAATTTCACAAAAGGAAAATTGGCACTGCACATGCAGAAATCTCTTATTATAAACAAAACTCACAAACAAATGGAGAAATGGAGGAGACTATAGGTCTGTTAGAGCAGCTGTATTTTCTAGTTTGGTTGCAGCTTATCCAGTCTGATCTTCCTAAGTACTCGAAACCAAACCCTCAAATGCTAGGAAGGAAGGCAAGCTGCAAGAAACATCGATGAACAGAGGAGAACACCACAAACAATTAATTGTAGGAAAAGTGCCATTCCAGCTCCCCAGCTTCATTTAGCCTCTCCTGTTGCAGCAGAGGCTCAGCAGTATCTGGAGTTGCAGGGGTTAATCTGAAGACCCAATTTAAGTCAAAGTAATTGCACTGGTGCAAAGGTCTTTCCAGTTGCTATAATGGGATCTGAATGCCACATGGACCATTTTTATTGGATGTTGCCTAAAAATTGGTTTAAGTTAAACAAACAAATGTTCATTAAGGTTCTGTGCCACTGTAAAAGTAAATTTACATTTCTTGGGTTCAGTTTTCAAGTCCTGGAAAGTCTTGTGACTTGGGAAGAAGTGCTCATGTGTGAAAGTGATTCCATTCCTTTCCTCTCTCTCCTCCTTCCACCTTCTCCAACAAACAGGGTGAGCTGGCTCCTAAATTGCTGTATTTAATATTCCCCTGTGTTGATGCAAAATTTAATTATTTGCATTACTTTGTTGCTGTTCACAACCTGGTGCTGAAATTTTATTAAATTTCAACTGCAGTGCAGGTAGCAGCATAAATGGAGCATCAGAGCAGTGAAAGTTCCCTGCCTTACAGCTGAGCAAGTCAGTCAGGTTCCATCCTCTGCTGTGCCCTCCTCAGGGTAAGCGAGGAAAAGTGAGCCCACGGCTGTCCCAGGCAGGCAGAGACAGTGCTGGGATGCTCGGTGCTGTCACTAAAGGGTCACTTCTGCCTCCAGGGCAATTCAGAGAGGAAAGCAGCTATACTGAGCTAAATGATAATACCCCATTTGCTTCAGGCTTATCTCTGTTTTTTTCCTGAAATGCTCTCTTTTTTTATCTTTCTGACCTTTGAACTCTACCAAAAGCACCATCTGGTGTTGAGGTACCTTGCAAAACTTTTCCCCAATTCTTGTATTTGGATTAATTTACCCCCATCATGAAACATAGCATTTTAAATCTGCTACATCATAGCAACTATATGATGGAAACTGCCTAAAAATCTTTCTGCTTGGAAGAGACTGGGGGAAAACCCCAAAGCTGAACTGTAACTACAGCAATTAAAGTTTCAAAGCTAAAGTTAAGAGAGTGTGCAGTTCACCAAGCAGAGGATCTCTCTGCTCAGCAGTGAAATGAGGAACAAAAAATGGTAACTGGTTTATCAAGTTTCTTTTGTCAGACTGATTTTTATCTGAGGAAGGAGTTTCAGTGACTACACATACAGAGCCAGCAAGGGTTTTCAATCACTCATATCTTTACCAATTATTGTTGTCACAGTTAAATTCTCTCATCTGTTGTATTTTGACAGGATGGGCCTTAACAATTGTTTTAAGCATCGTGGCAAGAAAGGGAAGGAGAGCCACTAGAGGGCATTTTTAATCCAACTTTTACTGCTGTGCAAGTTCAGTGCTGTCCTAAATGTGAGGCCTCTGCTCTCTCACTCAGGAGGGCTGCAATCCCAGGAGAAGGTAAGTGAATTCTTGCTGGAATAATTACAGTCAACTCCCATTTTTACTTCAACACAACAATTTGGTAAAATATGAGGATAGCTCATGTTTTAGAAGCGTTCAGTCTCAAAATAAATGAAGTGCATTAAATAGGTGTTTATCCAATACAGTATTTGTGGTATACAGTGGTGTACAGTATACTGTGGTTTTTTAAACTGGATGATCATGGTCTCAAGAAACAAGAAAGAATATAAAAGTCTTCCTGTTATATTTTACTTCCCTGTAGTAAAAAAATAGATCATGTTCTTCCACCCAACAACTGGAGAAAAAAAAAAAACAAACCAAAATGAACCCAAACAACCAAAAAACCCTATAAGCAAAATCTAAATTATTTCTGCAGGAAGGTACAGTTCAGTTTCTCCCTGGAACTGAACACCTTGGAGCAATGCAGCATTTAAAGCTCTTTACAACATCTGAGCTTTTACAAGAACTGTGCAAGCTAAACATTATCCTGCTGTTCATGAATAAACCACCCTCAAAAGAAGCTTAGGTACTGTGTGCAAGGTCACAGCACAGACATGTCCTGGGCATAAATAAACAAACTTTTTTTAAGTTGAGGGGCTCAAGCTGGGGAAAACTGCACAAAGTTTCAGTGCATAAGCCCTCTTTACCTCCTGTGAGAGACAGGGAGCAGAAACCTACACCTATAGCTGAGAGCAAAACACTGAAAATACTGATCTTGACCGGCTCTGTGAACACCCATATTAATATTAATGCAAAAGTACTGGGATAGCGTGATTATCATACAAATGGTAAATAATATTGGTTATATTTTAATCAGAAAAGTATTTTAAATTTGCCCTTAATAAATTTTTTGGGCTATCCAAATGTAAAGTTTTTTGAAAGACTTTTTACATTTTAGAATGCATCTCTTCATGTAAATTTTAACAGGGACATAAGATTCATGATAGTACTTTAACTCTGTGGGCAAGAAGTCATTCAAGGTATATATTATGTTAGAATTTAAGTGAAAGGATTAAGCTGAAACAGAAACTGTTAATCCCAGAAGATGGTAGGAACTGTGATATAGATTAAAAAAGGTGTCAGAAATAATTTCTAGGATTTAAAAACATGCCCACAAACTTGGGAGAGAGAACTCATACCTGTACTTAGATCATTCCACAGTAGCATAGGCAAGGTTTCTGTAGAACAAAAGATAAACAATCAAAGCATTGCTTGATCCAAAAGAGATGCATCCATCAAACACATTGAACAATGTTAATGAAAATCCAAGAAAAATAATGCTGTAAGTAGAGAGAGGTGGGTCTTCTTAAAATAAAGGATGAAGATGTGCACGGATGATTTTAGTCTAATTTATTTCATTTGTTAAAGAAATTAAGATACATTAAATAGAGTTTCTACAATACCAGTTTGCATTACTATCAAAGTTCGTAATACATTCATGATAGTTAAAACCATTGCATTTTAAAGGATTTTCCATTGTCTTTAGCATCTGCTGGATAAGAATCTCACATCTAAGACAATGCTGAATTAGCCCTCACAACAGCCCTGTGAGGTAGAGTTCAGTGTTACCCTCTTTCTACACAAGAGGAAACTGAGAAACAAAGTCTTAGGTCAGTGTACCAGAAAACTATTTGAGATTTGAGGAGCAGAATTCCAGTCTTTAGCTCCTTGTACTGTGCTCCACATCTCATGCCATCCTTCCCTGGAGAAAGGGGAGGAACTGATATTCTCCCTTCTTCCCACTTCCCTTGGTCTTGTACATCTTTATTTCTCCATCTCAGTGATGGAAAGTGATCAACATCAGCGATTTCTACCTGAACTACACAGACAGAACAGGCCATGTGAGGCCCAGGACTACAGGAGCTGGGATTGGCTGTGGGCAGTCCCAGAGAACATCACAGTATTGAGAACCAGACAGAATTTTGTCACTGAGCTGCAGAACCAACGCGGGGCTGTTCTAAAGCAACTTTTGCAGAGGTAAAAGGACTCGGGAGCGCTGAAGCCTGGTGTGTGCAGGGAGCATCCCTGCCAGACAGCCCTGGGGCAGGGAGGGTCTGCAGCCATGCACACTCAGGGCAGACGACATCTACCCCTGTTAGGTCCCTAAAGGAAACAAAATACCTGCTCTCTGTAGGGCAGACACTGAAGGAGGTCGTATTGCAGAGCATAGCACTGAGCTGAGGTAGAATCTGAGCAACTGAGGACCACAAAACACACCTGGATCACTACAGAGGAACTCTGCAACCAAACTGACCCTGACCAGGGCACTGTGGGCCTGTGTTCTGCATGGGCTGAAAGGACAAGTACCTAAGTAACATTGCAGTAAAGTGCTCTGCTTCTCAACACAGCATTAAATTGTTACTTCTCGTTGTAAGATAACATCTTAGAACAGTAGATTTAAAATATATATTTAATTTTCATACCAGGGCCTACTTGAGGCAAGTAAAGAACTGTTTTTTTAAGTGCTACTCATATACTCTGCGTCATCAGGCAGCAAGAATACAGTGAAAGCAGTCTTTAAAACAGAGTTCAGCAAATGGTAACAGCAGATCAATAAGGAAAACTTAAGTCAAATTTGTCCAAAATTCTTGATTACTGTTTCCTCATGTATGAAATGAAACAAGTAGAAGTTGTGGCCATCGGCACTAGTAGATCACTACACAGTTTTCCATTTTATATCAAGTTGGATTTTAACGTCATTTTAATTTTATAGAGTTTCAGGTCTTGGATAACATCCTAGTTCACTCAGATATCCCTTATACTAAATAGAGCTGGTTAAAAGGATGCCATTTCTCCAAAGAATGGGCACTCCAAATAAAATAGGAAGCCAGAAGATTGTCTCCCTCCAAGCAGAGGGTTCATGGAAATGCCTGCCCTGTGAGTTCCATGAATGGTCTATAGACCAGAGTTTCTGTTCAGAGTATCTCACATGTGGAAGCTCTTGGATATCTCAGGTCCATTATCAGTTTTCTTCAGGCCTTGAAGGAAGCTCGAACAATTCTTCCCTTCAGAGGCTGAGGGGGACGAAAGTTATTGGCCATTTGGATCCTCTGGTCCTCCTCCCCAGTGAAGAGCAGCATGCGGAATTTCTCCAGCTGGAAGTTCAGGGGAAACAATTCACTGCTTAAGGGAGCAACCAAGTAATGCTTTTGTACAAAGGACTAAAAGGAAATATTCAGTGTATTTTAATCAGTTAATGGAACAGGTTCAAACAAAGCTCCTAGAGAGTATTAACAGAAAATAACAGAAGCTCTGAGGATTGAACAAGCTGAATGTTCACAGACTTTTAACTTAGCCTCATTTCAAATCAACACAGTCTTTGCCTGCTTATCCAGCACTGAATGCTGCAAGAACTAAGAGAGTATCAGAAACTCACCTGTTTCACAGAGATTCTGATGGGTTCTTTCAGCACTATCCACGTCACACTCTCATTAAGGGGTGGGGTTGTCAGAGAACCAAGATATGTCCAGTAATCTAGACTCAATGGCAGGAGACATTTAGGGTTGAAGCCTCTAAACTGAGCTTTTGTTCCCTGGGAAAAGAAAACAGACTTAAAATTTATCCTTTTACTTTTAAGTGCAGGTAAAATAACTTTTTTGAAAGAGAAGAAAATGTTAAAGTAATATTATAAATAGGGGAAAGGAGAAGACTGTAAAGGTTTGGCTGCCTTATAGCTGTTAAGCAAAAGTAGATGGCAAGTGTGATGCCTAATGCTGGCTTACTGGACTTGGAGGTTTTGCACCATTGTCTCTACCAAAGTTCACCTCTAGTCACAAATCTAGGCCCAAAAATAATGCAGAAGTGTGTTCTGTATATAGTGTTCAGTGTGAGCTAGAGATAATATAATGGAAGAATTCTTTGTCTCATTACTTTTCATCTATTTTGGTAGGAAATTTTAAAACCTATAGTCATTGTCTGGTATGATGTGTACTGGTTTTAAGAAAAAAAAATAAAAAAATCAAACCTTCTAGTCTAAAACTAGAAAGTGGATTGATAGAGGAAGATATATCAGCCAAAAGATCGGTAGAAATAGAAGGAGGTGCTGCCTAAAGTCGTGATTGCCTTAAGTACCACAGTCTAGAGCAACATTCTTCAGCCTGCAGGAGCATCCAAAAGGGTCTCAGTCCCTCAAAAATGCCTCAGGAATAAACTCTGGACCTCGGTGAGATCATTCCTGACACAGCTCTGCAGCAAAGACAAACAGGCAACTTCCACTTGTGCCAGCCAAGGCTCAATGGAAAAGGATTATTTTGCTGAGTCTCAAGGGTCAGGGAGCTGTTGATTTTGGATTTTTTGGGAAAGGCAGAACCTCTGGATGAGCAGTGGGGTCCGCACAGGCTCATGAGGCACCTGAGATTAGGAAAGTAATATGAACTTTGAAGGGGAAGAAAAAACTACAACAGTTATGTTCTAGTCATGGGAGGATCTGTGGGTGGGTGATT
The DNA here is from genome assembly GCA_013389925.1 of Aegithalos caudatus. Classification (NCBI taxonomy): domain Eukaryota; kingdom Metazoa; phylum Chordata; class Aves; order Passeriformes; family Aegithalidae; genus Aegithalos; species Aegithalos caudatus. The sequence continues at coordinate 146,085 of WEIU01001406.1, forward strand.
TTTCATTTTTGTCTCAAATATGTACATGAGCATGATTTTTAAAAGATATCCCAGAAGGAAATTTAAAGAGCTTAGAACTTACTTTAAATTTTACCATGTACAAAGCATCAGTGAGTCTGTTCATACCGGCATGTTCTTTTCCAATCTAAAACAATGGAATAGACAGGTTAAATAAGAAGGACTACAACTATAATTTAATTAGGTGTTGTTTTCTTTCCCAAATCTTAACATTCCTACCAAAGTTTATCAGCAATTAGCAATGCATTAATGCTTCCAGTAAGTCATCTGTTTTCCTTAAGCACTTCTTAAATATGTGGCATAGTTCTCAAACATTTTATAGCATAATGCTTTTTATCATGTAAACATGCTATTTTTGCAATTCTTACCTCCAAGAAAACACCAACTACTGCCAAGCCATCTGGAGCTGCTGCTGCCTCTCCAAATGTTGCATATTTTCTGGCATTCCAATGTACTAAGTGCAGCTTTGAAGAAAAAGAACAAATAATAATTAAATTAGTGATAGAAGATATAAACGTGGTTTCTCATTGACGGCATTAACACTTGTTCATAACAGAACAGCTTCGTGTCAAAGGCATTGCTGGAAACATGAAGCAGTTCAGTCTTTTGGACAAGTCTGTGAGTGTGGGCAGGAACAAGACAAGTTTTCTGTAACAGCCCACACGGGGGTGGCATGGCCAGGCTCTGGGAGTGGGAGGGTACAGGGGTGGCTTCTGTGAGAAACTGCCAGAAGCTTCCCCAGCTCGTGATCCAGGGACCAGGCTGGAGCAGCTCCTGCAGGACTGACTGCACCCATGCACAGGGACCAGGCTGGAGCAGCTCCTGCAGGACTGCAGCCCATGGGAAGCTCTCAGTCTGGAGCAGCACATGGAGCTCACTGTCTCCTGGGGGAGGGACCCCACACTGGAGCACAGGAGGAGTGAGGAGCCCTTCCCCTGAGGGGGAAGGAGCAGCAGAGAGGAGCTGGGATGAGCTGAGCACAGCCCCCATTCCCTGTGCCCCTGCACCACTCAGGGGAGGGGTGGAGAAAGCTGGGAGTAAAGTTAACCCAGGAAGAAAGGAGAGGGGTGAGGAGAAGGTGTTGCAAAATGTAGTTTTTATTTGCCATTCTCCTACTCTGATTTGGTTGTTAATAGATTTTTTGTTTTGCTGTGTCAGTAACCAGTGATGGATCTCTCCCTGCCCTTATTCCTACTCACAAGCTTGTCCTTGTATTTCCTATCCATCTGAGAAGGGCAGGGATGGCTGATCTACCCATGGTGAGCAAGGAATCAGAATCCTAATCCTGCCCCCACTGCAGACAAAGTCATGTGACAACATCATTTGCATGAAATAATCCCATCTGTGAAAACATGTCCTTACCTCACAGGGAAAAGGTTTTCCATCAATGGTGTGCTCTGATCCCTGGCTGTGTGTGGTCCCCCAGTGGAAGTGGAACTGCTTTAGCCGGAATGGATTCTGAAAGGGCCCTCCACTGATTGCTGCAGAAAAACAAAAACAAAAATTAAAAAGGAGAAGAAAGCTTAAACATTCTGGCTTTTTAGCTTCCTGCTACTAAAACTAACCACTGTTAGCACAGTAGTGGAAAAAAGCCAGCAGCCTCTCCTAGCTGCCAGCATGAAAGACATGCAGCATCCAGGCATTTAAGAGGGATGGATTTCCTAATGAAGAACAACTAAATTCATTTGAAAATGTAAATTAAAAACACTCTGTGGCTACCTGTACAGAATTTGCAGCTTTCTTGAAAGAGTATATTTGACACAAGGATGTGGTAACCACCCTTATGGCTATGCCTTTCTGTTAATAAACACAAGTGGAGCAGATGGAGCAGCCCTGGGAGCAGCACTTGGGGCTGCTGTGGGTGAGAGCCGGCCCTGCCCCAGCCCTGAACCCCCTGCCCTGGGCTGGGCCCCAGCGTGGGCACAGGGGAGGGGATTCTGCCCCTCTCAGGTGAGACCCCACCTGCAGAGCTGCCCCAGCCCTGGCACAGCACAGCAAGGACCTGGAGCTGCTGCAGAGCCCAGAGGAGGCACCAGGATGAGCAGAGGGATGGAGCAGCTCTGCTGGGAGAGCTGGGATTGTTCAGCCTGGAGAAGAAAAAGGTCCAAGGAAACCTTATACCCTGGACATCAGGTAGACAATTCAGCTAAGTATTTCCTTCTTGCAGTATCTTTACTTCCAGTGGAGGTTATCTATATTCCATTCCCTTTAAGTACCTGATCCCATAAAAGAGGAAATATAATAGCTGGTACTTCACACGACACCACTCAACCTCAAATCACCTTCTAAAGGTAAGGAAATGCCACAGAGACACTTGATACATCATTTAGAAATAACACCTAAGCAAAGACAAATGTTTAAGATGCCACCTATAGAAGATATTTTTTCAACAGCATCAGTAATCCCTCTAATTTCATATGCCACCAAATTTAATACACTTTGCCCAACAGACATCAAAACCTGATCAGTGTCACATTAAGAAAATTAAAATTACATTTAATATCTGTAAAGCTTGTAGCCTCAGTGCAGTTCATAACATTTTATTTAAAGAGTGAAAGCTGGGGCTTGCACTGTGCTACCACACCTGCATGCTTCCAGCTGGCCTTTATGCAGGAAACTGGCCTTTCCAAAGCAAAGGTTTTAGTATTAATTAAGGATATAAGTACTTCTAGTACATTTTTCTAAAGTTAGCAAAAGAATGCATCACCTATCCCAAACATTTTAAGAAATTTAGTTAATATGGATGACTGTCAAAATTCTGTTGTGTCATTTATGCAGAGCTTTGAGTCACTAGATCTATTTCAACACAGCCAAGAGCACTTTAAACCATGTTTTCTACTCCTAGCAGTCATAGTCCTTGAACAAGTGTTATTGAAACAAGACATGCTTAGTGTAGAAAGGGTCTCATTCCTGGCAGGTGCTCTGAGTCTGTATCTCTAAATGCAGAGTAAGAGATGTTCTTAAACTTCTAAAGCTGAATAAAGTTCACTGTTACACAGATACAGTTCAGCTGAAAATTGCACTAAAGTAGTTACCAAGCTAAGGCAATATTTCCAGTGAGGTTTTACAAACTCTATTTATAGGGTGACATTCTGAATAGATCTGTGCAGTAAAAATGGAAAATGATCACCCAGTCTTCTTTGCAAATTCAGTAAAGATAAGATGCTTGAAAAGCTGACCATTCCATTGGGCAGGTTCTTAAATCCTTTCCAGAAGAGAAATATTAAAATTTAAAACAAAATATTAACCTGGAATATTAACCTTTAGCCCTATTTCAAAGGGTTACCAGCACAGTCAAGCCACTTCACAGAAAAAAAGTAATTTGTTTTCAGTATCAAGGTATCTTATTTAGCTTGCATCAATTAGCACACCCAAAAGGAGGATGAAATCAGCTGATAGGTTTAAAAATTGTTCTGGTTCTTTTAGTGGGTTTCTGTTTGGTTTTGTTTAATGCATTCTTCCCATTTATCAGCTGCTTTATTATCTCCATTTGAATGTTCTTCCCCTACCCCCAGATGTAAAAGCACAGTCTACCATGGATACAGACCTAACAGAAGAAATACTCAATCACTTAAAGAATTTACATTCTCTGCCAAGGGCTGAGACAAGAATAAGATACAACTGCAGACAGTCCAATATCCAAAGCTAGCTGCTACCAACTCAGAACCCAGAATGAGCTTAAGATTTTCTAATTTCTGAAGAAACCAAAGTGCTATGAGTCAGGGAAGAAAGAAGAAAACTCAAGGTAACAAGGACCAGTCCGGGTACAACTTGGTGTAGTGATTATTATGGTGACTGTGCTGCATGACCCAGCTCTGCTCATCCTCTTCCCTTCGCTGTGGGTGGGAGCTGGGCACTGAGTCAGAGCTGGCACGTGAGTTGGCATCTTTCATTGGGGTGATCACAAACAAGGGCACTGAGGAGCTTACATCCCTGCTCTGGGTGCTGGATGTGGTCTGGCAGTGCTGGAGAGATGCCCAGCAAACTTCAATTCTCATCTAAAAGAGAAGGACTGCAATCACACTTCTCATTTTTCTGATGCAAAAGCTTTTCCTAATGAAGAAACACTTATTGATCTGTGATACTGCATTGCTAGAGAGGCTCAAAGCAAAGACAAAATAGAAACGGCTCCAGTCACATGCCTTGTTCTAAGCTGAAATTATACACAGCAGAGAAGTTACATTGTACTTAATTATTTCTCCCACTAAGTCCCAAGCTGGCCTGCTGGTGTTCTGAGTCAGCTGACTGTGTTAGCCTCACCTGTCCTGTCATCAGCGTCCTCAAACTCCACCACGACGGAGTGGCCGGTGTTGGAGATGCTGAGGGAGGTGCAGGACTCGTAGGAGATGACGAGGGGCTGCAGGCTGGGGTCGTAGACGGCCCGTGCAGAGTCGATGTCGATGGGGGACTGCCGGTTCCCCTGGGCTATGGGGTACGCCTTGTGCCACTCCGAAGGGCCTTCAACAGCAGGCAAAGGAGAGCAGCTTTATTTCCTTCCTACCATACTCAGAATGGTCATTAGGGGTTTTCATGAGGCTCGAAATAAAGCTCGCTCAGCAAGAGTGACTCCAGTGTTTGGAATATGAGAAATTGATTTGAAGTCTAGGCTGGTGTGTTTTTATTAGCACAAGCAGGCTGCAACAAGATGAGGATTCCAAATATCTTGCCCAGAAAACACCGAGGAGATCGTGGCACATCAACAGACTCTGTACCCCAGTCACTTGTGCCACTCTCTCTGCAGAGGCTGCAGTTACCTTGCTAAGGTGTTCCGAGGTGGGTGCAGGTATAAACACTTGCATGCACAAACACACTCCCCAAAGAAACAGCATTTAATTCTCCCTGGGAAAGAGAGTGTAAAAGCTCCAGCAATTCAAATTAGATGCAGATGACTCAATCTCTTAGCTACTGACTATGCAGTTATTTTTAAAATCATTTTATGACTGCAGTAAATCTTTGAGACAGCTCCATTCTTCACTCATGCCCATTATGGTATCTCTCTAACCTGAGTGAAGGATAAAGGATGATAATTAACACTTTGGGACTTCCTGACCTCAATAGAGAGGGGAGAAAGCCAAATTTAATAGCAGAACTCTGCTGCCAGAGCTGGAAGACTCTTAAGCCATTTGAGATAACAAAGGCTTATCCATATCAAAGAATTCCTTCTTCTTATGGCTCATTTTCTACTTTGCTATGGTAGCAAAAGCAGCAATTAAATTCCTCTGCTGCTTCTGTGCATGAAGTATAACAGTAACAATTGTACTTCGGGATTCTCAAGAAGCACATTTATAATTGTAGCATACTCACATGCTTTCACAAGGGGAAGCTTTTTTAAAATCAAGCACAGGTATTTAGCCTCCTTGAGTTTACATAACACAACACTTATCTATTACACTGTTACTTGGCTTTGACACTTTCTGCAAAGCTAAGCTCATAAAATAATATCTTTTCTCAGCCTGCCTGTAAAGCAGATTTAGGAATTAAATGCTCTTATACAAGCTAAGGCAATACCATTTGGCTCTCACAAGCTTCACAAGAGTATACATGGCTTTATTACTCCTAGCTACAAGCACAAATACCTAACATTACTACTAGCACTAATTGGCTTCACTTGGTATTCAAACCTGCTTTCAGACTCACAGAAACAGCAATTCCTTTTGCTGTTAAGAAAGAGACTGGCCCCTGAAGGTTATGCAAAAGACTCTCTTTGGACGCTCAGCAGCTAAAATAATTGCTGCAAGGAGAGAGACTCCTGGAAGTTATGCAATTGTCTCATTGGCCAGCATCAGCCACTCGTCCATCCTCTCTGTAAAGGATACAGGCACTATAAAACACTACTGTGGCAATCCTTCAGGAGCTCCACATCCCCCCTCACGCTGTGACACGCATCCTTGGAGGTGGGAAGCAAAGGAGGAGGACTAAATTAAAAACTGTCAAACCAGAAAGCATAAGTTGTTCTGTAAGAGATCTGATACTGATCTGTACAATTTATCGATGTACTAGACATACATAACATACAGCTTATTTTATTCACTTTGATGAAAGCCTAGATATCACATTTCAGCAACTGCACAGAATTAGGAGATCTGTTACTGCTCTACTAAATCTTTACCTGACAGAATTGTTTTTGGAGAGAGACACAGGTAATCTTTTTTATAACAGCATTTTGGAAGGGACCCATTTATAATATCTGCAGTCTGAAAAAAACCCCCAGAGCATTCAAACTGCTTCCCTCAGTTTAGGAATGTTGATTGCAACACTGAAAGGCAGCAGACAAAAACTTGTGCATCTTTTGGTGCCACTTTCTGGGTGCTATTGATTATCAATAAAGTAATTAATTACCTGCTGTATATACTCGATTCTTGCAGACATCAAAATGCAGGCAGCTCTGCAGGGCTCAGGCAACAGCTCTAGAAAGAAAAGGAGTGGGGGAAGACAGAGAGATGCAGCACGGAAATGCCATAACCTACCGTCAGCCTGCCCATATCCCCAACTGTGGTGGCCAGTCATTTTGGGAGCTGCCCCTGCTTGGCTCCAGCTCCCCGAGCAGGGCACTGCTGCCTACCTGCCTTTATAGCGGCTCCCCGTGGGATAGGGTCAGCCCCTTAAAGATACAGAGCAGCCACAGCAATTCCTGCAGGACAGGGAAAGTGCCCGTGTTCTCCTGCTCCAGCCTTCCTCTCCTGCTCTGCTCCTGCTCCCCCTATTTGCTAAGGCAGCAGAGGTGAAGGAAAATGTAAAACTCAGATCACTGAAGTCTCAGGACTTAGAGAGAAAGCCAAACTGTGGATCAAATGTAGGAAAAAAATATCAGTGTTTTCTCATTGTCTGCCCCAAGGGAGCAAAAGCCATCAGGTACTCTGAGCATCAGGCAGTCGTGTGCAGGTGGGACCTTCTCATATCTGTGTTCTGCAGGGAGAAACATCACTGCCTCTCTTCTGAAATCCTCCTGCCAGCTGCAAAAAAGGAATGGTGGTTTCACCAGATCTGTAATTAATCGCAATTGGTGCTAGGATGAGATGGAGAACATTCTCATTGTGGGAAAAAAACTTCTTGTGCTGCTTTTAAACAAGGTACAAATCACACAAAGTAAGGATGAACTGACAATCTGATTTTAATTTTGCAACTTTAAACAAACTTTTTAAATGGACAAAATTAAAAGCATGGTCATATTAGGGACAGAACATAGCAGACTCCAGAGAAAGGAGTTGATCTGTGAAACCTCATTTATCTGAAATGATCCAGTAGTTGCCTGCACCCTGCTAAAGCCACAGAGAGGCTACAATGAGACACCCAATCTGCAGCTGTAAAATGTCTTAAGACATCTCTGGGGCAAGGAAAAAGGCTCCTTCATTGTTATTTTGTTAGATCTGAGGAAATGCACTCTGTCAAGGCTACATTTTACAAACATATTGATTTTCACAAAGACAATAGCACACAAAAATAGGGATTCTTCTATTATGCAATCAAGAATATGGAAGGAAAAAATCAATAAGAGCATTTTATGCAGCTTTTATGTTGTGCTACAGCCTTGTAAGTATTAATTTTCTTTTTCAGGTGGTTTCCATGAGAGTCAGCTATAAAACCTTTAAGAGCTGCTGATGCCAGCTAAATCACTCACAGAGAGATGTAAACTGCTGCAAAGGTCTCCACAGGAGAGTTCTACAATAACTTACTCAGGTCAGCTCCTCAATTAGCTCCTGTCAAGCTGCTGTGACCCGCTCAGGTCCCTGGCACACACCTGGCACAGGGTACGGCAGTGTCCCAACAGTCTGGGCACACAGGCCCTCCTGGGCACCCAACACTCGAATTAGGGCCTTAAAATCCTCACTCAGATGCAGAGTGGGGAAAGCTGTCCTAGGGAAAAGTACAAAGAATACCATTGCAGCAGGGAAAAGAAATGGAAGAGGGATTTTGTGCGGTAAAAGAGCAGACTACAAGCTGGCAGAGAATGCTGAGCAACTGCTTTCGAGAGAAACATCAACACTGGGCTCAGGTTGCCCACGGAGCACAGCGGCACTGCAGTGCCCAACCTGCACTGGCCACCATCGACCCCCTCAGCTTTTGTCTCCTCACTCAAACCCACACAGGTGTCTGCCAACCTGGACTACAAACACATGGCACAGGAAGAGCTCTGAGACAAGTGAAAATATCCTAAAGATGTGCCAGGAAGCAGACTCCACAAAATGGAGGTTTAAATGGATGGATTTAGGAAAGTGGAAAGGGGGAATGACAACACCTGAGGGGAAAAGAAAGCTGGAATAAAATTTTAGCTTGTAAAATGTATCATTAGTAAATTATAGTCAATGTGTATATGACAACTTAATGTGCTTCCAACCCAACCAGCCTTCTTTCTTTATGAGGAAAACATTACATTTTCCTTAAATATAAGGTAACAGTGCTGCTTATAAAAATTTCACATTATTCTGTAACCCTGATAGCTCTGTATATTGGCTGGATCTAAGAATGGGTTTCACTGATTCTGTCCTCAAATTGTAATTTATCACTTCAAAAGCTGCAGTCATCATGTAATTTTGTTCTGTTTTACCAGTTTGAATCCGGGACAATTACATCACACTCATGAAATTATGGAAGTGAGAACAAGAGTGGTAGGTGCTTAAGGGGTGGATTTCTCTGATGCTGAGCTAGAAGTGAAGAACTCACGATTTCCACAAATTTCTTCTGGGCTCCTGATGCCATGTCAGAGGTGTCTGCTTCGCAGTGCATGACAGGAAGGGATAATTCCTTTCACTACAGTGGGATGTTTCAGGCTGCCTTAAAACAGAAATATGTCTTCCCCAGTGTCCTAGTTTTGAAAGGACAGGTATCTGCCAGCAAAAGCTGGAAGTTCCCTTTGAATATAGAATGTAAACCTCTCCCTCAAATTATTATAATTTTGCAATTAGGGGCTCTCAGGCAAAGTTTTGGGAATAGGAATAACAGTCCTTTAATAGGAATATTAAAAATACAAATATAATAGTACAGAAAATAAAATAAACATGCAAGTAAAAACAAACAAAAACCCCAGAAAAACGTGACCTGACACCCTGTTGGTCAGGGTGTTAGAAGCAGTCCAGATGAATCCTTCTGGAGTAACAGACACAGTTCTGTGGAGTAGAGATGGTCCTGAAGAAAGTCCAGTGGTGGCAACATGGGTCCAGTCTTCCTCTGGGAATCCAGTGGAAAAAAGGAAGTCCTGCTGTTCATGTCTTCCCTTTTTATCTAGGTAGGAATGCTTGGGTCCCTCCCAGCAGGGTGGAGCATCTCACAATGGGATGATGGAATGTCTCATGTCCTTGGTGAGCGTTAATGGCCCATTATCAGAAAATATCAGCCCCAAAACTCATGCTTGCCCACTCTGTTGTTGGGGTTAAGTACCCAGCAATTAGTTACCTAGCAATTTAACAGAAAAAATTCAACTAACACAAAGGAAACAATATCTAACCTCTAAAACCCAGCCTTCTCCCTTATGGTTTTATTCCCCTTTGCCAGCAGTGATGAGTGAACAGAGCAGCAGCCCAGGACAACAGGGGTTCTTCTGAACCTGTCACCAGGTTGTGGTACAGAACTAACAATGAATGCTTCAGGTTTCCCACATTTATATATAGAATTGATTTTCTTTATGATTTAATTGGAGCTCCCTTTATTAAAATTGTTATATAAGGACTAACCATTAGGGTTAGAAAACTCCAAGTAAGACTGGAGTGCTGAATTGAAGTTGGACATATTTAAGTTTTGCAGATTTGAGGAAATTGGGAATTTTAATCTCTAAGGTAAAAGGTCTCTATAAATCTACAGGTCTGAAGTTGTTGGGAGGCTGTTGCACATGGAGATGTCAGTTGAGGATAATGCTGCTGATAAATATTACTGCATTACTCTGGAGGGGCAGAGCTGCCTTTTAAGGTATATAAGCTGAAGTAGGAGTTATTTGGTTCCAAGGTGAATGGCTCAATGGCACTCTAAGTGTATTAGGTAACTTGGCAATTACATCTGCTGACATCATTAATAATGGTGACACATTTAAACACGGTGTCATGTGCCTTCTTTAATGCACCCCAGCGTGTCTGGTGTGTCACTGCATGCCAGCAAAACCAGGTTAGAAATCCCACCAGTCTGGGTGCAGGCTGCACACTCCGAGCCGTTCATGTGCCGTGGGTAGGAGCAGATGAAATGTTAAATAAAACATTCATCACTCTAGAGTCTGTCTGTGCCTCGTGTTCTTGACTGAGTATCTGTTTATCCAGGCAGCTCCTCTCTCCTCTTACATTGCCACACGGATGCTGGCAGCTCCCACAGGGGGTTACTCTGAGCTGGCATCTGTTCTTTACACATGTGTTAAAGGCATTTCTAACAAACCCAGGAGCTGCACAAAAATACTCCACACAGTAAATATAAGCAGAACAGTGTGTTGCCAACACTGAACACTAAAAAGCACAATGATTCCTGATACTTCTTCTATTTTTTAGTATTTTATTTTAAAACAGACTGCCTACAGTTCTTGATTGACAACAGGAATTTTAACTTCTATATTCTGAAGTTCCTCCTCGCAAACACAAAAATGTGACGGCTTCTGTATATATAGTGATCTATTGAGATCATATACATATATATGTATATTGATATATTGAGATTCTCATGCAGCCAGTGGAACTTCAGGAGCTGTGGGGTCATCCTTCTCCCACAGCTACAGAGATTTTTGAGAGTCATGAGACTTTGAAGGGAAAAACTCAACTGGGAATCTCCTCCTGGCATCAGGAAGAAAACAAAAAAATGGTGCCAAAGTGAAGAAGGGCCTAAGAAGAAAAGGACAAAAGGGATATCATATAGTTAATAGACAACTATGCAAAAGAAAAAGCTTGAATCAAACACAGGCCAAGATGGCCAAGGGGATAGAAGGAATTTAGTAGGAACACTCTTGGGAAAGTGGGGCAGAAAAAGGGGAATGGGGTACCTCGTTCTCTAGGAGTTTCCCAGCCTTCATGCACCACTTTTTAATTACTTATTTTTGACTTTTAAACCTATACACATTTGGCTCCTTATACTAGGTATGGGAACTACATTCTGGAACTAAGCCTGAAATATTAATTCTTGCAATGTATGGTTTGTCGAGATTAAGCAGTATAGCAGAGAGCAAAAACAGAAGACTGCTTTTGATTTTGGGAAACAGAATGTTCCTGAAATACAGCAATGGTCACTGAAATGACAGCAAAACGAAAGATTTACTGTGGCACAGCAAACACAAAGCCAGAAAAATGAACTTTGCTGGAGATGCTGTATATAGGAAACAAAAGAGGAAGAACTGTTTTGTAGTACATCACCTGCAAGATGTAAACCTCCATATAATAATGCACTGCTGTATACATCATTCCAGCAGATACACAGAAAAGTAAAATTACTGAAGAGAGGCACTTCAAAAGGATAATGGACTTTATATGGACTAACAAATCAGTGTGAATGACGCAGGTATTTCAGGACCTCCTTTTTGTTGTTGAAATTTAATGCCAGAAATGTTGGTTCAAATTTTTTAAGATGTAGAAGTTTTCTCCTTTTTTGTAAACTGTCGAGGTCCAAACAATGCTGATCCTATATGGAAAGACCTTCATAACAGAAGCACAGAGGCACAACAGATTTCACATGTTCTTGTCCCATACCAAGCAGGAATAACTGCAATAATGTGCAACATCTCTGCAAAACATATCCTACTGGATTTTCCTGACTGCAGGTACCTTCAGGCCTTCTGCCTCAGTCTGCCTGAAAATGCCTCAAAAGTTCATACAGAAACTGCACTGAGAGATGCAGAGAAATGCCCATTTTGGACTTAAATTCTGGGAATGGCAGTGTTGTCCAGACAAATTGCATCCATTACTGTGCAACGGCCAGTAAATACACACTTCAGAGATATACTGATTATATCAGAGTTGCTAAGCCTCGTGCTCAGTGGTGTTCCACAAATCAAGCAGCCAGCTATCCATACTTTTTTCCTATTTATCTATTTTAGCAAAGGCATGAATGTTCATTGGCTAGAGGTTACATAGTTCTCTCATTAATTAGTATTCTCTCTTCTATTGGTTAATTCCCATGCTGTTACTGCCGGGCTCTCTCCACCTCTCTCCTCCTTTGGCTCGGTGCTTTCCTGTGTGCCTGCTCCATGACTTGGTGGTCCTGATCTGCCCCTGCCGGAATTCCCCTTTACCCGGTCGGAGCTGATTCCACACAGTTGCTGAGTTGCCTTTGTTTGTTTCTTGCTTACCTTGGGGGTTCTGCCAAATGTCCTCGTGGCCCCTGAATTCTGCATTCCTCGGGGATCCGTGGAAATCCTTCTCCCTGAGCTTTGTTAACTCCCCCGGGGCTGAGATCATGGGAACATGCCCAGCCCCAAACCTTAACGAGGCAATTCTGCTGACCAGGAGTTTGTGTTTCTAGCAGCTGGACATCACTTAGAGCTTGTTGGCTGCTCTGTTTCATGGATTAAATTTCCCTCCTTGCTGATTAGGCTTGAATGTTACAAAGATCGGACAGCAAAGAATATCTTTTTGTAACAAAATTTTACATACTCCACATTTTATGAGCAGTAGTGCAGAGGCACTAGGATGTGATTAAACTCTCCATGAGCTCTTTTGAGTGGAATCCTGCTAGGAATGGGGTTCCCATGAGGGCTGGATTGCCAATGGTAAGGCATGGACTGGTTCTTGGAAGTATTTTTTGTAAGTCTATTTTTCTTGCTCTCCATTCAGGCTGTGGATAACGGACCCTGAGCAGAGGAGTAACATTGCTTGAAAGAATGTGTGGGTTGAGACGCGGAGGAAAGCTTCTGGGGGCAGGTTTACTCCGATTGTGACTATTATTAGGCCCAAGTGATTTAATGTGGAAAGGCCGGGTTTAATACCGTTCTCTCTGAGGCCTCGTGTGGCGGCCAAAGGTGTGGAAGGGGTCCCCAGGAGCGGCACAGGGAAGGGCGGGGGCGGCGTTGGTGAACACGGGGTGGGACCGAGTGAGGAGGAGAATTCCGGGTGCTACCGACCCTGTCGGCCTCGAGTGTCCAGCAGTGCGGGCGCCGCTGCCAGCCCGGGCCGAGGGAGGCAGAGCAGCGGCCGGACCCAGCGCGCACCCNCGTGAGCTGTACCGGCACACGGACAATAGATATGCAATAAATAAACAGTATATATTAAGGGGAATATATATAGATATTCGTACACAATCTTAAATATATATGTAAAGGGAGATAGAGATACGTAAATGTATATATATCTACGTAGGCACTTATGCATTTTTTTAATATAAGAGATATAAGTTATTTATACAATGTTGTATAAGTATATAATGTATAAATATATGAACATGTATATTCTATATACTATATACGTTTGTCTGTATCTCTATGTATATGAATATTTAGGGGGGGATGTGCTGTAATGATGGAGCCAGGCTCTGCTCCAGGCCCAGCCATGGCCCCAGAGCCAGGGCAGGGCCTGAGCCCAGGAGCTGCCCCTGCACAGGAGGCACAACTTCTGCCCTGGCAGTGCCACCCTGAGCAGATTGTGCCCAGAGGCTGTGCAGGCTCCTCCCTGGGGATATTGCAGAGCCCTGTGCACACCCTGCTGTGCCCTGTGCTCTGGGATGGCCCTGCTGGAGCTGGGAGGTGCCACCAGAGCAGCCCTGGGGCCTCTCCAGGCTGATCCATTCTTGGATTCTGTGAAAGGGCAGAAAAGATCCGAGTTACCAGAAAGGTAATGGCACTGGAGTAGGGATGTCTATGTGCCGTGTGGCTGTTAATTTTCCACATGGATAGGTGTGAGTGATGGGCTCAGCAGTGCTGATACCACTGTGCTGTCCCCTCCTGTGCTGTCCCTTCCATGGCTTTGTGCAGCTCGGGAGTATATAGTCCCGGGCTCTTCAGGAAAGACAGGGAGCCACTGGAGAGGGTCAGATGGAGGACACAGAAGGTTTGGGGTCTGGAGCATCTCTGGTGAGGAAAGACTGGGAGCTGGACCTGGTTAGTCCAGAGAAGAGAAGACTGAGAGGGGCTCTTACAGAAATATCTCAAAAGTGGGTGTAAGAGGGTAGTGCCAGACTCTTTCGGGTGGTGCCCAGCAAGAAGCAGTGGTCATAAACTAAAACACAAAAAGTTTTATCTCAAAATGAGGAAGAACTTGTTTTCCTGGAGGGGGCAGATGCCCAGGGAGGCTGTGGTCTCCCTCTCTGGGCATTCCAAACCTACCTGGACATGCTCCTGTGTCACCTGCTCCAGGGGACCCTGCCTGGGCAGGGCTTGGACTGGGGGACCTCCAGAGGTCCCTCCCAACCCTAAATATTCTGTGAGTTACCACCCCAGTGAGACCAGCAGAACGTGTGACCTGGGACTGTCCCAGCCTGATTTCAGCCTCAGTGCTGTTTTCTAGGGGTCTAAAGTACCAGACTCAGCAAGACTGATTTCTGTCTCCTGTGTGTTTCAATGTCTTGTATGAGAAATTTTAAATATATATATATATAATTCTATTATTTATAACAAAAGTTAAATGGAAAAAGAGTGTTTGACATTAGGAGAAAATTTGGGCAAGGATTGTTTTAACCCATGCTGTTTTTTAAAAAGTTAAATATGTTCCAAGAGAAAGAGGTGTCTGTTTGCATATGGTGTAAAGTTGGAGAAAATGAAATGTCAGGGAAACTGGGATGCTCTTTGGAAAGTCTCAGAGTCTTCACAGTAAGTTTCCAAAATAAGGATGCTTATTTTGGTTAGTGCTATTTAGGTCCTCAGCAGTGAATGGACAGTAGCATGCCAGCCCTCCACTTGTCTTCTTTTGTTGTCGATGTTATTTGTTTTTATTGGCTTTGCAATCTGAAGTTAAATAACTTCATGTTATTTATTTCATGATGTTTTGGTTTCCTTCCCAATACAGACTGTGGGGTGACCATGGGCAAGAAGCGTTGGAATCTGCCCATGTTTGTGTGATAAATGCAACAGCAACAGGAACTGAAATACTCAAAAACTTGGTGCTGCCAGGTCAGTAGCTCTTTTCTTCTGTCTGTTCTTTGTACTGTATGTGATAACTTGATGATGCCAGGTTATTCACAGGAGGTTTTTGTCCCCCAAAGGTATTGGTTCCTTTACAATTGTCGATGGGAATCGAGTCTCTGGAGAAGATGTTGGAAATAAGTAGGTTTTTTACTGATTTCAGTTACAAATTGACAAGTGACAGGGTTTCATAGGTAGTTCCATCTGTATATTTGCTAAGAAGTCCTGTAAAATTCTTCTTAAAGCCTCTCAGTGTTTCTCCAAGTCTTCTGTGGGTTTGGAGGTTGGTGATAGCATGCATGGTCATTTTGATATAGCTGCTCAATTATTTACTTGCTGGGTTTGGACCTTACAGGTCTGTTTGCTTCATACATCAAGTTTGTAAGGACAATGCTCTACTCAATATAAAAATACTGAAAATTAACTTGTTTGATGTAGTCTTGAGCTATGACAGTGTTTGTGTTTTCAGTGTAGTTCAATATATTTTTCCTAATTCCGGTGATGCAGATGACTTAATTTTCATTAGTCACTGTGCAGCTGTGACTGCTAGACATGTATTAGCTTTCATAGCTTTGAAAGGCTCTGTGCAGTAGGGAAAAAGGGTAGGAAGCTGTTTGTAAGTCCTGTAAAAATGATTTGCCTACTAATTCATGATGAAGATCTGTTATGGTGCAGGTGGATACCTCCAGGGGTTATGTGAGGGGGAAGGATATTCCTTTATAGGAGGAAATCAGTGCTAGTGAATCTTTGATTAGCCTGGGGAGAAAGAACCTGCAGCATGGTCCTGTCTTCTAGAGAAGTTTGGCATGTTTTATATTTCACACTTATGGCTTGGGAATTGAAAAGCTTTCTTAAGAAACTGTGTCTGAGGAGAATAGAACAATGGTGGGAAAAAGCAGATATAATGGTTTGTTGTGTATGAGAGTTAGAATATTCTGCAGAACAAAATATAACTTCAATGCTGCTTTTTCTTCAGAATAAAAGTTCACATCTAATTCTCTTTTGTCTCCTTTTCAGTTTCTTTCTACAAAAAAGCCATATTGGTCAGGTAAGGAGATAATAAATGTCAGTTTAGGTGTATTGAAAGCACAGAAATGTTGAGTATTTAAATGTGGTATTATGAATAATGTTAAAAGCATATGTGTATAGGTTAAAGTCTGTTTATTCTTTAACAGAGTTCCTCATGTGTACTTTTTAGTTGCTCATAAGTGAGAAGATAAACTCAGTTGTGGCAAGATTGAATAGAAAAAAATGAAGAGCTTATGGTTAAAGTCTATGGAAGGATAAGGTAGAAGACCAGTGTGGTTGAAGGAGTAAAGCTAAGAGTAGAGAGGTGAATGGGAAAAAAATATCACAAAAACAGAGAGTACAAGAGGCCTAGATAACTCCTAGAAATTCTGTAATGAAACTGGAAATTAGCTGTCTCACAATTTGTCTTTTTAAAATGGTATTGCAGAAAATGCTCTCAAAGTAAGTGCCTGCTACTATGGGATACATTTTTGTTTCAGATGAGCAAGGCTTTGGAGTAAGAAGCCTTAGCTTATAATGAGCTTTGTTGTGGGGTGTTTTCTGTGGTTGTTTTGCTGTTGTTGGTTTGGCATTGTTAGCACGTGGCATTATGTAGTACTGACACACTGTGTAACCTGCATTTCATTTTGATTGTTCTGAAACAGAGTCGTGCCCAGAGTGCCATGGAGCTCCTGCAGGAATTGAATAGTGATGTTTCTGGAAACTTTGTTGAAGAGGTTTGTCTTGCTAAATTAGTGCTATGTTTGTGTTGTACAGTGTGATAAAAATGTGAAACAACAGCTCTGTGTTGCTTTGTGATGTTGCAGTTTAAATAGATTCAGGACAAAACAGCATTTGAGGAAGATGATCTTAATTTAAATCATTTGTATGTCTTTCAAACAAAAAATCACTTTGTATATTTCAAACACTGTTTTGTTACTTCATCTTAATTTTATAACTTTCACTTAACACTTTATATTCAGCAGACTTGCTGTGTGCTCAGAAATTTTCAGTGTTCCCTGACACATGTTTTTTTCCCATTTAGAGTCCAGAAAAGCTTTTAGACAACGACCCTTCCTTTTTTAATCGGTTTAACTTAGTGGTTGCAACACAACTACCAGAGAGGTAAGAATTACCTAAGGTTGAATTACCTGTTTTCATTCAGTTGTAAAAGGAGGCTTTATATATATATATATATATGTGTGTGTGTTTGTGTGTGTGCATTTATGCACAAGCATTTCCTTGCAGCAAAACTTAAGCAGAACAGAACTCTGTCATTGTGAAGGAAAATTACAGCCAGTAATGACATTTTCTAGAGACCTTTTTGTACCTATGCTGGGAACTGCCTCTGTTGGAGGTTAGGACTCTGCAACACATGGATCTAATTCTTTATTTCACTCTCTCACAACTCATTGAAGCTTTTTATTTGATACTTGGAGCATTTGGGAGGGTGGAATAAGACATAAGTAAGATAATGAATTAATAGTTTTCCAATTCTCTGTAAATTCCTGTATGAAATTAATCACCTTATGTGCTTAGGATCATGATGATGTTAGAGAAATTTTCAGAGAGAACTCTTTCACAAGTAACTGGTGTAGGAGTAAACTTTATAGTTAACTGTTGCCTTCTGTAGATCTGCAAAAAGCATGTTTTTCCTTACAGTACATTGCTGCGCCTGGCTGAAGTTCTCTGGAATTCCAACATTCCTCTGCTGGTCTGCAGGACTTATGGACTGGTTGGTTACATGAGAGTAGTGATTAAAGAACATACAGGTTAGAGGGTTTGCTGAGATAAAGACTTCTCTGGAAGGTTTAAAGCTGCAATAACTTATGTCACTTTGGGGTTTTTTGTCTTTTTTCATCTTGTGATATATTTATTATTTGTTAAGTCTTAGATAGTTTGCATCCTTTGAGGAATGCATGAGGATTATGGACTGCAACCAGTAATAAAATTGGGGATTATCCTGACATTCTGGGTGATTTACACAGAACACTTTGAGAATCAAGCAGTGAAAGGAGCAGGTGGTCCTGTATTTGTGTAGCTGTTTTGAAGGCCAGATGTAAAGCTGGGAAATGCATTGTGTCATTTTTCCACAGTTGTTGAATCTCACCCTGACAATACATTAGAAGATCTGAGACTGGACAAACCATTTCCAGAACTGACAGAACATGTTCAGGATTATGACTTGGAACATATGGACAAAAAGGTTGGTGTGTGGTTTGCTCAGTGTTCCCCAGCACAGGGATTCTGTGAAGATGGCTCTTGGCAGATGACTCTGGTGCCAAGTCTCATCTGAACAGAACCAACTCTAGAATCAGGCACGAGGAACTATTTTTGCCTCTGCCCCAAATGTTCCAGTCTGTTTAAATCTTAAGCAGGTGGGGGTCTTGGGAAGCAAGGAGTATTCTTGGCCAACTTGATGTTTTGTTAGATTGAATACCCTCTCACTCTCCTTTGGTTTTTAATTTTTATGCTTACCTGCTTCTGCAGAGCTTTACACTGTGGGTGTTTGTGCATAGCCTAAGTAAGTTCCACTCCAGAAAAACTTTGGAGAACTTGGCTCACCCTTTCTTTAAATAAAGTGATAATAATTGGATTATTTCTTTTGTAGTAGTTTGAGAACATTATGGCTGAATCAAAATCTGGAACATGTCCTGTGTCTTTAGAGTAGTAGAAGCGATATTTGGAGTTTATATTGAAAATAAGCTTTTAATTTGTTTCCTGTTTTTTATCTTTTCTCAACCTGACAAAGGTTTCTCCACTGTTCAATTACAGGACCACAGCCACACTCCATGGATTGTGATTGTAGCCAAGTATCTCATAAAATGGTTCAATGAGGTATGTTGCAAAACTGTATTGTTGCTATTATTGGTCTGTCTTTTCTGAAGCAGTTAATTATTTTGGCATTGTGTAACATAAAAAAACCAAGGTGGAATCATAAAAAAAATTACTAATTGAAATACAAGTGAATGTGTGAGCAATGACAGACTCCTGGAGTTCAGCAGTCTGAACACAGTGAACTTAGTAGTGGGTATTTTAAAGACAAAAATCTCTTTGTGTTTTTTAAATCTAGAAAAGTGAACAGTTGCCTAAGAGTTACAAAGAGAAAGAAGCCTTCAAAGAACTGATTCGGCAAGGTAATCCATGTCCCAGGGGTCCCTTATTCCTACTGGCAGGAGTAGGTAAAGGTGGTATCTGAAAAGTAATCCCAAGTTCTCTCAGGTTTAATTTATGACAGATCTGCTGGTATATACTCTATGATTCTTCTGCTAAATGATTTTTTTTGTACAGGTGGCTCATTGCTTATAAATGTTTGTTGTCCATGTTCTAAGATCCAAAGTGTTTTGATTTGGGTGGGAGCGAAGGCCTTCAGAGAAAATCCTGTTAAAAATGTGATAAAGAGGGAAAAGCAAGTGGCTTTTGACAGTGGAATTGTTATTCTGCAAGCATTTGGTGTGTCCATTGACCCATCAGATACTTGATAATCACCCCTGCATGGCCAGGTTCTGTAGCACGGACTGCACTCTAACCAGTGTGTGAAAGACTTCATTTGTGCAGGGGTTTCAGTCCAATACCTTTTCAGGGTGCTAAAATTCATGTGGCATTTCTAAGATCTGTATGCATTGTTTTAAATAATAGTACAAAAACACCATTGACTGTATTTTTGGTATTTCCTCACTTGAAGGTGACCTGTGTACAAATTTGGAGTGGTCCTTATCCCCAGGCTGATAGGGAGCAGATCTGATCCACAGTCATTACCTTTGGTTATGTCAGATTTCTAGTGGAGGTCATTTCTTGGGCTGGTTTGCTCTGTGGATGCATAAGTGTTTGCCAAATTTGATCAAAAAAAAAAAACCCCAGCAAAACATAAGTGGCATGGGAAGGAGAGTTGAATTGTTCATTTAGTGCTTATGAAACTTCATTATCTCCTTGTTACACAAACAAACCCGTGCTTTTGTGCCAAGTAACTTCTAATTAACATCACAGGAAAATGAATCATATGCAGAATTTAGATGAAGTTAGCTTTATGGTTATGTCTGATCTTTTTTCTTGTGGGTTTTTTTTTTTCTTGGTTTTTTTTTTTTTTTCTTGGTTTTTTTTTTTTTTCTGGTAGCTGTTATGCCATGAATACATCCAAAGCCAGTCTGCTCTGTTGGAAAGACATAAATGATGAGATGTCATTCAAACAGTTGTGTGTTTTAATTTTTTTTTTTTCAATAAGGTATCTTAAAGAATGAAAATGGGACCCCAGAAGATGAGGAAAACTTTGAAGAAGCTATAAAAAATGTGAACACAGCATTAAACCGTACAGAGGTAAAATAAACATTTCTGTGATAAAATTAAGCTATTTCAACTGTCTCATTTTCTCAGAATATATTATTCAGTTTTAGGACAGAAATTCCATTTGTAACATTTGTATTTAGCTGAAACAGGATTAGTACAATGTTAGAACTGAAAATGTGTGAATAAATAGACCTAGACTAGCTGGCAGTGCAGCTTATGGAAATTCTTACTCCTTTGCTCTTGTAAGAAATCTGCATTTCCCTCCTGCAGACGAATTCACATCTAGAATGAGTTAGAAACCAGAGTGCATCAGTGAGTTCTTGTCTGGCTTCTACACTTGAGTGTGTAAAAAGCTCTGAAGTGCTGGGTACAATTGCAAGGATTTAGCAGTGAGGTGTGGCTGGTGCAGATTTCAGTACACTGCTGGGAGAGAGACTGAGATCACCTACTGAAATGGTGCTGTATTGAAGCCAGGGGCTGTAGTATGTACTCTCTGTAGAAATGAAGGGCTGCATGGGTTTCTGATACAGTAAATTAATTTCTTTCCTCTTGAAGAAACTTACTGCAAAATTCCCTTCATAAATTGGTCAAGTTTAAAAGCATTAGAAGTGCTGTTTTCATTGTTTCTTAAATAATCCTGACCTAGTAACTCGGGGTTTAAAATTGAGCTCTGATTTCTTTAGTTTCTCATCTGGGGTAAACTACATGGGGCACAAGCACATTCTGTGATTCTTCCTAGATTATTATCCCTTGTTTTGAACTGTGCATCCTTGCTTGGATGGTCATGTTAAATCTCCCAGGAATGCAGCAGGTAGACCTTAGTGCTGTCATCCAAGCCACTACGAGACATGGCCCAGGATATTAATATTTATTTAAGTGCCAGAGTGACCTGCAGCAGTTAAGGATTCTGAGTAAAACACTGATTTTTGTAGCCCCACTGCCCTTTGGCTGCTCTGCCCCAACAGGCAGGGCAGGTGCTTGGGATGGTTCCTGCTGCAGTTTTTTTAATCTTCTCTGTCAAAGATGGAAGTCAGGTGAGATTTTGTTTGTGACATTGATCTTGCTCAGAAGCATTGCCTTGCTCTTGGGCTGGGCTGCTGTTGGAAATGTGTCCTACACTGACTGTGTGGGATTCAGAGCCATGAAACTCTGAGGTCACTTGAAGTTGGCTCACCTATGTAGTGAGTGTTGAGATAATTCAAGAAATCAAAAGTCAAGGAATTACAAAGCCAATTTATTTATTTTCATAGATTCCAAGAAGCATTGAAGAGCTTTTTAATGATGATTGCTGCCTAAAACTCACGGAGCAGGTATGAGTAGTTAAGGGCAAGACTTAGATATAGAAAATGCATTGTAAATAACATCTGTGTACATGACTGTATCTTGTGTATTTGTAGTCATCTTCCTTCTGGATTTTGGTTCGAGCTTTAAAAGAATTTGTGGCAAATGAAGGGCAAGGAAGCTTGCCTCTCCGGGGCACCATTCCTGATATGATGGCAGACTCCAGTAAATTCATCAAATTGCAAAATGTGTAAGTAGACAACTCCTTGAGGGAGCTCACTTCCATTCATGTGGCTTGTATTTTGTCTTCATAATGTAAAACAACAAAAAAAAAGATAGCCTTCAGTGTGGAGTTGATGGCTTTCTGCTGTAATTATTCACTTCTTCATTACCAGATACCGTGAAAAAGCAAAGAAAGATATTGCTGCTGTGGGGAATCATGCTGCTAAATTGTTACAGTCCCTGGGCAAGGTGAGTGCAAACCTATGGTCATTCTTCTAATGGAGATAAAGACTTCTCTGGAAGGTTTAAAGCTTCAATAACTTAGGGTCACTTTGGGGTTTTTTGCTTTTTTCATCTTGTGATATATTTAGTATTTGTTAAGTCTTAGTATCCCTGTAGCATACAGGGATATACTATTCACAATTTAAGACACTTTGTTTTTTGGTACATCAGTAACTAGTTATTTCACAGGAAATACATTCATATCTATGTGGAAACAGGAATTCTCTGGCCATTGTGTGTACTGGAATGAGTATATTCTCTCTTTTAGGCACCTGAGTCCATTTCAGAGAGAGAACTGAAATTGTTCTGTGAGTATGCTTGGATTCTGTTCTGGGTTTATGCAAATGCTCAAACAATCAAAAACTTTTGAATGATCATGTAGTTACTAAGCAGTAAGTCAATATTTGGATGTTTCAAGTACTAAGTGTTTTGCATCCCTCATTTTCAGGAGAAGTAGCAGATGTTTAGCATCTTTCAGGAGTGAGTCTGTAAAGTTGGCTTTAAAATGCTGTATTTTTTCACTCCAAACAAGAGGGAGCAGCTGCCCTCTGCTCAGGAGTGATGAGTTCCTGAGCACTCTTGCCCATGCTGGTTTCAGTGTGGGCTCTGCAGACTTGAGGCTCTGAAGACTTGATGCAGACTTGAGGCTCTGAAAGCTGTAACGCCCATGGCACTTGAGGCTGTGTCTGTCCTGGATGTGTACACGTGTCCAGCAGCAGCCTGGCTGAGGCCTCTCACAGCTGGAAAGCTCCCCTGTAAGCACAGAGCCAAGGGCCTGCTGCCCTGCACTGCAGAGCATTTGGGAACCTCCCAGCTGCTGCTTTTTCAGTGCTGGGTTGTAGCTGCACCCTGGGTTTGTTCATAGCAATGATTCTGGACAAGGACCTTTTCCAGCTCATGGCTGTGCTGCTAAAATAATAATTGAGAACACGTGAGGTGGTGTTAGGCATAGTGGAAGATGGAAAGAACCACGCTGATTTGCAGCCTGGAAGAGGGAAAGGTGGTGGCTGTGACTGATGATTTGCTGTGGTGTAGCTGTTACATTAACCTGGCAGATTCATGGAAATTCCATGAGCACAAAGCATTTCCCTCCAACTCCCCTGACCTAGACCTAAAGGTAGTCACACCACAGGTTTGTATTGCTGCGAGCTGAGAAGAACCAGGGAGGTGCTGAATGAAATGCTGTTGGGCTGTGGTGGCACTGGTGGCACTGATGGTCCCTGTCCTTGTCCCCTGGCAGGCAGCAACGCCGCCTTCCTGCGCCTGGTGCGCTGCCGGTCCCTGCCGGAGGAGCGCAGCCCCAGCTCCTGCAGCAGGGATGCCATCAGTAAGTACTGCTGTGTGCCACCTGCCAGCCTGGGAGGGGTTTGGGCAGCAAAAGGAAACGTGAGCTGCATGTCCTGGGCAGTTTTATCATTTCGAATGTCACGATGTCTTCAGTGAATTTAATTCTTGCTGTAAGGAATATGTCTTTCAACAACAAATACAGAGTTTTTAGGTCTAGAGCGTTGAATTCAATTTGATTTTGAAATTTCAAAAATGACCTTGCAGATTGATGCATGTGTTTCAGCTTTTGTTTTCTTGTAGTACTCTATGAGCACAACACTGTTTTCTTCAAACTTCTCTTTTCTGTACCTCAGTTATTTCTGACAGAGCTGAAAATAATCTGACCAAATGAAAATAATTACCTTAACCCCTCTGAGCTTATCTCTTTAGGGTGTGAACTAACAAACTAGTTACTTAATATTGCTTTTGGTTCTTACTTTGCCTTTTTTTTTGAGCCTGCATAGATTAAAAAAAAAAAGCTGGAAATACTTTTTTATTGAAGTTTGTTGAAATTAAGCTTAAACAAGTCTTCTGAATGTTTGGACAAAATACGTATATATTTTGTGTATACGTACATCTTATAATATTTATGATTTCAGTGAAAGCTCCTTGAATTAGTTGGTAATGTGCAGTGGGATATAAATAGCAGTTAGTATTTACAAAGACTCCTGAGCTGTGTGGCAAGGGATTTAAGATCTGTTCTAAAATTAGAGTCATTACAGATAATACTTAAAGCATGTGTTTTAAATCCTAAAATTACAACTAAGGAATACCCATTTAAATTAAAGCAGCTGCCAGAATTGAAATGTGAGTTTCTTCACTGAATAGTTTATATTAAATACATATCATATTTTTTTTCTTAAACTTTGGAGGCAAAATTGTATATATGACAATTGTTTGATTAAGATTCTGACACAAGTTGTATTCACTAAGGTTTCTGTCTGCTGCAGATTTTCCCGTTTGTTTTCAGGGAATTCAAAACCTTGCTTTTTCCATTCTCCCTACACCAGCTAACCAGTTCTCCTGCTGTTTTTAGTTTCCCACATGGATAACCCAGACAGTGAAATAGTGCTGTACCTGATGCTGAGGGCTGTCGATAGGTTTTACAAGCAGCATGGCAGATACCCAGGTATGTTAATACCAGTTACTTCACATCATCAAAAGAAATACAAAGATCCAGTAGTTACTGTAGTTTAAGTTATAAACTGCAAATATATTAATTGTGATTTTGTTTTCATAACAGTACAGCTTTAGGAATGTGAATATTAAAATGATTTTTTTCTCTTTGGAAACTTAATGAATTTATCTGAATTAGTATCATTAATGGGTTCTGTGGATTATGAATCAGTTCAGCTACGCAATAATTTGTCTATCATGAGAAGCATCAACAGAATATTCAGTTATTATTAGTGGAGTACTAATAACACATTAATTGGCTTAGAAACTTTTTAGGAAAACAAAATATTTAGGCTGCCATTTAAACCCATTAGCTTTGGCTGTGGCGTTACAGTTGTGTGATGAAACAGTTGATTTATTTTCCAGGTGTCTACAACTACCAGGTGGAAGACGATATTGGGAAGCTGAAATCATGCCTGAGTGGTTTCCTGCAGGAGCAGGGGCTGCCTGTGGTGGTGAAGGATGATTATGTGCACGAGTTGTAAGTGCTGTTCCGGGCTGTGGCTGTGGCTGTGGCCGTGGCCGTGGCTGTGGCTGGGCTGTGGCCGTGACTGTGGCTGGGCTGTGGCTGTGGCTGTGGCTGTGGCTGGGCCGTGGCCATGGCTGTGGCTGGTCTGGGGCCGTGGTTGGGCTGTGGCTGTGGCTGTGGCTGTGGTTGTGGCTGTGGCCGTGCCCGTGACTGTGGCAGTGGCTGTTGCTGTGCCCATGGCCATGGCTTTGGCCGTGCCCATGGCTGTGGCCGTGGCCATGCCCGTGGATGTGGCTTTGGCTGTGGCCATGGTTGGGCTGTGGCCGTGCCCATGCCCGTGCCCGTGGCTGTGGCAGGCACTTTGTGACTTTTCCTTTCCCCTGCAGCTGTCGCTACGGAGCCGCCGAGCCTCACGCTGTGGCTGCCTTCATGGGAGGTAAGGGTGACCCTGCCAGGGCCACAGCAGCTCAGCCTGCTGAGCCACTCTGCTGCCTGCAGTGCTCTGGGCTCTCAGAGCAAGGGCTGCACTCACAGCTGCACTCACAGGATTGGGGCACAATCCTCCCCTCCCTTCTCCAGAGGTGACCTGTGGTACACAGAGAGTAACTGGGTGCAGCGAGGGTTATAATCAGTAAAATAACATCAAAAACAATCTCAGTACATCAACTCTTCAAGCTTAAAAATGTGCTTAGAAATGAAATGCTGGAAAGAGGCTTATTTTTTTTTAAAGAAAGTGACAGTTATAGTAATTTTAAAATTAGTGCAGTACACATCTTTTAACACAGTA
The DNA here is from genome assembly GCA_013389925.1 of Aegithalos caudatus. Taxonomy (NCBI): domain Eukaryota; kingdom Metazoa; phylum Chordata; class Aves; order Passeriformes; family Aegithalidae; genus Aegithalos; species Aegithalos caudatus. The sequence continues at coordinate 171,948 of WEIU01001406.1, forward strand.
CACTTATGTTAAAGATCTATGAAATATAAGGAGCCTCGGTTTCTTACCTTCATTCAGCCTGCAGATATGTTTTAATGTATGCTCAAAATTGATAGTTAACTTACCTTCCTTATTTGGCCTCATGCAGTGCTGAACATAATTATGTATTCTGCACATGTAGGATTTTTTTTCTGATTTAGCAAAATCTGGTATATATCATTCTTTAGAAAAATACATAAAGGTAATTCCTGAATAAATTACAAAATGTTTCGTACTACAGGAAAACTTACAGGGGTCACACTGAAGTGACCCTTCAGTTTATTTTGCAGTTAAGTTTTACACGATTTTTTTTTAAATTCAGCTTCTCAGTTGAGAGAGGTCACAACTTGCATGGGTCTGTTTGCTCGCCCATTTTTACTCTGTCTGAATGTACATGGATAGAAGTATATGCAAAGCTGACTTTGAAGTAGCAGCTTTCTGATCTTCTTTTATAGTTGGAAGTACTGAAAGGCAGTTTTGCCTTCTAGATTTATCAGGCACTTCTGAAATAATTCCAGTGTAGGGACTACTGCTGTTTAAATATGACCTGCTAACTGCCTTCTGTTATTTCTTCTCTTTTGCAGGAGCTGCTGCACAGGAAGTTATCAAAGTCATTACAGGGCAGTTTGTCATTTTTAATAACACCTTTATTTACAGTGGAATGTCACAGACTTCAGCAACTTTCCAGCTGTAGGATAAGCTCTTGCATTCAATGCCTCCAGGTACTGCTGCTGCTGTATTTACAGTTTTCACAGTATTTACAGTTTTGTAAATACTGTGGTGGTCTGAAACTGACTGGACTGTTCTGTTCTGTATTACCTGCAAAATAAAGTTTCTTTATTTGTAATTATCTTCTTCTTGTTTCCTGAGGGCAAATAAAATCATACTATATCCTGACAATTGCTTTTAAATCTAGAATTTTCTGACTCTGAACTGCATCTGCTGAAGGGAACTGTACAGTTCTCCTCAGTGCCTATGATCAGAGAATTGCTTCATTGCTGCTATGATTCATACAGAGCTTCACCAACAAGAGAAAGCCCCTGGCCAAGATAAAATAAAATAATACAATTATCTTAATGTATATTAAGATAATAATTAATGTATATTAGGAAATGAAGGTATCTTTTGTTTTTAAAAAGCCCAGACAAATCTAGCATCCTGTACTGTTGGAGATTCATTTGGAAATACCTTTCTTAGTACATTCTACACAGGGATAAAGGTGGGAAAAGACAGTAAAGCAATTTTTCTATTGGTAAGAAATGTGGACTAAAGGGCATAACAGCTGAAATAGGTGTTCTGAACATGTTTTCAAAACATAGTTTCTTCTTTTCATCACTAGACAGAATTTGGTGACCATAGACTGTAAAGAACCCAATGTTTTGGAACTCAATGTACTAAAAGCTGCCTTGATTATGCATTAAAGGAGCCAGAACATGCATTAATACAATTTTCTAATTTAATTTATAACTACTAGAAAAATAAATAATTTAAGCTAACAAAAATGTTTATAATACTTTATTCTAAAGAAATAACATTATTTAATCCCAGAGAAAATTACTGAGATAACAATTGCATTCTAACTGAGGATTTGTTTTTGCCATTTATGTGTTACTTCCTTTGAGCAAGGTGATTAGCCCTTATTCAAGTCTTCTTGTTCCTGTTAAGAGAAACTGATAAAATGACATCAGGTCTTTCATGAACACAAACATCATTGTTCTTGCAAAAAGAAGTGGGATCAAGTACCCAATGAGTTTCTCGTGGGGGATGTTTTGCACAGTGGCCCATGGTGGGTTTGGTTTGCTTTGCTTTGGCTTGATCACACAGCATCAACCCTTGCATTTAACTCATCCACTTTAGGTTTTGATGAACCTTCTACCAAGTCTGTGCTTCCACCAGCAACTTCAAATTCTTCCTCTAGCTTCCTGCAGAAGTATGGCAATACTGCAGTCAGATTTATCCTGAATGGCTGCTCCCCTCCATGAAATTCACCTGAACCCTCAAAACAGTATGTGATGTACTCAAATACAGGTTCCTTTGCTGAACAAAGGAACACTATGTTCTGAAAATAAAAGATCTGAATCAGGAGGAAATATTGACTGCGACTGCCAGCATTTATCCACAAGTGCACTGCTCCATTTCCCTTCCTTTCTGCAGAGCATTTTAAACATCACTGTCTCAAAGAAGAGAAATCCCCAGCTTGACCAGCAGGTACAGATGGTGATGAAAGAATTCTTAATTCCCTTTTGCTCAGGTTCTCACAGCATGTTCATTAATATTGTCACTGCTTGTCTATACTCATCAGATCGAGTTCTGGTTTTCAGTTTTACAGGTCCAATCCACTGGCTGCTGAAATCAGTGGAAAGCCACCCCTGGAATGCTTTGAGTGAAGCCTGAAGTGGCAGGAATGGCATTCCACAGCCTGTCTCTAGAGTGGTTAAATCTACAGTCAGTTGTCAGAACAAATCCTGCTTTTACATCAGTGTATGCTTCTGTACTGCATATCAAATATTCTTGAAGAAGTGCTCAGGAATTAAATCAAACTAATGGAATCATGATTATGCAAAAATATCTGCTACATGTTACTTTGGTTGCCACAACTGACCTGTTCAATTTCTGGTTCTACCATACATCATGTCTCTACAAAATGGCCATCCTTCAACATTTTGACTTGCAAACAGTACACGGTGAAGGCACTGGGGATAAATTATTTTGGTTCAGGACCAAGGGGGAATAGAGATAGCTTTAAATCAATATGGGGAGGCTTAATTAGAAGACTCACAAACCATTGCAAAACAAATGCAGATTGAAGGCCCAGATTCACTTCTTTGGCTGCTGCAGGCTGCTGGAGTGATGTGAGCGAGCTGTCCCCAAGTCTCTTCATCATTCTGGATGTCTCTTAGTTGCCATATGTTATCTGCTTTACTTTCCCCAGCCACTCCACACTTCACCATTC